>OX637524.1:13034970-13632764 GCA_951799955.1 Apamea anceps
ACATATTCCATTCTCTGCCTCCAAAATTTTTTCAGAGTTCTTCTCTAAACACCTCTTGAAGTGCTATCCAACAACAAACTAACTTATCACAATTATAGGTACGCACTATACACCCACTAGAATCATCATCACAATCATCGTTTCAGCCGAAAGATGTCCACTGCTGGACATAGGCCTCCCCCAAGCACTGCTACTTCGACCAATAGAACCAAATCCAAATCACTTACTTATAAAACGGCTATCTTCTATAACTAGGTACAATAGATCCGACAAGATCGGCTAAAACTAACCAAATAGCCTGGAATCGCCGGAAATACTATATAATACAGGAATCTACAATTATTTGCCATTTAAACTTTATGCAATAAAATTTTCCCAGACATAAACTTCAAAGTACGTCTGAAGAAAAAAAAAGAGTAGTTAATTAATTAATTACTACCTACGTAGCGTAATTCACTATACAGTCGCTTTTCACCTACACATCACCAGAGGAGATAGTTTTTTTTTTTGGGCCCACCTTTTGTAACGTCTATGGTAATTTTTTTCAATAAAGTCTAACTGGAATCACGAAATAGTACGATTTCGTGATTCACTCTGATTATTAGCCTAACATTCTGTTAAAGTTTAAAATAGTAGCGGTCCCCCGACGGGACAACATTTAATCAAAAAATTTTATACCTGCTTACGTAGGGTCATAATTTCAAGGTTATTTTTTTCTTTTTATAGGGTTTCACGTTTATACCTTTTTTGTTCTATTTGTGGCTATTTTGTCAATAGTTTTTTTTTAATGGTTTAGACTTTTTACATTTATACTATTTTTTTATTTCATGCCTTTTGTAGGGACTCCTTATTATTTCATTTCTTTTATTTTCTTGCGTTTTAAGATTCAGGTAATTTGGTGTTTAATCAGGTTTTTTGTAATTCGCCATTTTGTGGTGGCGGCCATCTTGGATTTGAAATTTATCATCCGCCATTTTGTGGCGGCGGCCATCTTGGACCGATTTTAATCAAACATAGCTAAGAACACTCCCGACAAATTCAACTTTCAAACAAAAAAACTAAATCAAAATCGGTTCATCCGTTCGGGAGCTACGATGGCACAGACAGGCATACACACACACACGCACCCCCAGACACGTCAAACTTATAACACCCCGTTGTTTTTGCGTCGGGAGTTAAAAATGCCTTGTTACATTATGTGATTTTTTATTTCATGAACCGCTCAATACACCCTACCTTCCTACTATATATTACTGAACAGAGCACTATTTTACTACATTATAGTACTGATGAGGCTGTACTTACTAAACAAAAGTTTTTTAGTGATTTCTTAGAGTATGATCATTTTTCTCAGTATTCCCATTAGGTGAAGTATAATTATTACTACCACTGTAATCTAAAAATCATGGAACAAATTGACATGCGTTTCACTAGCAGAGGCCACAATTTATGGTGGCCTAATTGCCAAACAAAAAAAAACTATCTCTTATAATGTAAAGCAAATATGTGTATTGAAGCTAGGTTGGTTTACAATGCCTCTGGCAAATATCCATCTATAATATAGCTGGCTCAATTAATGTCGAACTAGGAACATACCAAGTAATTCCCAGCTAGATAGCTATTCGATTGTACAAATACCTTTAGAAGGATTTGTCAAATGTTTGATCCAAATAGTTGCTCGTGGAATCTTTGAAGGTTGTATGGCAAATGTTTGAACCAAGTTAACTTTGATGCGAGTTGAAGGAATGTGCTATGAAGCGGTGCACAATGCATGGAAGGTATGTTCGGAGAGTCATGACGACTTTTTTTATCAAAGGGGATAGGCAGATTCATGTGAAGTTTCATTGAGTTGTCATCTGTTTTCGACTGTCAACTCTAAAGATATGAGAATAGTTCATGTCGTGTTGAAAAGTGTAGCCAGTTAACAAAATTGTCGAGTTGACTACCCACGGTAGGTACACGAAAGATTCTTGTACTTTATTCACTAGTGATGATATTGGGTCTAGTGTGATTGATCGTTTAATCAATTTACGTAACGTATTATTAGCAACTTAAGTCGCCTTTTACAACCACCAGTCTTTTGAGTCTTTGATTGATAGGCGGGCGGCAATTTCTTTGGAATTTATTCCGTGCTAAACATCCGTACTAGACATTTCTTGAAGATACTTTAAATACGAAACTTATTTTGCCAAGTAAACAGAGGCGTAATTTTCGTTATGCAGTCTGAGGTCAATATCATTTATTTGTTAAGGATGGGGGTCCATGGGTGTATCGCCTTTTTTTTGGGTGGGAAATCATCAAATGACTTCTCCCGCTCTGGGCGGAGCGGGAGAAGTCATCTGATGAAAAAGTCAGACTTTTACTGACTAAAACCGACCAACCAGGGGCCACGGTATCTCTTTCAAACAACCCGCGGCCCTGGCAGGCATCGGCCCTGGCGGACCCCGTCAGTTAGTGCTAACATCTCTTTGAGGCGCGCGTAGAACACAACGCGCCGTCGGCTCGGGCCTGGTCCTTACCGGGCGGCAAGCTGCCCATTGCTCGCCGCTCGCAAGCCCGCGCCTACGGTGGCCGGGAGTCGGTTGTTGACTCTCGACGTCCAGGGCGTCTCCTGCGGCAACTAAGGGCATGAGGGCGCAGAGATTGCCTCTCCCTCACGCGCTCCCCGTAAAGGACCATAGACCGCAAGACCACCGCATAGAGCCTCCGGCAGGATGCATTTGGACCACCTAGGTTGGGCAGGAGCCGCCTCAAGGCAGCCCCGGCCCACTCCAGTCTGAGAGCCAAACGTCGGAAATGCTCCACGAAGTTCTACCGGCTTTCGAGGACCTGTCCCAGGTACTTCATCGTCGACTCTCCTACCGTTATTTGGGAACCCAACGGTGTGGGGGGTGTATCGCCTTATATCCTAATTTAAGCAGATGTGCAGTTTACTAAGTAGTATCAATGGTTTCTTGAGGTAATTAAACGGTGTTTGTGGATTGTCTGTGGGCGAGTGTTTGAAGCGAGTCGGTCTTTAATTGTAGGGTTTGTATGGTGTATTTTTGTGGGATAGTATATTTTGTGCGGGTAAGGTAAGGGTATGGTCGGTCTGTGTGAAAACTTAATTTGACATAAGTAATTAAAAAACACCACAACTAAGAAATTGTGGTACATTTTAAGCTATACATATACACCGTTAAATTTTGATCGTTTTAATCCTTAAAAGGGGTCATTGTACTCATCATTATGAACAACTTTTACTATGGGACCAGCCCTGAAATCATAAAAAAAACAGTTGATCCATAGATTAATGTTCGCATAACTCGACATAATGTATTGTATGGATCTACTGATTTTTTTTTCCCTGAAGACGAAGTTCGTCCCAATAGACCTCGAACAGCAAACGTCGTCAAATCAGAGCCTCTTAGGATTGTAGGTGACTAAGGAGATATACCTATGATTGAAATGGTTTGTTGAAATAATTGTTATACAATATAGGGCCTTAAACTACCTGTGATGGTCATGGCAAAAGCCAATTGCAAAACCATACATAATAATTGTGATTTTTGCGACTATAGAAAAATTGTATTTGGTAAAAAAGAAGAATTTAAAAAAACTTCGAAAGTCGGTGGCAAACAACGAAAATGCGAACCCAACGACACCGACTTCCGAAATTATTTTTCACTTTGTAGTGTCGTTTTTGGAAGTCGGTTGTTTTTTTTTTTTGCAAAAAAGTTTTTATTTTTCACTTTTGAGTTGTAATTTTTACCAGTAATTTTGGTTTAAAAACCAAACTACTGAACAGTTTTTGATGAAATTTCTATGGGACCACTTCAGAAGTATCTCCTTTCGAACAAAAAAAGAATTTTGAAAATCGGTCCACAATTGGCGGAGTAATCGCGTAACAAACACAGAAAAAAAAAAAAAAACATACCGTCGAATTGAGAACCTCCTCCTTTTTTGAAGTCGGTTAAATACAAAAAGGAGTGTTTGTGTAAGGATTGTAGCGAGTGACGTTCGTTAATTTCTGCCTATCCACATGGGAAAAAGGCGTGGGTATACTACACGTGTAAGAATAATAATTCAATAAGAATTCCCAATGTTAAAACGGGGCATTTTTCAAGTTCCACTTCTTTATTTACGGGAAAAAGAAAGCAAGAAAAAGGACAGATAAGGAAGTCATAATGATCTAAATCATGAACACTCAATAAACAACCTCGATACTCACTGCTCACTCCTTCTCTATGAGACGATGCATGTAGCCTGTCAATGTTTCGTCTCATTGTATAAAGAAAAGGTGAGTTATTTCTAATTACTGAAAAGAAAATTTATACTATGTAGGTACTTCAAATTATACTTTTTACTTATACACATTTTAAACACCATTGTCACCACCCGTGTGTGCAAAAAACAGTCTTGAAAATCGCCTATCCAAAAAAAGGCTGCCTAACAAACCTGAAATCCTGCCCACTCTATGTCAGGAAACAGGGATGAAAATATCAATCCAATCCATTTATTCCACTGAAATATTCCAAGCATTCGCCCCCACTGCGCTGGCCCACTTTCGGCGCGTTATTCCGTTGGGACAAAAAAGGAAGTTTTATGAGAACAAACTTTTAAAATAAGCCTTTTGAATCATGAAAATACGAGTACATAACAATAATATCGCTTTAGTCATATTTGGAAAATATGGAATCGTAAATGAAGTTGAACTATTACTGATGATTACGTTTGGATTCTGTGAAATTGGATTTAAGAGGAAGTGTACTTTTTAAATCCCTATTCAATTTCTTATAACTTGTTTTCAGTTTTTTGCGTGTATAACTTCGTTTGGGCAAAAAGGTTAAATCATTCTTCCAAAATAAAAAAAAAATCATCTTATCATTCTGCCAAGACGTCCACTGCTGGACACAAGCCTCAAGCATCGACAGCTGGTCTATTCTGTAAAAACCTCATCGTGAAAACTCACGTGTAATGAACTGACAAAAGTGTCAACCCCTAGCATCAGGTGGTATGACAACTCACTTTTTACAGAAAAGACCGTCTGTTCCTGTGCTGTCCACATCTGCACCTGGTCATCGGTCTTCCTTTTGGTAGACCTTCTAATAGTATATCAATCAATTCAGCCTATTGCAGTCCACTGCTGGACATAGGCCTCTCCCAGGCTGCTCCACAACACCCTGTCCTCCGCCTTCCGCATCCAGTCTGTCCCAGCCACCTTCTTTAAGTCGTCCGTCCATCTAGCTGGGGGGCGTCCCACACTAAGTACGCTTGCCGATACGCGGTCTCCTCTCCAGGACTCTAATAGTATGTAGTAGCATCGGTAAATCTTCCTCGGACACCTCTCTTACACCATTTTTGAAAATTGCTTTCTAAACTTGCCATATTGGATAAAGTAAATAAAGAGTTTTGCAAAGAAAAACTGAACCTCTTTATAAAAATATGTAAAGTTCTGAACGTGAAGACAACTAAAATGCAAAGTATGGCCACCTGACTCAAACTTCTTTTGATGTTTAAAAATCAGGTCACTTCGGCAAATGGTAAAATTCGTTAAAATGCACATAAAATGCATTTCATTCTGAGCATTTACATATACTTTTGAACCCGACATAAAACTTGGACGAAGTTTTAAGCAGAGTATACATACACATTCTGTAAAACAAAATGTAAAGTAGGCACTTACACAAGTAATGTACAACTTCTTTGTCAACGTTCAAATCTCTGACGTTATCACAATAATACACAGAATGTTTCGAACAAACTTTTGAACGCTCACAGTACATTTAACGCGTTAAACACAATACCGCCAACATTAAAATTCCTACGTTTTCTTCCAGACTCCCATTCGTACACAAATTACTGTATGTCCATATGAAGATATCGTTATACCGCCAAAATTCATTCCGAAATACTTTTACAGCTGAAAAAGTTAAGATCAGTTCTAAGTCAACCCTTACCCGCTTGAAATAAGAACGCAATCAAATCAAAATTGAGTTGACCAACAGTAAACGATATCTTGGGGTAGCTTGACAAGGTTGTTTCGGTTCAGACTTCAGTAGTTTCAGTACGCTGTTGGACGCTGCGTTGTTCGGACGCGTGTCATTGGTAGCGGTCCCCGCGAAATAAATTTCGGAATTTAAAAAGTTTTGCTCGCGACTTTGGACTTATTGGATTTTTCGTGAAACTGTCGTGTTGACGTTGACGTTGATCAATTTCTCTTTTTTGTTTTGAAAATGTGGAAAATGTGATTCTGCTTGTTGTGGATTTTGCAGGTAAGGTCTTTGGATATGAGGATTTTAAGATTTTCTTGATAATCGCATGTTCACGTAATGTAACATCCACCTATTAGAAATTAATACTGCCAAACTATTTTTCTGTAACCTATTATTAAGTTTATTGAGAAAATAAATGTATTATTATTTCCTTTATTTTAAAGTAAAAAAATCAATTATATTTTTAAATATTAGAATATAAAAAGTATAAAAACATTTAAAAATTTAAAAAATAGTAGCCCACCGGTATCGGGAACAGGGTTCAAGCTATCGGCGGTCAGGGTTCCAGAGAGAGGAACCTCCTCACGATGCGAGCCGTGTCCAGCAGTACCGCTTTCTGAATCAAGCCCTTGATCCAGCTGCCCAACGAGAGCCTCCTCAGGTGTTCCTCCTGCTATTATTATTATTAATTTAAAATTTCATTAAGACTTAGTACCAAATTTTTCATGGACCATTTTATTGTAATTCTGAATTTCTAGTATTTGAAAATGGAAATAACGTTTAGTCTTTATCATGAACACAGAGGTTTGTTCTGCAAAACAAATCGTAATTATGAATTTAAATCGCAAAGAACAAAAGACGAACGGTATTATAAAATAAGTTCTTTGAGATCAAACAGTTTCCACAGTAGCTAAATTGTTTATTAATTTCGTAAAAATAATTTATTGCTCTCGTACCTATTGTGTTCAAACAAATATTGGAAATTAAATTTTCACTCTACTAGGTATGTTCAATGAAGTGTGTTTTTTATCGCATCCAACATAGGACTTTCATATAAAAGTTCGAGGCCCTACTGGGCGCCAATTTTCCCGAAGCACGCTTGACGAATATTATAGTTCTTATCAATGATTTCGTACGGTCCGCACACACACACACTGACAAATTAAATTGAGGGTTTGATGGAAATAATCATCAAGACTGGAAAATCTTGCCTTAACATGTCCGCTTATAATAACCTAAAACTTAATACTTATTACCATACATTATCAACTTTATCGCAAATCCTAGCCTATTTTTTCACAATAGGCTCGCATTTGACCATCTGACGTTAGAGAGCGCATTCAGAAAGTTGACAACATCGCAAATAGCGGCCACATATTTCGCTGTTTTGATCACATAATCAGTCTATAATGTTCCCACTGTTGGGACACAGGCCTCCTCTCTTCGTGGGCTATAATCTACCACGCGGGCCCAGTGCGGGTTGGTAGATGTCACATGTCTTCGAATATTTGGTTCTAGGACTTACCTGTTTCCTCACGATGTTTTCCTTCACCGTTTTTAGAGCAGTAGTGATGAAATTATTCACCCAAAGTAAATCGCCTGCCTGGGTTCGAACCCACGACCTACAACTCGTAAGTTGCGGCCGATATCACTGAGTCACCACTGCTCTGCTGTTCTCATTAATCTTTTAATATTACTAAATGACATTACGAAATATCGCTCTGTCTATCACTAGCATATATATTGATTAAGAATTGCAATAAATGATAATATCGTAACAATGAATTTTAAACTTGAAATAAAAAAAGGTGTTTTTTATGGTCCATACCTTAATAGGAAAAACGGAACCCTTATAAGATCACTTCGTTATCCGTCTATCTGTCTGTCCGTCTGGTCTTTTTCAGGAACGCGTGGAGTTATCAATTTGATATTAATAATTATCAATTACTCTTAAACCAGTGAAAAAATCAAATTTCTAAGTCAACTCAATAAAAAAAATAAGGGCGTTTATGTTCCGTTTATGCCGCATATTTTGACACTGGCAAGGAATCAAAACCTATGTCATCTGGCACAAGTAACGGAAAACATCCAAAAATCATAAAAGACAATGCTCATGGATGTATGGAATCCCGTACAATGCTGCATCAAAGTCAAACTTTGTTTTTATGGACAACACTTATCATATTAGCTCCTACAGAAGTTCTTTTTGTAAACAAAGCCCGGGTTTTGGAGATTTAAAAAAACCGGTCAAGTGCGAGTCGTACTCGCGCTTCGAGGGTTCCGTACAAATTTGTACGTATGTAACTAAAAAATTACGTTTTTCGCAAGTTTTTCTTTATCTGTGCTATAACGTTGCTTCGTACCGTACGTTCACGGGAAGTACCCTGTAGGTTTTGATTCCCTTGCGAGTGTCGAAAATTTGCGGAAATTTACAGCATAAACGGCTGTATCTTTTGATTGCGTTGGCTTAAAAATTTGATTTTTTCACAGCTCTAAGGGTCAGTAGACTTGAGTATTTGATATAAATTCCAGCTTGATAGCTCCACGCGTTCCTGAGAAAAAGGGTCTTGACAGACAGACAGACGGGCGGACAACAAAGTGATCCTATAAGGGTTCCATTTTTTCCTTTCGAGGTACGGAACCCTAAAAATGGTAATCGATTTAATAAAAATTGTATTCTATTTTATTCTAGTTATTTTTAATTAATGTAGAATCGGCAAAGCATAATTTTTTTACATATTGTTTGAAAGACGTGATCATGAAATTTCAAAAAAAATAAAACAATATCAACACTTTTTTAAAATAAATCCCCTGTTCAAAAATCAAATCCCCGACGCGTAATGTCGTAAACAATTACGAAAATAATTACTATAATATTTTGATCTTGATGCATGAGACTTTTTGGTTCGACTTTTGGTCATTGTCTTTTATAGTTACATACCTACAAAGTACGAAACCCTCGGTGTGTGAGTCCGACTCGCACCTGACCGGTTTTTTTACACTTAAATAAAACCAAAGTATACGGTTGACGTTGATCCACTCTTGCCTAGAAACAACCTATTCGCTCGTAACTTAAAAATTTCTCGGCGACTATCACCAAACACACTGTTATTACCGTTACCATGGTAACCAATCATTTCTCGTAGTATTTCTCTACATACCTACTTATTTAGGCGTCCTTTCAAACTAGATTATGGTTGAATTTCGTCCTTTATATAGAGAGATATTGCCTCCCGAACGCCGCAAACCAATTAGTTGGGATACCCAGTACCTACACTATACTCGTAGTTGACCTAGTTCTGATAGTTTTATTTCAGTGTATGAGTGTTAGTTTTTAGGGTTCTGTAGCCAAATGGCAAAAAAACGGAACCCTTATGGATTCGTCATGTCTGTCTGTCCGTCCGTATATCACAGTCACTTTTTTCCGAAACTATAAGAACTAATACTGTTGAAACTTGGTAAGTAGATGTATTCTGTGAACAGCATTAAGATTTTTACACAAAAATAGAAAAAAAAACAATAAATTTTGGGGGTTCCCCATACTTAGAACTGAAACTCAAAATTTTTTTTTCATCAATCCCATACGTGTGTGGTATCTATGGATAGGTCTTTAAAAATGATGTTGAGGTTTCTAATATCATTTTTTTCTACACTGAATAGTTTGCACAAGAGAGACTTCCAAAGTGGTAAAATGTGTAACTTCTAAAATAAAAGAATGTTAAAACTAAAAAAAATATTTGATGTACATTATCATGTAAACTTCCACCGAAAATTGGTTTGAACGAGATCTAGTAAGTAGTTTTTTTTAATACGTCATAAATCGTAAACCGCAATTTACCTTTCATTCAATCAACTCAACGGAACCCTTCATGGGCGAGTCCGACTCGCAGTTGGCCGCTTTTTTTCATATTATTGGGTGGCAAATAGATTGGCGGCCCCCCCGGCCAATGGTCATCGCTACATCTTTACTTTGTTCTCTTTACATCATTATCTCGTTTACTTTTGACCCTCGGGATATAGAGTCAGTGCAAATGTCTTAATCGCAACAAAACATTGAGTTTATGAAAATGTCACGTTTATTACTTAGGGTAACCACAGAGTAATAAGCATCAAGTATCAAGGAAACTTGCTAAATTATTAGAATTATGTGAATAACTTTTGGGATTTAAAGTAAGATGTCCTCCTTGCTTTCACAATCTCATGGGGCTTCCTGTCAAAACTTTGACTCTTTGGTAACATCATCTGCCTAGCCTTTTGCCAACTTTGTTGGGGTCGGCTTCCAGTGTTACCGGATGCAGCTGAATACCAGTATTTTACATGGAGCGACTGCCTATCGGACTTCCACAACCCAGTTACTGGGTAATACGATAGCCCTTGGTAAGACTGGTTGTCAGACTTTCGGGCTTCTGACTACCCGTGACGACTGTCAAAGATCCACGAATGACTGCCGGAACCAACGGCTTAACGTGCTTTCCGAAGCACGGAGGGGTCTCGGTATGTAAAGATGGTCACCTATCCACAGACCAACCGCAGCAAGCGTAGCTTAACCTGACCGATCGACCTGTGCGGCTGTTATTATTAAGCCACGGGCCCCTCTTGACTCTTTGGTAACAAAGGTAAAAAAATATTAAATCTGTTAAAATACCTAAAGGCGAAACATTTTAGCAGTTCAACTTTTGATCTCTTTAACTGCCAGTAAAATTACAGAAACATGACCATTAAAAACTTGTCTTGATGACCAGCATTTTTTTTGGAAATATGTGTGGCAGGTTTCAAAGTATTTATTTCAACCAATTACAGGCACTTTTGAATTGTCAAGGGGTCGGTCAGTCAGAAAAATGAAGCTAGTTGCCCATTCCAAAGCGTAGTAGGTACCTATGGAGAAGAACGGGCAAGAAACTCCATGGACACTCTTTTAAATCAAAATAATATGGTTACAAAGTATTGGTTACATCATTCATGTTAGAAATTATGCATGTGAGAACGATGCAGAACGTTAAAAGCGTCCGTAATGAAAAGTTAAAAAAAAACAATTCAAATATTAAATTAAATTAAAATAAGCCATGGCAGCAAAGAGATGAACAGTCCCTATTCACGAACGGGGAACGTTTTCAAAGGCAACAGCTGAACATATATCAGACGCTAGACTCCAGTGAAGGTTTAAAATTGTATCATTCCACGTTCGCACGACACTTACAACATTACATAGAAATAAACGTTCATGTCATTTTTCTATCATGCAAAAGGCAAGTGAAAGATGCCTAGTGTAGATCGGTTCTGTAATGAATCCATTTTTTAATTTTGATTCATTTTGTGTTCACACGTGATACCGAGTCTACCCACTTTTTTTTGCTACCGGCAACAAACAATAAATCAACAGACATAACCTTGTCATATTAAAATCATAAAACCCAGTTTTATAATGTCAAATGAGCTGTCAGGAAGGAAACAATATTATAAAACAACTTCCTCTCAAGAAGGCATCACTTTCAGGTGGCTACGGTAGGGTGGCCATGCGCAACGGGGATCTGACAACGATGTTATAAGCGGAGATGACAGGTGACATTCTGGCAGTATTACTTTGGAAAAAGGGTAGTCGAGTCTAAGTTGTGAAAAGTTCAGAGGCTCGAACACAACACTTTATTCATATAATATGGGATAACCAAAATGCCATAGGATTGTTATGTTTTGTATAAAAAAAACCGTTCGAATTGACGTAAAATTGACTTAAACAGATATTATACATCGTATTAAATTGTAACGTTTCAGCTGTAAATGAAACCGTAATTACGTTAATAAGCATGATCAGCCTTTAATGATCCCGCTGCTGGGACACAGGCCTTTGCGCGGGAGGGCCAAAATCCACCACGCGGGCCCAGTGCGGATTGGTGGATGTCACATGTCTTCGAGTTTTTGTTGTTCTAGGATATGCTGGTTTCCTCACGATGTTTTCCTTCACCGTTTTGAGAGCAGTGGTGATGAAATTAAATACACAAACTAAAGTGCCTGGCTGGGTTCGAACTCGCAACTTACAGCTTGTAAGTCAGGGCCGATACCACTGAGCTACCACTTCTGCACTGCTCAATTATATAGAATTGTATCACAAAAACGAACAACTTTAATACAGGTTTAATGATGAAAACGAAGTACCCCGATTAAAATCCAAAACAAAAATATATTTATATCGAAATGCTGCCATTACCCGTACCAATTAGTCGTGAATGTTGAGCAGAAAACAAAAGTTTGTTGCATTTCTTGATGAATTGAGAAGACTATGTTGTTCCAACGCGTATATTTTTCTTTGGTAATGATACCTAGCTGTTGTTGCTTATAAGAAAAGGAACCTTTTTTCTCTGGATGACTAAAAAGCCCGTTGGATGCGAGAAGCACAGAACCAGTCGAAGTGGAGATACTTGGGCAAGCAAGCACCTCCACTTCGACCAGTTCCGATACAGCCGAAAGACGTAGGCCTCCGCCCATGTCCAGCAGTGGACATCTTTTGGCTAAATGATAACGATGATAAAAAAGACAATGTAAGTAATGCTTTTGTAAGTAATGTAAGTAGTGCTTTTCACAGTTCATATTTTTTATACAAAATCTTGTAGATAAAGGTAAGTAGTTATGTAACATTTTACCCAACATACGAGTTGAAATCAAACAGCATAAAGAAATACCACATGGAAATGAAAATACTCAAAAATCTTTTCAGAATATAGCACGCCATTCATTTTGCAGGTCTTTATTTGATAGTAGGTTTTCAACATAATCTAAAAAAACATATATTTTCACAATCATGTAAATCAAAGACTATCAAAAAGATTTCCCCGAGGGAGATAATTTCCGCTCGTATAAAAGTTTATAAGAGTTCTCTTTTGGATGTAGGGTTCTTCCCATTAACCTTTGCTACCATAGTTTGCTACGTATAACTATGTACGTATTTGCATTCTGTATATATAATAGAAAACAGTACACAGTACAGAGGGGCCCGTGGCTAAATAATAACAGCCGCACAGGTCGATCGGTCAGGTTAAGCTACGCTTGCCGCCGTTGGTCTGTGGATGGGTGACCATCTTTACATACCGAGACCCCTCCATGCCTCGGAAAGCAGGTTAAGCCGTTGGTCCCGGCTGTCATTCGTGGATCTTTGACAGTCTTTACGGGTAGTCAGAAGCCCGAAAGTCTGACAACCAGTCTTACCAAGGGGTATCGTATTATCCAGTAACTGGGTTGTGGAGGTCAGATAGGCAGTCGCTCCATGTGAAATACTGATATTCAGCTGCAACCGGTTAGACTGGAAGCCGACCCCAACAAAGTTGGGAAAAGGCTAGGCAGATGATGATATAGAAAACAGTACATTACGTTCTATATACAGAACGCAAATACCTACTTAGGTATGTACATAATACCTACAAGACAAATATAAGACAATAATTCAAGTATAAAACCGTTCGAATTTACTTTACGTTAAACTTTCATGCCACGTCCCCGGACTGGCTCAAGCTTAATGATTGTTAACGTCTTATATTTTGAAGAATAGTGGTTCTTAAAAATTTGAGATTAAACCCAAAGCCGGCCACACGTCCCTGGACTTACGCTTATCGCCGAGATCTGCCACCCGAATCACGGTAACACAGTGTTAAAGTTTGCTGCTCCCGGCGTAGGTACTATCCACCAAGTGCTCAAACGAGAACAACATAGAAATCATCACGGCTTCGTGAGACATCTTTACTACACTGAGTGGGAACCGTTTCTCTCGTTTTGATTTTTGACCTATAGCTGCAGCGATGGGCAGCACTGTTGATAAATTTACCTGTGTTTTCACGCAGGTGAAGCCCACACAAAGCCAAAACCAACAAATAATGTAAATTCCACAATCAACCTCAGCATAAAACTAGAATAAATGATAATTAAATATAATTAAAATATGTGGCCATTTTGTATGGGGTTTAAACAACGTACTTTGATGGCGGCTAGTAAATTGAGCGTATTATTTAGTTTCATTGTACCCCAAGCGTTTATTAGCGGTAAAAGTTAAATATCAAGTACATGTATTTTTTTTTTATTGACTATGAGCTCCCTCTTGACCTCAATCCAGCCCAGAGGCAGGGATAAGATCTACGGTGGAACGAGCTTGCCCAGAAGAAGCCTATGAAAATATTATAAATATTAATATTATTAATATTCCCATTTATTTACATGTATAAATAATATGGTTAATTACCTAAATAAGATATTCCCCAGATGCCAGTCGCCAATTTATTCATTTTTGGTTTGCAGGGTGTCCCTTTGTGTAGTAGTTACTAAGTCCCCTTTTTGGTAAAAAAATCGGCTCGACAGTGTAAACCCCGATTGTCTAAAACTGTATCAATTCTCTGAACTAGAAATCCGCTGGCCTAGTCCCAAGTTGGATGTTATGATTGATCTTAGCCAGAAATAACAACAGCCAATAAAATCACTTTAATCTTCTTTTGTCCTGAGGCCGTTCATGGCCTCGAGGGACACGAATACTAAGAAAACTTATCTAAAACAATCGCCCACATTCACTACCTATTCACGTTCCAATAGCGATTGAATTCACATCCCAGTACATTCCGCGTTTGAACTGCACGTGCCAAACAGAAACACGTATACAGCAAGTGATGGACGATTATACGCGCGATTGTATTGAAAAGGCGCTATAGTAAACACATATTGATTCTTGATTTCCATATTGATGGAGGTATGTAGATAGAGTATATGACATAGTAGGTACCGTGTTCCATGTCTACACGAGGCTCTTACAGGGCCAAAAAACAGCATTTAGCTTAAAAACTGTATTTTATACTGTCAACTCGTTCTTCCGTAATAAAAGGAAAATAGGATGTCGTCTTATCGGGACATTTATGGAAATGTCTCCACTGAGAAAGGGGTAAGAACGCGGACAGACTGGTTCGACATATAACTACATTTTCAAAAACAGTTTTAGCAGCGGCCAGTATCAAAGCCTTAGTCTGTACAGTTCTCCGAACCTCATTAAAAAGACCCCACACAATAATTCGAAATCGAACTCATTTGTTTTTAAAGTATCATCGCGAACCACGCGAATACACATTTCAACACAACCGTTCGAGTTTTTAATTTCTTTTCAGCGTTGCTATTTTTTTCCCACTTCATCCGGATCGTCAGTTGTTTCAAATGGTTTCATTTGGTTGGTAATGATCGGTTGGTATTGGATTTCATTGGTTGGTAATGATTTCACGGTAAGTAAGGTAATCATTCCTTTAGCGGGATCTTTTCGTGGTGTAATATACAACGTAACGAATAATGGCATGCTTTTACTTAAAATACTGTCTTATTATAAAGTTCAAATTCTCATGAGCAATTAACCCAAACTACAATGCTTTAACAAAATTGCATGCACGGTTTAAGAATTTGGGCGAGGTTCCTAACTCAAACCGTGCATGCAATTTTGCCCCAAATTCCAACCTTCATGCCCCTAAGTTGATAAGGGAACGAACGAGTCATTTGCATAGATGAAGTCCTTAATTAGTAGAATGAGGGGCTCAAGACGACATCCAACGTCGGTTTCAGATTAAAGCCTATAAAATCTACAATTCAAATCCCGCAGTGGAATTCAAATAAAGAAACTTTTTTTTTTTTTTGAGGATGGGATATCATCAAATGACCCCTCCCGCTCTGGGTGGAGCAGAAGGGAGTGTCAGACTCTTACTGACTAAAACCCACCCGTGTTCCTTCCTTAGCCCTTTATGTTCCAGGGCAGCGGTAACCCTTTCGGACAATCCCGCAACCCTGGCAGGCTTCGGCCCTATCGGGCCCCGTCACTCATGCTGACATCTCTTTGAGGCGCGCGTGGAACACATACACGCCGTCCGGCACGGGCCTGGTCCTGATCGGACGGTGAGTTACCCATTACTCACCGCCCGCAGGCCCGCGCCTACGGTGGCCGGGAGTCGTCACGCGGCTCCCGACGCCCGGAGCGTCTCCCGCGGCGGCTGAGGCGTGAGGTGCGTTCCCTCGCCCACCCCGCCACCTCCTTCGCTAGCATGACTGCTTCGCAGAAGGAGGTGACTGCCTCCCACTCCCTCTCGCCCCGGACCATGGCTTGAACCAGGGCCGGACGCGAGAGGTCGCCGCCGCTGCCGATCGCCTCTACGAGGACACGGCGGTGCTCTGCCCAAGCAGGGCAGACCTCCACCGTATGCTCCACCGTGTCCTCTGGGCGAAAATAAAGAAACTTTAGAATAACTTCTTGTTGGTATAAGTAGTAAGCAAGAGTCTGAGGAATGTTCAGCGTATTGCTATGAAGCAATTTGTCCGCAAGGAACTAATTTCATGTGGTGTTGAATTGTAATTTCTAAAACGCCCCTTTCTATTCAAAGAACAAGCATGGTAAGTAACCACGCTAGTTTACAGTGTGTTTGTTTTTCTACTCCGCACTGTTTTGACAACATGTTGGGGGGTGGTTCGTTGGACCTACTGTCAAAAATTTAAAATCTAAAAAGGCACACTAACACCAGATTTTAATCCCTCAATGATTCTTAAAAGTGGATCACAATCCCGTGTATGTTTCTACCAAACCAACTCAGAAGTAGCTCGAATCTCCGTCAAGCCAAAATAACCAAACACCATCATCCAAACCTGCCTAAAACCTCATTCGATGAGGGAACCATCTACCTAGATGAAGCTCTTAATTAGCACGATAACGGCTACCGTTCGGGACATCCAGCGTCGGTTTTAGACTAAGGCCTGTAAAATCTCCAATTCAAATGCCGCCATGGAATTCAAATGAACGGAACCCCTACTAAGAGTCGCAACAATTTTGTGGACGAGAATTTCGGTTCTAGTCGTTTTGTTTAATAGTAACATTGTATTTAAGTTTGCTTGAAAATTGAAAAGCCTTGAACTTACTGTGTAGTTTAGAAAAAGCTGCTAATTGTCCACTAACTAATAAAAGATTTTTCATATAATTATTATTTACTCTAGATTCTCTCACATTATTTCATATTCACCGTAAGTCTATAGAATGTCAAATTATCTTTGAAGGTTAGAAGTAAAGGGTTAAATATATATTCTATCTAATACTTGGATCCCAACATAGCCGACCCCAACATAGTTGGGAAAAGGCTAGGCAGATGATGACTTGGATCACGAAAACCGCCTTTACCACTATGAAATAAAGGCGCCATTTTTTTTTTTTTTGTTTACTAAGTCAAGATCATATTAATTTGTAGAAGGCCATTTATTGCATGAAGTGTGAAAGAAGTTAGCGCGGAAACTAATAACGTGATACGAAAAGCCACCCGCCCGGAATTTATAGGTCAAACTTTACGCAAAATCAATTTCTAATATCTCTGTAATAATGTCAAGGTCACTTAACACTCCCGGATCCAATCGACTTTCATAAAAGCTTTGAAACGGAACAATTTGGAACTGATATGAGAGTATTGGTCCAAGATTAGCATATTCCGGCATTCTGTTAGCACTTTGCCAAGGTCCACATGGCTTAGCTCAATCTCAGGTGTCCAGACTATTGGGAACCTAACTACCACAGTGATAGCTTTACGGCTCTGTTTTATTACTTGCATTTTGTTGGTGCAAGCATGAATATTCTCTTATAGGATAAACAAAGGTATGTTGAAAAGAGACAAATTCATAATAGACATGACAAGACACTTGAAGGGACTGTCATTAAAGTTATAGCTTCTACGAGTGATGATATTTATTAGTTGCTCCGGCGCGCCCTAGACATTCAGCCCAACTACCACCCTGCTGACTAGCAAAGTATGTCATTCCATAGATAGTTCCTCTGTAACGAAAGAAGAGTATGATAACATAGATAGCCATTGACAATGTTCATCTAGCTTAAGCCTCATGGTTTTCCAAAAGCAATGTTTGTTCACCAGGTTGGAGTATTTTGGCAAGTTGAATAATTATTATATCTTATCTCCTTTGCCTCTATGATTATTAAAATTTAAAAGACTGGTTCAATGGGAATAAAACCTACTATTCTGTTACTCTTTGACAAAACAGCTCAAAAAAGGGAAATAAAACGTATTGTTAAATAGGAACCTCGTAATCCTTTTTTATGTAGTCATTCTGACTCGAATCACGTTTCCTATAAGATCCTTTAACGGCGATTCGTAAAAGCGTTTATTGAAAAGGTCATTGATTTAAAAATCACAAAGAAGCTATTACATTACACGACATAAACATGCTTATGTGTGCGTTGAAAAGGCCTTCAGGAGAGATGAAATTTGTGACAGCCCAACTTTCCTGACTGACCAATTTTTGTACCACAACATAACTTTATACGCATACGCATGATAGTCTTTACCGTCTTCAAAAAAAAAAGCATATTCTCATTTCGTCTCATACTATATTTTTTTATTAGATGATTAATAGACTATTAAAACTACTTACCTACTAAGGTAAAAACCAGTTGACATGTTTTTCAGTACAAAACGACTGTCTTGAATTTGACCATTGGCGTAAATTCCATACATACCTAACCTGAGGTGTGTTGGGGTCTTAACGAGGAAAGAATTTTGCATAGCATTACTTTGATCAAAAGCAATTTAGCCCCTAATTATCGTAATGTTAGCAATAAAGCCATTCCAACACGAGATCCAACCGTGAACAGTTAGTAGCGGCACAAATTGAACCAGAGTAACGTTGGAGGTTGAATTTTAAGCGAGCCCCTCGAATCTGTTCACCGTCTTGCTCCGAAATTTATTTGTGGTTTTTGCATCAACTTCTCGTTTGTAATAGGTAAGGAGATAGCTTTGTTTGTGGGTTCTGTTTTTGGGTGGGAAAGTAGGTTGTGTTTGCAAAGAAGAGAATTTAATTAGAGTGGAAGTACACACCTGCACCCTAATTACGTAACACACTTTCAATTTTAAATCTAAACCATTCTGAAGGAAATTGCTAATCCATTAATCCATGACATGAAGATGTCATAATTATCATGTCAAAATTTAAGTTAGAATAAAATTGCTTATTAGTATTATGGGCTAGATGGTAATTGATGATTGAGAACCTGGTTGTTTTTAATAAAGATAAAAAATGCCTCATTTGTTTGGACCCCAAGTAAATAGGAATAAAAAAAAACAAATGATGAAGGAAAATGATGTTTGGAAAAAGGTGTTTTACATGCCTATAAGCCAAGAACATTACGTATAAAGTGATGTCTGATCTTTGTAAATTATTCACTAAACTGCCTAACAGAAATAATGATTACTTGAACCGTATTTAGACGAAGTCAATTTCGAAAATGTGAAATCAAAATATCTCGTTAATTTGTGAAAACATCGACACCCGCTTCTTGTTTAAAAAAATTTGATATCTCAAAAACAAAACCCAAAACAGAATAATTTCCAGATCATAAAATTAAATACATCCCTATCTCCTAGATAAAACATCCTACAATACAACCCCACAGCGGCGATTAGACCAATAAAACTCGATTTAAATGTTCTTCTAAGATTTAAACCTAACGTTCCGCCGATAATTTCATTATACCCTCTTGGCGGCTTTATTACTTTTGTGAACAAAGGCTTTTGATTTTATCGTACTCCTTAACTTGAACAAGAGACTTAAATATACCTACTGATAGAAATACCGATACAAATTTTACTGTAATTATCAGTTTACAAAGTCATGGGAAGTGGGGAGGAGGTAATTGGAAAAGTGATCCTTATCGAATTAGGGCAGTATTAAGTTCGGAAACCACCATCGTTCCAAAATAAATTAATTATCTGTGTTATCGGTGTTTGATACAGTTCCGTAGTGTCCTAGAATTAGCAATAATCAAAAATATTATTCAAAAATCAACGCAGTAAAGAAATGTCTGCAATCTATTTTACTTTAAAAACAAATGAGTTCGTTTTCGAATTGTGAGCGGTGTGTAGACTTGACAGAATTGCAATATCGTTCTTATTTAACGCACGACACCAGAAATTTTGAAGGGTAGAGCCCTTCCAAACTTATAGGACGTTAGAAAGACATTTATTTCAGTCAATTGTGCGGTTTGTTTTATACAATCACTTTTGGGAATAAACAATACTTCGGCAATCGATAAACGTAATTCCCTTTTTACTTTTTCTTTATCCTTAAGGTGAGTATTCACCGGGGGCATTCGCTAATAATGTTAAATCCATCTAAAAACGCGTGTAATATGTAATGTAACGCGAATTCTGCGCGTGGACAGGACTACGAGCATTTCATGCAATGCTCGCACTGATACATCGGCTGGTTTTTAGCACGAACACAAAGGTTCTCGCAGTCGCAGCGAGCTGCTCATTGCTCGCCGTTTGCAAACCTGCGCCTACGATGGCCGGGAGTCGGTTGCTGACTCCCGATTTTCAGAGCGTTTCCTGCGGCGACTAGGGGCGTGAGGGCGCAGAGATTGCCTCTGCGCATTACTGCTTCGCAGAAGGAGATGGCGGCTTCCCATGCACTCTCGCTCCATACCATAGCCTGGACCAGGGCCGGACGCGAGAGATCCCAAGCCGCCCAAGCCCGGCAGACCTTCACCGTATGCTCCACCGTGTCCTCCGGGCGATCTACACAGTGGTGACACCTTGGCGTTTCCTCCCGCTGTACACGCCTTGAATAATGCATCGTGAAGATGATGGCGTCAAAGTTTCAAAATACCGGTCAGTGACTTACGCACCGGCTACACTGTGTAGAACCACCTTTTATTTTTGTTTCGCAAATAAGCTGAGAATATTTTTTTTCTTATGAATTTTCTTTTGTTTCGAATAAATGTTTGTGCTTTGATTTAAAGCTTGTGAAGGTAACTTCTACGTCTTTTGTTTGAGTGTTTTGAAGATTATTGTGAACTTCTTTTTGAGTGCTTTCCGTTTTAGGAGGAAATATTTTCTTTAATAAAGTGTCGAATTTGTATTTTTCTCTTGTGGTTTTGTTGGTTGGCATCATCATTATATTCATTCTTTTGCCCTTGTGCTCACCTTCGTTATAAAAGGAGCTTCTGTCCAACCTGTCAGTGGTTTAAGCGGTGCATTGTCTGTTAGTGAATGAATGAATTTAAGATTTTTATTAAGTACAAGGAAATTCAGCAAGAAATTCTGTATCTTTCTGTCTATGTGATAAAGCTCTATTTCGTTCGCAGCCTCAGACACATTCGGTTAAAGTTAAGACTATCGTATGAATTTGAAACTTCACTACAGACAAAAGGCTTTTTACCGAATGACGGCAGAATATATAGGCGATGGGCTGTATGTAAACTTGTTGACAAAGAACACAGGACAAGGTGGAAATACAAAATGATAATAAATAGGGAAAACTGTTCAAAGCAGTTTTGAGCTCGATTTCTGAGAAGACTGTCATTAAATATTTTTTTCATCTTTGTACCAAGTGACTAAAGGTATACATTTATAATGTTACTGTAATATTGTTTCGAGGGAAAGTAGACTGTATTGCTGGTAACGGAATATTGTTAGCGAACAACAAAGTTAAATAATTTTGTAGGTTTATATTTATAAAAAGTGCGTCGAACAAGTGGAAAATAAAATGAATTTCCTTTCTCGCTCTTTAAAACCTTTTCCATTTCCAATAATCTCCTTACAAAGCACCCATTAATTTACTGTATTCCATTTCCCAGGAGTTACTGAAACTTAAAAGTTTTAACATTGTTTTTATGTTTAACCTGCTCTTTATGATTTTGATACTTTGTTGAAAGCTCAGAGACATGCTTGAGGTTTTTTTTATGATTCTTCAATTAATTTTTACACTTCATTCATAACACTTCTTAGGAATATTTTGTACCAACAACCCGGTTTAGACGGATAGATTTTGTTTTAACTGAAAGTAATCACGCTAGTAAAATAAAACACTACAGAATAATAAAAATGAATAAAAATACAAACAATAAATATTTATTCCAAGAATAAACAAATGTTAAAATAATTCCATGATGTCTGTATAATTTTGTAAAAATATATACTTAACAGACAGTTGGTTCTTTTGGTTTCTTATTGTATCATCGAGAAAATAGAAAATGGAATAGATAACGACAAGAACAAAATAAATAATTAGCTTAGGAAAATAGAAAAAAAAAACGTTGTTTTCAGTCAAATGCTTTAAGTCAGACAAATATTTGTGCGCATAATGACACGACCATACGTCGACGTCTTCTAGTGTTCTCTTATTTTACAACCCATGTACCGAACCCTAAAAAGGTCAGAAGGCTCAGGTGTTCAAAAAGAAGTATCGTATCACTTAACAGTTTACTTACAAGCGTATATCTATCGATCAGCTTCAGTAAATAGCAGCTTTAAAGTTCTTTCATTGATATTGTTTATAAACGTTGTAATCTCTACTGGCTAAAACACACTTTTACCCTTTTATGAGCTGTATGTATGTATTCAGCGACTCTACAGTAAAAGACATAGGTTTTCCTCACTTTTGACTGAATATTTAAATTCGTACTTCATTTGTCAACAGATCACGCCCCAGTAATCAGAAGTTTGTTCGTCATTATGATTACAAGTCGAAACCTTTCATAACCTTTTTTGAAAGTATAAAAAAGTTCCTGGAAGGAGGAAAATTCGCCTTACTCGGTAATTTGTGGGCGAAAAGTAATATTTTGTTGGAATTTATTTTGCATACTGATTTTACAAAGTGCTTTTTGGGGTGCATAAGCTAAAGTAGTTGCTTCGCGTTAAAAGAAAATGGATGTACAGTCACGAGCACCAATATGTCAACACTTGGCAACTTTCAATTGCGATTTTTTCGTGAAATAACGAATGCAACGTTGACATACGACACATTACATAAACCTATGGGTTTGAAAATGCTATGTTCATAATAACATAAAATTTCATTAAAAAATAAAGGAGTAAATCGCTTTTGAATAACGCCGAGTGTATACATACTTTTGTTCGTGACTGTACATGTATAACATAGGTCATAAAACAGTTTTTCAATTACCAATTTCTTTATGCATGATGTAGTTACTCCGTGATATTATTGAGCGAAGAATTTCTAGAATATAATTATTACGATTATTCCTTTTATTGGTCGATTTGATACTGCTATCTTTATTATTTCTTGTGTGTGACAGTAATTACATTTTTGGTGTGTAAAAGCTCACGTCAAATGAAAAGTAAACGCTTGAAAATTATTTATAATATCTGCATGTATTATTTCTATGTATCGCCACAATTAACGGTTGTATCACCCTGATAACGGTATGCTGTTATTAGCAGACTGACAAACGCTACTAAACATCCCCTCCACATAAACTTTAAGCCTCTTTTACGACCAAATACCACACCAAGAGAAGAATGACGTAAAACTTAAGCTCCTCAAGAAGACTTAAGCATTAACTTCCGTTCTTTTTATAACTTACGCTACCATAAAAACAGTCGCAATAAACAGTGAGTTGCCAACTTATGCAGTTAATACCTACTTGCATACTTTAGGTTTACCGCGTCCACCGCCGGCGAAAAACCGCGGCGTTCAAGCCACGTTCAAGTTAATAACTTCCATTCGAATGTAAATAAAAGCAACTCGAGGTTTAGTACTAGGAGCACACTTTCAAGTGGCTATTAGACTTAGAGCAAGTAGGTACTCGTAGATCGTACTTATGGCTCAACAATTATTTTCACTCATTACGTTATTCCTTACCAAAAGCATACATTTTAATTTTCATACTTTAATTTTTTTACTTGAGAAATGCTGGGTTTCCCATACAAACTTTCATCCCCTGTGTCACTTATTATAGGATTATCATTGAAACAAAAAGTATCCTGTGTCCTTTCCCAGGATACCATCTATCTCCTTGTCAAATATTGTCGAAATCAGTTCAAGTAATAATAATAATGCTTTATTTCCAAGTTTACAATTTAACAAAAATAGCACTATGTAGAACAGACTATATAAACCTGAAAATTGTAAGAATACCACTGAGTTTAAACCTCTGGCACCCAAGCTAAGATTGAACTTTGTGTTAAGGGTGTCAGGGCTCTCTCTTTAGACATTAACCAAGATCATTTAAACAAGATTCGGAGTTACATAGTGATTAGTGTCACTAGCAATTGCCGGAGTAAGCAGTATGGTTATTTTAATACAGAAGAATAAAAAAAATTATAACAAAAAAAAAACTATAAAATACAACTTAAAACTATTTAGAACTATAAACTGTAGCCATTCTCTGAGTGTGTATGTGTGTGTTTGTATGTGAGGGGGTGCGTGTGAGTATGTGAATGTATGCGTGTGAGTGTGTGAATGTGTGCGTATGTGTGTATGCGCGGGTCCACTGTATATGTTTGTATTTATGTGAATTATATTGTGGAGTGCACGAATGAATTAGTCGGTTCTTTTAGAGTAACTTTCCTAATAGCTTTTCTGTCTCCTAATACATAAGACTCATGATCCATTTACTCGCTAACTTTTTACACTCAAATTTATTCCTAGTATAGATGCCACAGTGTTTATTTATTGTATTGTACAAGCGACTTCCCAGGATTCGGTAATTTCTTTCAGCAAATTTGGTTCTATGACTTTCTATAGGACAGACATCAGTCGATCTACCGAAGTGGTTTATACGTGAAAAGGTAATATACAGACAGAAAGAGTTACTTTCAAATTTATGTATAATATTACTATAAGTATGGATTCTTCAGCCATTTATAAGTGTTATGCAATATGAGCGTCTATTGACATACGCATAACAAAATAATCACCTATAACGTTTCCACTGCTGGGACACAGGCCTCCTCCCTGTGGGAGTGAGTGGGCCGCAATCCAAAACGCGGGCACGTCTTCATTTTTGTTTCCAGGATATGCCGGTTTCCACGCGAGTTTTTCAATATCCGGGTACAAATTCAAACTCCACACTATTACTATGACTTTTACTTGGAAAAACTCAATAATTGATGTTTATCTTGGGCATTGAAGCTGGATAAGACTCAGGACAGGGCAGCAGTCGCATTTGCAACCACTACACCAACGAGATGGTCTAAAAGCCTGAGAACTTAAAGTACTTCACATTTACCAAACATTCAAAACCTACCAACAACTTATGTCTTCCTAGTATTTCATGTTACCTTTCCTCTTACGATAGTCACAAGTTGACTAATTAAGCAAGTAACACCGTTGCCTTGCGTCATTAGGAAACTTAAACTGGGGAAGTTAGGGTATGATTACATTCACACGAGCCATGCCTTCATCAACGTCGATCGCTTGGTGTAAGAATCTTTGGCACGAACTGAGCAATCAGCCCCTAATTGCGTAACATACGATCGATAATCTGAATTAGTTTTACGGATATTGCTAATCCATTGCTTTATTTGTTCGAAAAATTTGTCTGCTCAGTAACGTAAAAACTGCCTTTATGGATCTGAATGCTGGGCTGTAAAGAAGACGGATGAAAAAAGATTGCATGTAACGGAGATGAGAATGTTGAGATGGATGTGTGGAGTGACGAGAACGGATAAAGTAAGAAATGAGTATATAAGGGGAAGTTTGAAAGTGGCGCCAGTGACAGAATAGTTGAAAGGAAATCGTTTGGCTTGGTATGGGCATGTGATGAGAAGGGACGAAACGCATGTGACTAAAAGAGTGATGAATATACATGTTGATGGATGGAGAGGGAGAGGAAGGCCGAAGAAAAGATGGATGGATTGTGTGAGGAATGATATGAAAGAGAAGGGAGTGAGTGATAGCGTGACGGTTGACAGAGGTGAATGAAGCAAACGTGTTGCGCCCACCCCAAGTGACATGGGATAAGGGCAGGAAGATGATGAGTAACGTAAAAACTGCAATGAATCTTGTTGAACTGTCAAAATGAAAGCCATTGCTACTGATAGTGTGGTACGCAATTACCCCGGTGTTTAAACTTTTCTGCCTGATTCATGTGACGCCACAAAAGAAAATGTAAAATTGAAACTGGTAACAAGTAACTGTCAATCTGCATCATTCTACTGCTAGACAAAGGCAACGATGTCCAGCTACTTCGGTCCGCTTTCTGGCTATATAGCACCTTCACATAATTGTCCCATAGCTCAAATTAAACCATTTATAAGGCAAATAAATCTTCTCAAAATAAACGCAAGATCTCAGTTCCTCCCGGTTGTTAAAGCCCCACAAAGTATTCTAAGTAAGTTCGTTAATTAGTGAAGTTAGATCAACAGCCGCAGTTTCAGTTGCATACGGCTTCCTGTAAATGTTGCTGACATAGTCTCTGTGGTTTTGATAGTCAACTGACTTTATAGTTAGGAACTAGTTTTTTCTCAAGTTTAGATTGATTGTATTGGCATGTTGTGTTAGAATGAATCGACACAGCCGGGCGAACAAATAAATACAATACATATTTTGCCACCAAGCTTTATAAGCTTTCACTCTGTGGGCGTATACCTAAAATCCTCGTCATTTATTTATTTATTAAACTTACTAGCTAAAATAAACGGAATAAAAACTCTTGTTCTAAAAATAACAAATATCAACTAACACCTATATTGCCCGAAAAATGCTAATTGCCTATATTTTACCAGCTATGTTTATCAGTGTGATCTTCTAACCTATAAAGCGTTTCACTGCAGAATTAGCGGAAGCTTTTGATTTTACGGGTACAAGATAGACTTTTTCATCTAATAAAGACGCTGTATGTCTGTTACCTTTTCACGCCTTAACGGCTGAACGTATTTGGATGAGGCTCACGGATAGACCATAATTGGGCTCGGACATATTATATACGTTCCCGTGGTACGTTCCAGTGGGATAATTTCCGACCTCCACACAAGCGAAACTGCGACCAAAAGCTAGGAAAATGTAAACAAACACATCTGAACTCATATTTTGTAAGCCCAGAAAATAAATCAAAAATAATCTCTAAACTCACAAATACATTAACACCCTACAAACTATTAGTCGCAGATGTGTCGACCGGCAGGATATCACCCGGAGTTCCCTAATTAAGGAAGTTTAATCCAAATATCGAGCACGTACCTTAACTTGTTACTATGCAAACGAATACCATTTGGCTAAAGTATTAGTTTGGTTTAGGATTTACTAAGAAGTTTTGGATTTGCGACGAGTTATGGTATGGTTTTTGTTTGTAAGGAAGGTAGCTCATCTGATAACTCTTGCTATAAATTCTTGTTCCATTTTAGACGAGAAGAGCTTTTGCTACTATAAAGATAAGCCTTTCTTTGTTTCGCATTGGCTAGCCGCCCAGAGGGATATTATTACAAGTGGAGATTTTATTAATGCACCCCTAGTTTTGATGCAAATAGGTCCTAACTTACCTAGCACGCGTCGCATGATCAGTTCCATCTTCTCTCATAAAGAATAGACATATTATCTCTTTTTATAAAAAGTGACAGTGTTTCCGCGGCTACACAGCAATTATGAGACCAAATAGTATAATATTACCTAACAAGATCTAAGGCCTAGATCATATTCGCGTGTAGATTCTAGACACATTTCGGGTGCCAGACAACATCAAAGTTGTCACCGGTCTCGAAACTTCCACATATTCCCTGTATACTACAGACACACACGATAATATATTTCCAGTATAAACGGACCTCTCATTGTACGAAAAGCCTATACAATGCGAGGTCATATTAAACTGGAAATGTATAGGCAGTTTGATGTTTCATAGTAACTTTCAGATAACACTCGCAACTGTAATTAGCAAAGTTTCATTCCGTGCTTGGAATGTTATAGTAGGTACATCTAGGTACTTGTGATTACATTAACAAGTAAGTGTGGACTATTAAGTTTAGGTATAGGCATATGTAGTTTTTAACCATGCAATTGTGGTTGTACTGAATACTGCTTAGTGCGTAGTATTCATCTACAACTTATGGTCATTATAAGTAACGTCGTGAAAGTCAGATAGCTTGTCAGTATCGTTAAAACATTTATCTTCAGCGTTGTTACAATCAATGAGATCATTGTTTTATTGTTTTTGTTTTATAGTTTGACCGAAACTGCTGTACCGCGTCTTAGGAATGTGCAGCGAGGCGGGGGGCGGGACGCCGTGAGCGATGACGAATGAGCGGCCTGCACTGCCCCCCGGTCTCGCCGCGCACTTACCGAAGGCGCGGTACAGCAGTTTTGGTCAAACTATAGTAAACGATTTAATTTCATTGTCATTATCATTATTATGACCGTTATCATCATTCACTTATTATATGGTGGGCTTACTGCCTCCGGATAAGTTTCCGGCTATTTATTGTGCAACAATTTTTTTTTTTAAATCAGTTCCATTTTGGTCTGGTAGATTATATTCATCTTGATACTAGGGAATAACCCTTAAACTTATTTTATTAACTATATATACCACCACAATAATGATGTCTTATAAAATTAACTGCAAATAGTAGAGGTCAACTTCAAGATGTTTGAACTTTGAACTTATTATAATATAACACAATATACATATATTCGATGTGAGAACTGTTGTACCTCCACGTAGCGTTCTATTAGAATGTTCTGCTTTCTGGAGTAAAGTTCTCATTATATAATCCAGTAAGGATTATAATTAGTAAGAGATAGAGGTACATTGCTCATTTATTTCGTGAGAAATGAATAAAAATTCTTAAATGAAACTGGACTATATTGCCAGGAGTAAAGGAATGATGACTGTATTTTGGCTAGTATTATAGTGAACAAGCTGTTGCTCGCGACTCCACCAGCCTGTCCAGACAATGTACAGACGCCAGCAGGTGAAGCTGCCCAAAACTGTCAAATTTTCCCAATCAACGTTGAACCTATTGTTTTAGCGATAAAGTTGAAAATCTATTAAAGAAATTTGACAGATTATCGTAGCTTGATGTGCTGGCGTCTGTACCTATCTGATGACCCCGATATTATTTTAAACATCCGTTTCAGTTGGCTTTACAGTTCTCTGAACCGATTTTCCAAAAAGAATTTACTTTTAGAACTGAGTACGTATTAATTTTTCTGAGTAGCGTGTTAATATGTGACGGAATTATTGGATTTTTATGTTAACAATACTCGTGGACGATGAAGATTTTTTTTGTAATGTTTTCCTGCTATGAAGATGAAGTTTTCATTTTTTCTATCTTTGCTAGTTCTTAGTCATGATCATCATCCTCTTGCTCTATGCCAATTTATTTCGGAGGCCAGCGCAGTACCTCTTATTTTTCATTTTAGTTTTGACCATTTTTCGACCCATAATACACGTTCTTAGTAGATTGTTTTGGCATCATTTTGAGTGACTTTTGTTGTTTAACGCCACAATATGTATATAATATAAAACTTAACGAAAGACTTTGGTTAAATCAACGAAACCTTAGTTTAATGAATAATGTTATTCGAGCTGCATTCCAATGCTTTCTCATATCATATGAAAATGATGGTAGCATCAATTCTTTAGTTGCCATAATTATGTTATTAGACAAGACAAGACCATTACTTCGTCACTTCCTATCACAGTTTTATATATATTCAAATTCAACGAACCATCTACCAACACTTCATCAAAATCCTCCGTCCTATTATATAGATTACCCTAGAAACAAGCTCCCATATTGGTGTGGCGCCATCTATCGCTAATCGCTCGCCGTTGACAACGTTATTGATGAGTGAGCAATTAATCATGATCACTTGTCCAAAGGGGTCGGTTTCTCTTAGCGCCTGTTTGCTTTTTGCGATTTATTTTGTGGAAGCCTTTTTTGGGTGTTATGCGAAGCTGGTTATGGATTTTAGATAACGATAGAATTTGGTTTCTACTAAGATATAGATGATACTGACCGATTTTTTACTTACTTATCTACTCTCTAATATAATCCTACAAAACAAGATGTATCATTACAACCTGGTAAAAAAAATAGTCATATACACAAAAACATGGGCTACATATCTCATGTTAATATAGCTCGCTCATTAAACTTGCGAGACATATAAAGTGCAAAATTCATATCCAACATGAAAGTATGACATCGTAAAATCAACCCAAGTTGACCCGCTTTATATCGTCTAGTTTTGTATGTTTTATGATATCTCACAGTTTTATGTTTGGGAGCTGGTTTAAAGGAAAGGCGACTTCGGGATTGTTACTTAGTTTCAAATGTTTCTTGGAATTTGTTATTGCGTTATAAGGAATGCCAATGAGAGATATAAGCTATACTGGGTTGTAAAGGTCAGATACATAGTTTATTCACGGCAATTCAGCTGCATTCGATTAGACTGGAAAACGATCTCAACATAGTTGGGAAAAGGCAAATTTATTTATTTATTTACTAAGCAAGGCACATTAACGATATATTTACAAGGGTAGTAACAGTATGCAATCACGAGTCTTCAATTCTGTGTAAATACATCACTTATAGGCATGCACAACATTCACATTTAAAGGTTATATTCATTAAATTATTAGAATATTAGCAAAACATAAAATTTATACATAAAATAAAGTAAAAAATAATACATTTAATCACATTGCACTAATACAATACAACCATACAAAATCATAATAAAATAATTGCATTGGTAAGAAAACTGGTAAGTAGGTAACAAAAAGACGAAAAAAAAATATTCATATAGATCAAAATGAAAAGAGAAAAAATAATAACAAATGTCTTAAGTCTAATTAAACTAAATTCAAATTAAATGATTGACACATTGATGACATTATATAAAAATATAGATATATATATTAAAATTACATTATCATTATTCAATTTGTATATGTAAATGCAAATGTTTTTTTCAAACCGAATAGCGCTTTAGTTTATAATTACTAGTATTCCTGGTTTCATTTTCGTTCCATTGCCACCTTAATCAATTGGATCCATTTGGAGTTCAATACGATACAATAGGTATTTCAGGTAATTTTGCGCCTCTTAAAATCAAGCGGCCACCTTTTTTTTTGCGTGGGAAATCATCAAATGACCTCTCCCGCTCTGGGCTGAGCGGAAGGGCGTGTCAGACTTTTACTGACTAAAACTCAAGCAATCAAGCGGCCACCTCTGATTACAACATCTAATTTTGGAAACACTGACTTCGAAAGTCCGCCGCACTGCTATTGTAAACAGCGCCACTCAAACCTGTAATAACGAAACTGAATATGGTAACAATATAGCTGCTGCTGTGTACCAGCTTGAAATGTCAAAATATTCGGATATTTTGTCAACTTCTTTTCTGGTTTACACCAACCCTGTCTACGTTTTATATAAGTACACCGAATAATATATGAGGAATAATAAACCAAATTACTTGTTTGGTTATTTAAATTATTAAGTTTATTGTGTCTCTGTTGTTTTTAATTTTATTAACACATTTGAGATCATCACATTTAGCTGTGGTAAAGCAACAAAAATAGAAATTGAACAGAATAATGAATGACGTATCCAAATAATCATAACGGCGCGATATAAATTAAAAATCCCGTTAAAGAGATCTCAATTGAATTAATATTATAAATAAAGGGAAACACCGTAGCTTTAAAAACCAACGTTGATTTCTCTGAACTTTGTAAATATTCTACACACGTTCCCATAAAAAACCGAAACTACAAAAAAAAAAAACAATAAAACTTTGAAATAAGACCACCCTTAAACATGAACCTTGCGACACCCCTAATAAAATTTCCAAAAACTATTCATATTTTTACAACTCATAAAAGTTATTCAACTTTGTAACAGATATTCGGATGGAACCCTAAAAACTTAGACAGGCGGGCCACCACTAAAATGCTACACCTCACCATCCATCATAAGTTCGTCTATGAAACGCGTTAGACGAAACAGTGAATGTTAAGACAGAGATGGAATGGAGGGGTCACGGTGAGTGGTCACACATCTGCTCTTGAAACTTATATCTAGACGTAATATTTTGTTTGACGCAACAGCGGGGAGAGACATAAAGTAAGGAATTGGGTTGCTTGCTATGAGCGTCAAAGTACCAAAGTTAGGACCGTGTATGACGCAATCTTTGTGAAAAGTAGTTCAGTAAAAAGAATCTGATAGCTGAAATTGTACATCATGCAATACGAGTATGTTCATGAAAAGTTCCAATAGTGTATCTAAAAGTTAATATAAGCATTAGTAGCGGTGAGTGCTCATGCGAATCTCGCACCCCCGGCCATGGGCAGAGGTGGAACACCGCGGTGGTTTTAGCCGGTAAGAGTCCGGCTACCCCTCCGTCACCCCCACGATGAAGGAAGTCCATGAGGATTTCCACCGCGAAATAAAAAATAAATGAATAAAAATGTGGATTAAGAAACTTGTATAAATAATAATTATTAGATAAAAGATAAAGATGCATTTATTTGTATAAACATTTGTAACATTATGAAGTATCATTAAATTCTCGTATTTACTATACCTGCCACTCAATGTTTAGGGTTCAGTGATGCGTCTGATTACTAATATGACTCGGTAAATGTCGGTAGAATTTATGACTACGAGTATGATAATTAATATGTTGAATGTTTATTAGTAGAGTATCAAATTCACAAAAATAGAATATTTTATCACAAAATTATATGGTATTTGTGATTAAATATTTCACTTTTGTGAATAAATTCTCAATATTTTATTTTATATACCTACTAAAAGTTGGGTCCAAATATGAAATAAGTATCTAACATTATTAAGAAAGTTTAATTAAATACGTGATGTTTTGCGACTTATTATGTAATATTATTATGTTGACGAAGACGAATAATAACGAAATATAAACTTGTAGAAACATCTAATTACAGAGTCATTAACACTTTTATCTAAAACTTTTTCATCCCATGATTACCAGGACTGAAATATGTGCAAGAGAACTTCGCAAAATCCTCTTCGTGGTTTTAAATTCTAAGCCAAGAAAATATTCCAAGATTTTTTTCCATCAGAGTAAAAAGTCCCGTTGCCATTAACTCAAGTTACATCAAGTGTTGAACCATCTTACCGTGATGTCTTGCGAAAGCGACCCTTAAGTGCGTGTTAAGTATTACTTTAGAAGCTTAAGACGTGCTCAAACTTTTTCAAGACCAGGATTTTTTACTGTTACATTTGTTTACTTTGATCTTCAACGCTATATTGGAAAAGTTAATCTTCACGGATTTTCATATGAATGTGACAAAGAAGGTTTTCGTTTCAAGAATTTTCGGGCTTTGGATACAGTGGAATTTGCAAGGTATCGTCCCGTAGTCTGCGAATTTTGAAAGTCATTTAAAGGAATTTGGAACTTGCTGATGGTCCATTGTACGATAGAGTGGTCTTACCATTCTTTATACTTTCCTATAGCAAATCTTGGAGAGGTATTAGGAGAATTACCACGTAAGGACTTTAAATATTTTACGGTTTAAGCTCACCTAAGTGACTTCGTTGACAACAAAGTAACATGAGAAATAACCAACAAGAAAAGGAATGAAAATGTGATTTGCAAGCTCATAGTTACAACACAGCCTGCTACTTCGGTGTTTTGCAATGAATTTTATTTAAATCTTTCACTGATTGTTCTAAATGTATAATATTAATTAACAATTGTTTATTAACTAGTTGCAAGACTTACTTTGCTAAATCTCTTATCCTTGCAAGTTACGATTGATATAATCCACCACAATTCAAATTCAAGTGCAAGTTGTCACTCTCTTGCAGAGCATTCGTACTTGAAAAACCAACCTCGGAAGTTATATTCAATGCAAAAACAAAACAATATTTTGTTTGAGCTATGTATAAATCTATCCATCTGGGAAAAAGAATAACACAAGTAAAAGTTTCCGTTTTTGTTATTATGAGCGAGTTAAGAATTGGAACTTACTTTTACATTCTGTTTCTTGTATATGGTCTTATATAACTTTAAGAATCATTAAGAACTTGTGGCAAACCTTGAAAGACGCCTTTATCGACCAGTGAACGTCTTTCATTATAACTGTTTTTAGATTTCAGCAACTCACTCACTAATCATATTCATAATTTCAGTCAAAAGATTCCACTGCCAGACTTTAAACTCTTCCGAAACTCACAAAATGTTACCCATACCTAATTCTTACTATAATATAATGCGTAAGTAACTCTGTTTGTCTGTCTATTCTGTTACCTTTTCACGCCTAAACCACAGGACCGATCGTTATGAAATTACAAATACATAGCTTGGGACCTGGAGAAGGACGTAGGCTACTTTTCATCCTGAACCCTTTTCGTCCTATACACGTTGCCCACATCCAGCATCCTGTGTCACTGATCTACCTGGTAGAGCCAAACCACTCCTGTTTTACTTCTGGGAACGCAGTTTGTCCTATTATTCATCATCGGATACTTTTCAGCACCATCAAGCATCTTTGTAGTTTTTTCTTGTTCTTGTTCACTGCTCATGGTAGGCTTACCACCATGAGCAGCCGCCACGTTTGCCGATGCAATTGTAGCAGCTATTTAAATGTCCGTATAAATACTACATCATTAATCCATTCCTAAACTGAACAGTATTCGATAATAGTTCAGGTTTCAAATCCCCATTGTTTAGTTTCCAGCTACGAGTACATGTTATCAGCCATTTTCAATTTACCGTTACCTGCATTGTATTAACTTGATATGGTTTGTGCGACGGACCGAATTCGTTAGTGATTGAGGACGAGGTTCACAGTCATATTTTTAAGTGTCAGTTATCTCTAAATAGGCCTTTCGAATTGTAGGGTGAATGGTTAAAGCTATTATAGGTAATTAGTTACCATGGTGATCGTGGAATTATTATTATTTTTGTGATTACGGTTCCTATTTTCATGATAGGTGTCTACTTTTTTGACAATAAGTCCAATAGATTTTGTATCATTTTCTATCCATCCAATAGTTGCCTGATAGTTATCACTCATCATCATTCTCCTGCCCTTATCCCTATTTATTTGGGGTCGGCGCAACATGTCTTTTTCTTCCATACTTCTCTATTATTCGTCATCTCGGTAGTCACCCCTTTCTAACCATATCATCATTCACACATTCCATCCATCGTTTTTTTGGTCTTACCCTACTCTTATAGCCATCGACATTCATACTCAAAACTCTCCTCACGACATTTTCCTCATTTCTCCGTAACACATGCCCATACCATGACAACCGATTTCCACACAACTTTTCAGTTACCGGTGCCACTTTCAGACTTCCTCTTATGTACTCATTTCTTATTCTATGCCTGATAGTTATCACTATTAGCGCTAAAATCAAAAACTAAAACCGTATCCTTAATTCCTCACATTGCTTTGTGTTTTAGAAATTAGTCAGTCCAACTATCTCCCTATCTATTAATGATTACAAGATTTGCTTGCTGCATTGATTCGCAGATTGATTCAAACAGTTATTTGGAGCGAGTGGATCTGAGGCATTTGGGCATATTGGATTTTTATTCCTACCCATGATACAGAAAATAACTTAGAATAGCAAGTTCTTTTTACTACAATATAGCATGTTATGTCCTTAAAATTATCCCACATACACTTTCATATCAAATTTATTTTCGCTTTCCTCAAACAAATAAACTATACCAACTTATCGCGTGGGTGTTTTATGGGGTAACCAAACAGCGTAGGCTCACACCACAAGTTTATTGCTAGTTAAAGTAACTTTTTATGCAGAATTAACGATCTGTAAATATCTAGCTACAATAAATACAATAATTACGAATGTCTTCTACTGTCAAGAAGACGAGTTTTAGGTCCGAATATTAAAAAAAATCATTTATTCAAATACAAATAAATATCATAATTTAAAATGGATTCCTTTAAACTGACTCAATGGTAACTGAGATATTTTTGAACATAACGTTTGTTTTGTTTGTGTTTCAGAATCATCCACCATGGTTGGGAAGGTACTAATTTTCTTCGCATCAGTATCAGCCCTGAATGTCGGTAAGTCACAAGTTTAATTTTTATAAATACCTATGTACAGTGGAACAAGCCATTAGCCCCTTTATTTATAAACGTAGCTTAAAGTTAAGAAACGTTTAAACGTCAGAAATGTATGGTTAAACAGTCACTAATCACTACTTAACTTCAAACAAAATTTATAAATAAATCCTTAGGTATACAGGCTAGTAACTTGCCACTGCCTGAAAGCAATATTGTGAGTGTGCTGTGTAGGTAATTACTTATTTTATATTATTTTCATACATAAAAGTTGCGTAGACATAGTTAGCACAGTGTCTGTGCTATGGTATTTGCAGATTTAATCCTGAGTTGAGTTGCAATTCCGATCATTCCACCTTTGTGGCTATAAAAGCAGCCTTGATAGTTACCTTAAATACCTATTGCTTAATTATGAATCAATATTCAAAACTGACAAAATTTTGAATCTATCAACCACATCCATAATCTCATCCACACTTAATATTATAAATGCGAAAGTAGCCCTGTTTGTCTGAATGACAGTTTGTCTGCTGTCTGATAACGGTTACGGAATTTCAATGAGACACAAAGACAGTCCATGACCTGGGTTACGATATACTATGGGGTACTGTTTATCCCAGTAGTACGAAATAATACCATAGGAAGGTATTATTTCCGACCTCAACGTGGGCGAAATCGCGGGCAAAGCTAGTCGTCTATGAATTAAATTGGATCAATGCAATGGCAATGTTTCATTATTCTTTCCAACCAGTTTGCCCATAAAACATACAAGGAAAAATATTTTTAAAAAGCAATCTGCTACGCCAGGTATTTTTTTACCCGTAGAACAATGGGCAGGAAACATAAAACCTATATTTATTCACAAAATAATTTCCATAACAGCCCAGTTCTGGAATGACAGCGTTTCAATTTTGCAGCCAGTGTAAAGTTTTAATTATGCCGCGAAATTAATTCGGGATCAAGTTTGGCGCTCCCATTTGTGTTTGGGGCATTTCATAAAGCTTCGTTTAAATGATTTTTCGTACACGAAGTCAGGTGCAAATACACGTATTTGGTTTCATTCATGTTCCAAAAAAGTGGGTCTAGGTATAGTTATGGGTTTTTACCTGTAGAATTGGTCCTTAGATACCAATTCTTTTGGCCTTATTTCGAAAGATTTATTTGGCGTAGCCTAAAATGGATCTTGAAGCACTGACTTGTTATTGTTCTATGTGGTTCACAGAAAAAAAAGTTGGCATACAACATTGTAAAGCTAGGGGATAATAACAAAAGGAGTAATGACCTGTAGTAGCATTTTCATTTCTGCTGATACTAATAGTTCTTTGTTTTAATCCATCGTTCAAGCATGGTGGTTGTATAACATTATCAGAGCAGTATTCATTGTTGCGGTATATTAGGCACATTCGTTTTAAAAAGCGGAGAATATGATGATAGTAACAAAAATAAAAAGATTTTATTTCTCCGACATTGATATTTCCTCCAATGCCTCAAAGAATGATAACTTACAAAAAAGCACAGCCTGCATTTAAAAACACTAACCCCACCACACGTGACCGACAAACTTTCTCTCAATCAGGACGAACTCAATTAGACGAAAACACAAACAGTTTTCACTTCCCTTAGCAAGCGAGAGACGGAAAGGAAAATATGGCGGCTTTGGCTTAAGAATACAAAGGCTTAACCGCTTGTCATCTCGTGCAAATTGTAACAGTTAACCGGGAGGGCTTTTGTGCTCTCTGAGTGATGAGTTACGAGACGCAGTTACAGAAGATTGTTATGGAATAACAGCTTAATTTGTGGAAGCGTTTAGCTGTAATTCGGTTAAGAAATTATCTTTTATCCCGAAATGGCGCAATACATAGTTTTCTATCGCTTATTTTATTCCAGACAAGATGGCTGCGCGTTATCTTTATACTCCTAACTCTATTCTCTAGTTAACTTTCGCAGTGTCTGTGGGAAAAACCAAAAACATAATACCTATCACTCTTGTATTCACCGTAAGGTTAGGGAGAGATGTACCTATTGTACCTACTTACAACTACACTAGCGCACAGTAGCACTAGCGACCACTAGACCAACGATTCAAAACATTAACTATACTTATATTACTATACACTTATCCAGCTTCCAGTCCGCTCCGATGCAATTGTATCAAAACTAATTAATTTAAATTGCATTGTAATTGAGAAGGTATTGATGATAGTATGAATGTCCATTTCAGAATTCAATTTCGAATTATACGAGTAGGTAGTGGTTGTTATTGATTTTGATTAATATCGGAATTCATCACACTGGTACCTGCCGACCTTAGTAATATGATTCTGGTGACATGCGACAAGGACAGGAAGATGACGAAGATAACATCCTCTTTCTATATTCTTCTTCTTGAATTGCATCGGCCTCTACACCTACAAATAAATAATAATAAAAAAAATTATCATAGGGTGTATATTCTACTAGACAAGCCCTTTCATTTGATATCCATATTGAGAGAGTTGTGAAAAAATATGTAATCCGCCATTTTGTGGCGGCGGCCATCTTGAACCGATTTTCATCAAGCATAGCTAAAAACACTTCTTTGAAACAAAAAAAAACAAAATCATCGGTTCATCCGTTCGGGGGATACGATGCCACAGACAGACATACACACACACACAGAGAGAGACACGTCAAACTTATAACACCCCGTCGTTTTTGCGTCGGGGGTTAAAAAGGTTTATTGCAGAAACTTGTCCAACTTTTACAGTAAATCTTACAAATATTACCTATATTAATAAAACTTATGTGGTGAAATACTCGTAATAGCCAGTCTGCAAGATGGTAGCGGGGCTGACTGCGAAGTCTGTTTCTATTCGTATCGGTAAAAGTCATGGATTTATGTATTTCTTTCTTGTTAAAAAAACGAAACACCAATGAAAGTATTTTAAACGCACCTGTGGGATGCAAATTTTTTACGTATCCTATATGCCAGTTTTTGCAGGAATATATAAAATTAAAACTGTTTATAAACATTGTTGTGTGTACAAAATTTTGGTAGCTTTTATTTTGCTGAAATCAGTGACTATGGTTTTAATGTTAACTCTTTATGCACATATTTTAGTAGCGTTTATTCCTGTAAATCCAGGTATTTTTGGGTGTAATATCAGTGCAGCAATAAAGGGAATTTTTTACATGCTATTATTTTATACAATACGATTTTTTTGCTACTTTTTTGCCCATTGTTTCAATGCCCTTTCATTTATAGCTAGGCCGCTATAAAATGATTTTATCAACTTTCAGCGACTTACAGAAACATTATTTTTCAAAACAACATTATTCATCTCAAATTGAATTTTTGGATTTCAACTTGGGGACGTCGAGACAACAATTGTAGCTGATTTGTTGGAAGCAAGACAAATTGTTAACAAAGTAATAGAAAATGTCTATCTCAAACTCATTATCTACCTAGTACTTGTGGCAGAATAAAAATAAATGGAAAACATAACACTCTGACGGATTTCATTGTTCATAGCCAAAATAAATCTTACTTTGACTTTAAAATATGAGTAGTGACTCATATTTTAATGTCAAAGTAAAATTTCTTTAATAATTAACAGGAATACTAATTCCAAAGAGAATCTCTGATACTTACTAATTAATTAAAATCATCCATTTCCATCGTAATCAGTCGCTATTATGGATCAAAAGGTCACCACCGATGAAAACTAATATCTTTACGAATATATTAGTCGTGAAGATCAAACAAAAATAAAATAAACAAGTAACGACGACCAACCACAACAGACTCGTAATCAGCATAATGACGGATAGAAAATATAGAAATATCAAAAAGAGAAGAAAAAAGAATTTAATTTTTTTTACTTATCATTGTACCCGGCTTTGTTTTCAACGATACTCATAAACGCATCGGTCTGTAGAAATTTTAATGAGTCCAACACTACATTTTGCTGTATTTTTTTGTACAATATTATCATTGCAATGGTGAGGTGGGGAATATCGCGATATGTTGCTTCAACCCTTTGATGTGCGCGTTTGTGGGAGACGCAGGATTAATGAATCCCTTGAAGTCCTTTAGGTTTTGCAAATTGAGTTTTATTTATGTTGTGTTTGATTTGATTTTGTTGACACATTTGACTAAATAATAGTACTTTTAGCAATCTTTTATCAACACGTGAAGTGAAAATACTGAGTAAAAGTTAGGAGCAATCAAACTGAATTACGCTCAAGTTGTACGGACCCTAGTTGTATCTTTTGTATGACTATGCTTAGTTTTAGTTCAATCCAATTCATTAATACCTATTTCCGTCTATCTTTTTTGTGCCATCAAGTTTATCAACGACATAATGTTTCTAAATCAGTGCGAAATACTTCAGGCAATCCATTATTTGAGTGGCTGATAAAGCTATTTATGAGTAAACATATTCTTACTTGAACAATCACATTATGCCACTTATTATATCTATCACAAAAAACCAGCAATCTATTTCCAGTCAAGACCAAATGCCTCTCCCCTAGTCCTCACCCCGATCTCATTAATTATGTATCACATACACATAACATAACGTATAAATATATACGTATCAACACATAGCAACTGTTTGTACTTAAACATAATGTCGAAATAATCTTTCCACAAATCCTTTTGAGGTTCCAAAATTGGTCTTTGATAAGTTTCGACTTTGTTATATTATGAAGAAGGAGAGAATTTCTGTTATAATGTTATTATTATAATGGAATTGTTTGGAGCATCCCACGTTGTTGTTTTTAAGTTGTATGTCAAAGATTTATTTTGATGGCTTTTGATGGGAGTTTGGGCAAATTATTTTTAAGCTTTTATTTATAAATTTTAGTAATTTTATTGTTACTACAGGGTATGTTTATAAAAGGGTTCCGAGCCAACTGAGTTGATTGATCGATCCAAACTTTCATGGAAGATTAAAGAACCTAGGTAGGGACAGGCAAATTTATTGTTAAGCAAATTGTCACCCTACATCCATTCGCCGTGTTATAGCCATTTCATAAAACTATCACAGTTTAACATTTAAGTTGGTCGTAAAATTGCTTAAAAAATAATTGCCGTGGCTACTAATCCAATTTTTTTTTTAATGTTAGCCTGCGCTGTCCCACTCGTGGGCAAAGGCCTTCCTCCACTCCTTCCATCTTCCGCGAGCCCACGCGTCCTCCTTCCAGTTTTGACGGAACCTATCCAGCTCGTTCCGCCATCTCCTACGTGGTCTGCCACGACCTCGCCTCGCTGTCTCAGGGCACCAATTCTGTGCTATTTGAGCCCACGGTTTGTCCGGCATGCGGCAGACATGTCCTGCCCAGTCCCATTTAAGTTGGGCAGCCTTTTGAGCCGCTGATCCGTTAACTTAACGCCTAATATACTGCGCTCCATTGCTTGTTAGCAGACCTTGAGTTTGGACTTCTAGATGTAAGTCAAAGACCAAGTTTGTGCACCATAGGTTAAGATGTGAAGAATACACATGTCCATGAGCCTGTGTATCAGTGCCATAGGCCACTCACCCTTAAATAGATCCTTCAAGGACCAGTAGCTCTTCCAGGCGTTTCCCGTTCGTCTTGTGATTTCTTTATCTTGTCTCGCCTGGAAAGAGACTAGGCTACTTGGCCTAAGACAAGGTATTCCTGAACATGTTGTATTATCTCCCCGTCTACCTTTATAATGATAAATAATAATAATTTATTTGACACAGAACACTTTTATGCTTCTAGATGTTGTGTCGTTGCACATAACTTTGGTCTTCGACATATTCATCGTTAGTCCAACCTCAAAGCTTGCATTGCTAAGTTCTTGGAGCATCCGTTCAAGTTCAGTAGCTGAGGATGAAAAGAGAACAATGTCGTCGGCGAAACGTAGATTTGTCAGTTTCGCTTCACCAAGGACAATGCCTCTTTCCCTCCATTCGGCTGCCAACTTCCTGAAGATTTCTTCAAGGGTACTGGTGAATAGTTTAGGAGATAGCAGGTCTCCCTGTTTGACTTCTTTTTTTTATTTTATATGTCTAATTTCTACCTTATAAACGGATCGTATATGTACAGTCAACAGCAAAAGTACCTAGATGATCAAAATCAGAAATTCAATACTAATGAACGGAGTTCGCGTCATAACTGTGTGGCGTCGAAGTGATTCAAAACTATGTGATTGTAAATTATATCAAACATTTACTACTAGTACAGCTGCCATATAGCTGCGAACTCCGTTCATTAGCATTGAATTTCTGATTTTGATCATCTACTTTTGCTGTTGACTGTACGTATGTCGTTTCACTAATAGATTGAGCCAAAACCAGTAACAATTGATGCTACTTATATCGACACGAAGTATTCTTCTTTGCTACACATCACAATGGTGTATTAAACCTACATCACGCCGCCCCATGTACAAGGGGGAGAGCCTGTTGCTATCAACCGTGTAGAAATCCCAATATTACCTGTGAATTGAAACCAGGACCTCACAAGCAGCAGTCGTCAATGACATGCGTGTTTACTAAAATATTTATGAGTCCAAACAAAACACTTTAATATAATTAACATCATCGGACAAAAATTCAGTACAAAGCAGAACTATTACGAAAATGTGCAACTACGAATTCTAATGAAGACGTTACGAGCACGTTTAGCCGTTGGTCGGCTGTCATTCGTGGATCCTTGACAGTCATTACGGGTCGTCAGAAGCCCGAAAGGCTGACAATAAGTCTTATCAAGGGGTATCGTACGAGTATTAGCCAGTAACTGGGTAGTGGAGTGGAGACAGGCAGACGGTCCATTAAAAAAAAAAAAGAGTAGTATTCAGCTGCATCCGGTTAAACTGGAAGCCAACATCAATATAGATGAGAAAAGGCTGGATGATTGACACCACAATTTCAATAACGGTCAGTAATTTATAGGAATCGGTTACTCACCAAGTAATACATCACACACAGGTGGTTCTAAAAACGCGTTATTATATTTTCCCTCTATGATAAATGCTCGTCATGTTTCACGTCAATTCCTTCATACGTTTCTTACGTTGAGTGACGCTGATGTATGAACACGATTTATTTCAGTAACACCTTGTATACGAGCCTCAATCGAATACAAATAGAAGGAAATTGGTTCCGGAATCCAAATGGGTGTGTGATTAAGTCGTAATGCTTATTCCACTCTTATTTATATTGAATTTAAAATAAAGGTCTTGGGACCGTTTTACACAAAAAAGCCTTCACGCGTGTGATTGTGATGGGCGCACACAAATACACACCAACCTTGCTCTCTGATTCAATCAACAATCAACTCAGCCTATCACAGTCCACTGCTGGACATAGGCCTCTCCCAGGCTGCGCCACAACACCCTGTCCTCCGCTTTCCGTATCCAGTCCATCCCAGCAACCTTCTTTAGGTCGTCCGTCCATCTAGCTCGGGGGCGTCCCACACTACGCTTGCCGATACGTGGTCTCCACTCCAGGACTCATCTGGACCACCGGCCATCGGTCCTTTGATAAACATGGCCAGCCCACTGCCACTTCAGTTTGCTTACTCTGCGCACTGCGTTAGTAACTCCGGTTCTTTTCCAGATAATTTCATTCCTGATTTTATCTTTCGCGGGGTGACCTTGAATTTGTGGACCAGCCCGACTGTCAGCGTCCACGTTTCGGCGCCATTTGTCATGACGGGGAGGATGCACTGGTTAAAGATCTTAGTCTTCAAGCACGGTGGGTTAGGCGACGAGAAGACTTGACGGAGTTTTCCAAATGCTGCCCAACCAAACTGCATCCTTCCGTCGTCTTCTTTCTCAAAATTGTGTCTACCGAGCTGGATTCTTTTCTCCAGGTAGACATAATCCTTCACAACTTCGAGAAGCGACCCGTCGATGTGGATTGGACTCGGCAAGACATGCGAATTGTACATGACTTTCATCTTGTCCAAATTCATGCCGAGGCCAACCCGCTGAGAGGTTCCATTAAGGCCGTACAGTTTGTTCTAGCTGTTCCAGCGTCTCTGCCACTATGACGATGTCATCGGCAAATTGAAGATGTGAAATGTACTCGCTGTTCACGTTGATACCCTGTTCAGTCCAGTCCAGCGTCTTGAAGACGTCTTCCAACGCATTTGTGAACAGTTTTGGGGATATTACATCCCCCTGTCTCACCCCCCTGAGCAGTTGGATGGGGCTGGTTTTCTGGTCCTGGCTCTCTGGTTAAACTGTATAATTTCGGCGCGTTGTATTTTCGTATGACAAGAAACGATTCAACAGTCTATTAATCTTTTTAATCTAGGATCAACTGTATCATCACGCTTGTATCAGGCATGTGCCTAGCCACCGGAAGCAAATGTTCTATGTAGCTTAGGAGGTATTATTAATTATTTTGTTTCTGATATAATTTACCGTAAACAGTTTCGTTCAGAATGTACATTTCAAAAACCGCCCCATAATAGTAATAATAACAACCCTACAACAACTTATTCAGGCAAAGTCAGTCATCAACAAAATCAAAATTAATACTCAAGCGATCATACACTCAACTAAACCAAGCAACTCTCACGACCAATTAGACATGTTGAACGTTACTAACGTGACGTTATTAATTATTTAGTCTAATTGGCTCCATACATGCTACGGACAATCCCGACCGTGTTATGTATACCTTGAGCTAACAAGCTGTAGGCTAGTCATGTATTGGGATATGTTTTAGGCAAGTACCGATCCTGCGTTCGCTATCTAGTTCCCAAACAAATATATTTTCGGAAAAAAAACTTTAAAACTCACAAAGTTCAGAATGCGCTACAAATTTTAAAAAAATGCCTGTTCATTTTTACTACGTAGTCATTCTGAATTAAACTTAATTTGGTTAATTTAACTTGATTTGATGTAGTTAGTAATATAATATAGTGGTCCAGAATTGAAAAGACTTTAAGCTTATTTTTTATTATATCTTTGACTAGCTCATCCTCTAGCTCCTTTTACGTTTACTGATCATAACAAATTAACATCTAACCAAAGAATTAAAGTAATGATCGTGTTAGTCGGTTTGGTGATTGTCGGGTTATGAACGCACTCAAGAGAGACAAACTGTGACGGAAACGTTAAATTGAAAAGGAGATAGTCCCTAGTTATGTATGAGAAAAAGGGTTTGCCCCGTATGTGCTTGAATTACAGCCGTAGCCATAAAATTGCTTGGTAAAAGTCACGAAAAAATAAAAAGCACATCTTTTTACCACAAATAATCCTCAAAAACCACTTAAAGAAAAAACAGTGAATATTTCCAGTGAGTTTCGGCCTTCATGCTGCCGAAAAAACATTGCAATCGGAAAAACACATTGACATACTCATACGTAATTCATTAAAACATTCACATCCACTTCGTTTTATGTGAGATAGCATACGGAAAGCATTTGGCCTAAAAAGTGCTGTTTTTTTGTGCAGCAGCTTGTTTTTATTACACATCGTAAAAGAATCTCTCTAAGCCAGTGATAAAAGCGCAGTAGGAAAAGATTGGGGGACCCAGAGGCGATGTTCTTTTGTTTCCTAGTGGGTGCCGCTTTATCATCATCTGCTTAGCGTTTTCCCAACTATGTTGGGTCCGCTTCGAACGACTGCCTATGTGACCTCCACAATCCAGTGTGTGCTGCTTGAGCATTGAGAATTTTATGTGCAAGCAATTGGGCAGACTTATGTACTGTGGAACTACTGTCGGCTGATGATGGTGACAATGAATGTGAAACTATGTGCTTCATCTGAAACGAATACTGAAATCCGTTGAAGGTTTTGCTAGTTCTTTTAGTCCCTATGGGGAACTAGGGAAATTTGCAGAATACTACTGTACTAAGCAAGGATCGATATAAATATACCTACAGTCTTGGGCCAATGCCCCGTGAGTTCTTCTTACGATTAAGTTAAACTTCAAATAGAAAATATTTGCATGCCATCAAAGTATAAATGGATAATGGATGGATGGATGGATGGAATGGATTTGGACTTTAATAATCCATTTTTATTCACAAGAACCAAAGATTCAAAGAAAGCTTTTTTCACCTACAAACTCGATCTTCCTACCACCACAGTTTACACACAATACACACCTCACTGAGGCACGTTCCACACAGGCATAATACACCGCCACCAATAGTCTATGCCCCGTATGACGCCACTGCATGCATTTTAATGAACACAGAGCATCGTCCGTATGTAAACAGACTGAATACGTTGCCCTACTGTTTTGTGTAGTGGGAAAAGTTTTTTACGGTTTTTCTATGGTTTTTTTTTTGGTGACGAGTAGGAATTTGTATAGGGCTGATTCACATCCTTACCAACATGTCAGTGCAAAGTAATAAAGGTTCTTATGGTGTACTAGTTTTATTTCAATGGTGTGAGGAAGCCTTCGTGTAGTAATTATGTAAGTAAGGTTGTTAGTTTTTTTTTTCTATTCAAGTGTTGAGATTTTCTTACATATTCTAAAGGTGTGCTGACAACTAAGAGGCTTTTAAGGTTTGCAAGAAATATACTTAAAATAACTCTAATCTCATTAATTATAATCATAACAAGAGTACGTACGATTACAAAAGACATCCACCTTAAACGCTCAACCTTCACTTCACGTCTTCTTGACTTGCTCTGAACCAATTCTCAGAAACGCTTCTCTCGTCATGTTCTAAGTTTATCTCTTCTTGCAGTTCTGCGTACTTTAGGAAAATAAGTATGCATGTTGTTCTTAGAGTTTGACCGAATGTCATATTTGCCATTAGCGTTTTCGGCTAAAAAAATATAAGTTTGGACAAATTCAATTCTTATTTTTGTTTTTTCAGAAAAAATCTCTTTACAAGAAATAAAATCACAATAACTGAGAAAATGGTGAAAATTTGCATTTTCTTATATTAAATATCAGACCGTTTGTTAGTATAATGTATCCTTTGAGAAAGTATAATATAATTACGTACCTAGTTTATTTTCGCTAATTATTTATTTAACTTTTACCATTTTTTTTTCGTTTTTTCCCAACCCACCTATCTTCTATCTGCCAAGTTACTTACATAATTTTACCTTAAGGATTTATAAAGAATATTTATATTTGATATAACCAATAGCAAGTAATATAATAAGTTTCACACGTACTGTGTACACAGACAAACCGTGACAACGGTTTGGTGAAGCAATCCTCAAGATGAAATCTCGTCGTAAGTTGCATTTGGCATGCCTTCTTTTTGGAGTAATAAAGTACAAGCAGCCGTCCTACCTGTACAATAAACTGAGTTGGATCGCCAGTAGAAGAGAATGCGCAAGTAGACAGTGCTCGCAGCAACTCGCCACTCAATCACACAAGACAGCTGCTTTCAGGGGAAGTTTTAGGTATGCTGCATCTAAATGCTGGAACAATATTCCTCCGCCGATAAGGAATCTTAAATTTCTTGGTACCTTCAGAGTTCGACTACGGCAGTTTCTTATCACCTCGCAGAAGAATCTAGGGATGACTGCTTCGAACACGTCCATTATATAAATGGCTGTCGTGACTTTCCCGAATCAATCTGTCTATTTAGCGTATCACGTGATTACAACCTGTGAGCAAATATATGGTAATTGAGTAGTCTGTGGATCTTGTGTTGGATCATGTTATTTACCTATATTTATTTATTGTGAACGCATTTAATTCTAATTTAATTCTAGCCAAATTGTTTTTAATTTACTCGCACCAACGTCACTATAATTGTAATATTATTCATTTACACATTACACACTGCATGTTACTTTGTAATATGAGAATCAAGTAATCAAAGCACAATACTAAGACACCTACGAACAAGAACGTTACCCAATGCAAAACTTAGGTACTGTAGAATACATAATTATAGTGTCGGGTATACTTACAAAGCCTCACTCTGCACTTAACACCTGTCACAACACTAATTTATCTCGTCTTCTCAACGTCCGTGTGTCACAGCAGGGATCCAGCAGAATATCAGCGTTAGGTACATTTGGCCTGACACATGCTGAGCTGGACTCCCATTTGGTGCAACCTTGAGACGCACACCGCACTGTGTATGTTTCATTATTAATTTAATTCGTCATAGTGTCACTTTGATTTCGATATTTGTGTGTTTTTCATTTTGTCTTTTTTGTCGGCACCTTGTTTTATATTATTAATCATGTGGGTAGTTTGATTATCATCTAATAATGTACTTTTGTGTGTTGTGCTGTCTTTTTTTGTGTGCGCCAAATAAATGGTTTATCTATCTATCTATCTATCTATCTAAGCATAAGTAATTTTAAGGATAGGACTGTTGAAAATAAATAAACACTCACGAAAATAGCTTAGAAAACTTCCGCCAAACAACAGTGACTTCAGTTACTTAGCAAAGCCCTCTAACTCAGATTATAACCACTTCGCTTGTTACGACTTGTCAGTTTTGAGGTAACGAAATACTCCTACTACGGCGGCCATCAAATGAGATTTCAGACAATATAGATTTTCTTTGGGCATTTTGGGAATTTAGAAGAAAAAAGTTAGAAGAGTTTAGATACTCAAAAATAGTTTACTTTATTATAACTTTCATGAGACCATAAATGTGTATAAATCTTTACAGCTTTCTTATGCATTTATTTTGGGTTTTTCAAACCGGAATCAAACTTGAATGAATCTCTTAGAACCAGAGGGGCAATTCTCGTAATTTTAAAATCGTCCACAGTCTGATCTCAGTCTGTCAAAAAATACTTCTAATTTTCCTACATTTTGACAAGTTTTTCACATTTGTTAGTCGCCGAGATGAGACTGCGACTAGATTTTGAACGTATTAAATTACGAGAATTGGCCTTCAGATCCTTGTCAAATCAGTAACCAACCCAAAAATCTTGGAAAATGTTGCATGGATGTTGTAGAACTAAGCATCAATGCGCTGATTATGTTTGGCGACCAAGGGCTGATTTTACCAAAGTCAGATATTTTTATCTGTACGCCGGAGAAGGATGTGGCTGCTCGTTGTCTCTGGGGTCTTCCATCTTCGCGAAACTTGAAATGAAATCACTTCCTTAGTGTAGCGATGTTTATTGGTGATGTGTAATTATAGAAATCCAAAAATAATGTGCGATGGCCGTGATGCACGCGGATTACTTCAGATACATACTCGTGGCGAGATCGTTACCGGGCTGGCTCAACCAGTTCACTCCACGCTGCTCTTGCTCACTCTGCTCAAAAACTCTAAGCCGCCTTTATTTTTGTTATGTTGGCTAACCTCATATCTAACAATGCTACCAACCTAAGTAATGCCAAAACCAGTGTCGCCAGCTCAGTCGCGAGCTCACTCAAGTGATTCGCTTGACGTATCCGAATGAGGCGATTTCCGAATGAAGCTTTATCGCTCAACGTCAAAACCGAGTGACATTTGTCATCGTGTTCTGACAACTCGAAACTTCAAAACAAACTGCGCCAACCGCCTCACGTTCCGAAATGTACTCGTATAGTAAAATTGATGTCTGACACGACGATATGGAACGACTGTCGAAAATTCATTTATTCGCAGGATAAGATTAACATTAAAAAAAATTGTATTTACCTTCTGGAATCTTTTACAACAAATTATAAAATTAAAGAACCTTTTTTAAAAACAAGCTTTTATTATTAAAATGAACTAAAAAGTTAAAAATAAATTAACTCCAATAAGAAATATATTATAACACTTAATAAGTTCATTGTAACCTTTAACGATAATAAAAAAAAAATGAAAAAATAATTAAGCTTCTTCGTCTACGACAAAATAATTCCATATCGTACATAATTATATATTTTTAACACTAAAACTTTACACCTTAATTATTAAAACTTCTCGTTTTTATCACAGTCCCAATTTTATAAATAAAAGCGTGTTACATTTTGATGGTTCACCTTCTTTTTTCTCTTGCTATCATAATGTAACACGCTTTTATGTGCTGCTTTGAGCACTTAAAGTTTATGTATTTTATTTATATTTAAATATCTCATTTCTTATATTTGTAGTAGGGTAAAATAATGTTTAAATTAGTTATGTAATCACTAGTTTGTTATTTGTAACGTTTCTCATTCTATCCATTTCTTTTAATGCATCAACATTACAAGGTTTCTTTGAAGTCAACTTGGAGCAGTCAAGTTCTTCGATTCGAAGACCTGCTAAAGACCTAACTCGGCTTAAAGCCACATAAGCTTGACCAGCAGCAAACAATTTGGAGCCTAGATATATAACAGCATGATCTACAGTAGTTCCCTGCATTTTGTGCACAGTTGTTTGTTTATGTTGTTTCCACGAGTATAGGACAAAAACGGTCCATCCCCCAGACAGGTCCATTGTAGAGGGATAAGGGCTTCAGTACAACAGGGTTCGCCCTGGTACCCTGTGGCGCAACGTTAGCGATATGAAATGTTTATACACCCTCATACCATTCAGCCCTCGGCACGTGCTCACCTTGGCATTGGGTCATTCATTTAATCAATCAGACATAATCCACATTCATAACGAACGGAAGGAACGTTTTATCCCAAATTCGTTGAAGTTGCATATTCACGCCAACCAAGATACTCGTCAAGACGAATCAAACGAGCCCAAACTCGATGGGGTTGCGTCAATTAATTACGGAGTTCCTATGGCCACCTTCCAACTCCATCATCAGACCCTGGTTACCATGTAATATCAAAGTACTTGTCAAGACGAATCAAACGAGCCCAAACTCGATGGGGTTGCGTCGTTTAATAACGGAGTTCCTATGGCCACCTTCCAGCTCCATCATCAGATCAGCTCTATGTCATAATAATATTGCATTGTCATCCGATTTATACATGCATACAAAATTTCAGCGCAATCGGTAACCGGGAAGTGGATCAAATTTAACTTGCAAGATATGACAGACAGACAACGGCACAGGTGAAACTAAATAAAAGCTTGTAAAATGACTAGAGTTGTTTAACAAAATTAATTTATTATACAATTAGCGTCATATTCTATTATAGCATTAAACTAACTTCACCCAACAGAGACAGGTCTTATGTTTCAAGTTACCTTGGTTAAATAAAGTACACAGTAACAAAGATCGTGAGTTTTCCAAAACAACAATTATAAAAACACAGCTTGAAATAATCCCTCTATAAAATTTTCAACTTTTCCAGTATAGCAACCAGGAGATAATACCTGTGTACACTCTATTTTTTTGTTCACCAAGCGCAGCATACTAGACTAAAGTAAATCCCACAATAGTATTTTGTTTGTTTGCAGATGCGTTGCTTGTCTCCAACACACATTACTTGGCCAATGTTGACGCAGCGGGAACGAAATTTCCTCTCAACACGTAAGTTTCATTTTAGACTTTATATTTAAAATGTAAAGTACAATTTAGAGGAGTAAAATGTAGGAGACATTCACACACACATTTCTGTTTTCTTTGCAACAAACTCTTAGTCGACTTTCAACTTTATCCCTCAAAGTTAAAGGTTATATTTCGTATGAGTGACCATGTTGCACCCTGTTTGCTTCTGCAGGGTCATCGAAACACAAAATTGAAATGTATGGCTATTATTTTAAAGTCCTTTTCAGTACGACGTATAAAGGAGTAGTTTTAATATGATAATGAGAATGTGCAGTGAAATAAAAAGTAATGGGATTTCGTGTGACTGGTTTTGTATGAATTTTAAAACGCATCCGGTATTTTTTCCGGACGGATGTGAATTATTCTCGTCTCTGAACGATTTTAATAATAGGATTGGGAATTAATGCATTTTCAGTTTGTGGTTTCAGTTAAATTGTTTCAGAAAAAAGATGGGAGGTACTTTTTCATGATAAAGTGGTTAAGTAGTAATCAGTTCTCGTTCTGATTGGACTGATGGAAACGAGCGCCTATTTTTTAGATGGTGGTGATCCTCAAAAAGTAGACAAAGAAGAAGACAAAAGGAACATTATATCGTGACAAAACTTGTGGCCAGTTACCGAGCTCGATAGTAAAGCCGGTCGGCTTTACTATCGAGCTCGGTAACTGGCGTAAGATGCGGCTATCGTCGCTCAAGCAGACCTTTAACGCATTTCAATAACATAAAGTTAGGGTTTAATTCCACACAAAATTCACAACTAAAAGAAACACATTTCCAATAATACCCTTAAACTATCAACAAAACATTTAAAACGTGCAATGGATTATAAAACAGAGCACGGAATAAAATCCTTTCCGCTCGAACGCTAACAGTTTTCTACACAACGGTACCAGCCTGTAAGCCGATTGGAAAAAGTTCCAACTCAACTGTGCCTCGTAATAGGATTTACCTAGGTTCCAGATCAAATATTGTGACCCCTCGCTGTTTGTTATGACTTTGGACTTATTGTCAGGAACTAATATAGTTTTAGAAAGATTGGGTATTTATTTCTATTTGTACAGAACCACGCCTGTATCCGCCGATAGGTAGAGGTACAGACGCCAGCACATCAAGCTACTACAATCTGTCAAATTTATTTAATAGATTTTCAACTTTATCTCTGAAGTATTAAGATTCAAGGTTGATTGGGAAAATTTGACAGTTTCGGGTAGCTTGACCTGCTGGCGTCTGTACTATGCATACATTGTTGTCTTGTGCTATAAGACCGCATATGTTCACTAGTTTTAAATATGGTAACCGGTAACCGAGCACAAATCCGGACTGCTACTGTGAATTTTCTTGGAAAAACCCAATAAAACTTTGAGCCGTAATATTTCATGGCTCTGCTAACCTTATCGAACACAGGCTTGATGTATGATGTTACGATTAATTTAATGAAAGTAGAGCAAAAGATTTAGGTCCATAAAAGGCGTTGATTATTTTCTAACTAAGAATTGTCTGTTTCAGGTTTGAAAGCCGAAGAATCTGGCATAATGGTAAGTAACATTTTATTATAATTTATTTCGTAGCTTTAGTATATTATACCTATGTTCTTACAATTACAATAGATAAAATCCATCCATCCTTCAGCCATGACAGGTATTTTAGCAATATTATTAAAAATAGGTTCTTTGGGAAACCTACTCTCGGTTCGGGATCTATAAACGTTACTTAGCACGTTCCATGAATTGTTCCCGTCTCTATCCTACACTTGTAGTTCGACAGCTCGGCGAGGGTGACAGGAATAATGCTTAGCCAAAGTACATGCTTTTTTTTCCGGGGTGGAAAATCCTCAAGGATTTCTGTCGCCCTAAGGCGGGCGGTCGTGGTATGTCAGACTCTTACTGACTAAAAACCACCTCGGTGTTCCATCTCACACCTACTCCGGGCGTCGCGGGCACGGGATGGCCATCGATCTCTGCGGTTCCTGCAGTATTGCAATGCTACCGGCCGTCAGGTCAGAGTCAAACACCCGGGGCCCCATACAGGGCCATCGATCGCACGATTTCTGCAAAGCCCTGACGAGCAGCCCCTCCTCGGGTTCCTCTTGGCTTCCCCGTGGGTGACCAAGCCACGGCTACACTGTTTAAGTCGCGCGTAATTAATTCCGTAAAAAAGCAATAGAAAAACTTTGAAGTATTCATAAGAACTTTTTGAAAATCTCTTTCACGTGAAGTATATAAAAGAGGATTGTAGAAAATATTCTTGAATTACTATGGAGCATTGTTTTCTAGAAGAACTTTACTTGAAGTTTGATAGCTGGAACGAAAAACCAATTAATTTTGTGGTTGCGAATGTTTTTATTAATGCTCTTCTCTAGTGGAAAAACTTTCATGGGACGACACAATATTGTTTACAATAATGGTGTTACGATAATGTTTCTTTATTGCTTTTTGGGCAGTTTGCCTCGGTACCACCTTGCTGAATGGCTAATACTTTTACATGAGCTACTTTTACAAATAATTCGCGCTGATACGAAAAATAATAATTATTATTTTCGGTATGACTGATATCGAGTACTTCTAGTACTGGATGTACAGACGCCAGCAGGTCAAGCTACCCGAAACTGTAAAATTTTCCCAATCAACCTTGAATCTTAATGCTTTAGTGATAAAGTTGAAAATCTATTAAACAAATTTGACAGATTGTAGGAGCTTGATGTGCTGGCGTCTGTACAATTAATAAGTCTCTCTCGCCACATAAGGAGACCTTGTTAATATTATTAAAAGACTAAAGAGAAAATTGAAGTTTTAACAACGTCAAAATTATTCATTTCTAAACAGTATTGGCTAGCTTTACAATGACCATAACCCACAATACTGCTCATCACATTTTTCATCTGGGCAACATTTCATACCAAAATCGCCTTAGGCACGAAAAAAGACACTACACTCTTTTTTATCTACGGGGAACCCAATTTTGACAACAAGAGGAACTGAGTCCATAAAAAATCCATTATCTCCTAAACTACAAAACTTTAGCAATCTAGGATAGAAATAAACAAGTTCTTGGTACTGTTAGTACAAATTTTGGTCTAGGTCGAAATTGTAAAGAGAGTAATATCATATTTGGTATGTGCTGTGCTGATGGGTATGTACAACGTACATAGATAGCTCCATATTTTTATGCCCTTGAGTACAGATCGCAAATTTAACAAACCAGAAAAACATATTTTATAAAAAAAACTTTTTTGCCAAAAAAAACAACCGACTTCCAAAAACGACACTATAAAGTGAAAAATAACTTTAATTTCGGAAGTCGGTGTCATTGGGTTCGCATTTTCGTTGTTGGCCACCGACTTCCGAAATTAAAGTTATTTTTCACTTTATAGTGTCGTTTTTGGAAGTCGGTTGTTTTTTTTGGCAAAAAAGTTTTTATTTTTTCACATTTAAGTTGTAATTTTTACTAGTAATTTTGGTTTAAAAACCAAACTACTGAACCGTTTTTGATGAAATTTCTATGGGACCACTTCAGAAGTATCTCCTTTCGAACAAAAAAAGAATTTTGAAAATCGGTCCATAATTGGCGGAGAAATCGCGTAACAAACACACAAAAAAAAAAAAAACGTACCGTCGAATTGAGAACCTCCTCCTTTTAATAACAGAACTTTTTTCACCCTATTATTGTTACGGGTAGAATAACGTAAAATATAATAATAATAATATTTCGTAATACGTACTAACAGTTATTTCTGAGAACAACTTACTGAGACAGACACAGTTGAGAGGGTCATAATCATCATCATAATCATTTATGTATTTTTCAGAATATTGTGCATTATATTCTTCTTATTTCTTAATATTCAAGAGTCGATAAAAGTACATCGAGACATGCGAAGATTTAATTTAGCACTAATGTACTTTAAGAATCGAATCCGTAAGCTTTCTGGCTGCTTCGACATCTATTTATATTTTATTCTACCTTCAAAAATACCTAGATATAAATAAACCTAACCAAAAAATCTAAAAAAGATGAGCATTATGGAGATCATCATAAAACTTCAACAATTCCGCCGTTGATCTACCTTTAAATCCGCATTTGCATTTCCTCCGTCTCAAGGCTGAAGCCGGTTTGAACTGCATAAATCTGGTTAGATCCAGCGGGAGACGAATTTTGGCGTCGGTCGTTACCGAATCAACGTACGAATGGCGAAGTTTATGGCGTCTTGAAAGGAGTTGATTTTCAATTTTTTTTTGTGTTATAGAACGTAAAACATATGCAGGTGGTTTAGTATTTTGTTTATTGGGAAGGAAAATTAAAAGTTTGTTTGGGAAGCAGTTAAAAGGAAATAATTATCCGACACTGGAATTGTAAAATATTTTCAGAAGTTAGAGAAATGGCCGCTTGTAATCTATTAAATTACTCTTTGGAGCAGATTTAGAATCCTTGCATTAGAAATAAATATTCAATGAATTTTACCAATGGGAAAGGTAAATTAGTATTCTATCTCGAAGAACAAAGAAAAATAAAAACTAGAAGTTTCAAAAGCATGGAGGCGGGAGGGAGCTCATCCTTGTGACATGAAACGTAAGTCGCCTTAAAAATATCCACAAAAAAGACGTGACACTATTTCTGTAGATAATCAGCAGCGTTTAATACATTTCATAGAAATCCACAAAAAATAGAACCAATTAACTTACAAATAAAGTCTAAAGATTAAAAACAATTCATCTTTAAATCATTAAATATAAAAGATTAGTGATTTTTTATTATTTATGCATTCAAATTATGAGTTCCTTGAAAAAAAAAATTGAGACTTGATAAAAGTCAAAGTTATCGGAAAACTGCTCTAACATGAACACAAAAAAATAACTTGAAATCATAAAATGCACTCGAGCGTAAAAAAATGTTCGCGAAATATTCAAAGAAGCATAACAATTATTGATACATGTAAATACGAAATTGCAAACACGGCTAAAGTATCGATTTATGTAGAACTGCATAATATCTGGATTAAACCGCTCTGGACCGGATTTAGGCGCTCGATACCGACAAACGGCCAATCTGAGAACGTTAATCTCAGATAGTTAGGATAAGCCTTATGTTACTGTCGGAAACACTTATCATTTAATGAAACAATGGTAATAGAGGGATCACAATTAATTTTGATTCATTTTAATTACTTATTTTGTAATGTAAGTTAAGTGTGGTACTTGAAATGGTACAAAATAAAAGTATTTTCCGGCTTCGGAGTAATTAAATACCTAATTCATTATTTATTTTATTACGCTTTAGAATGGATGCTTTATTTTCCTGCAGCCGCTTTGAGGGTAAAAGAAACTTTTAAAAAGCTGCATTAATGTTCATGAAAAACTCATAATTCGTTTTTAATGTATAATTTAAGAAACATTTTGGCTGTTAACTTGTTATTAAGATCCTCGAAATGCCAGAATACTTCAGTAAAACTTTTGGTAAAAACTCAACTCTCCTTATAGCGTAGTCGGGTAACAACATGGCGTCCAAAATTACCAAAGAACAGTTTTAGTCCGTCACTCTAAACCTCAGGCTTACATGGAACATCTAGCATAAATAAATACCAGCAATTTGTTCAGTAAACGTCATTGTGTCCTTAATTTATGCGTGGGCACAATTACTGCGCAAACGAAATTAGACAGCGGACTGTCGTAGCGGCGTATTGTCGTACTGTCGTATTGTCGTACTGGCGTATTATCGTACTGGCGTATTGTCGTACTGGCATGCTGACGTATTAACGGGTCGGCGCACACAAAACATTTTAATGTGCGTTTAATAAATCATTTGAAATTGTAATTCCAGTGACGGAAATAACTGAACAATATATAATTTGCTGAAATCAGCCGTTTAGGCTTCAGGACGGTATAAACTACACCACATGTGACTGTTCCTAAATTACCCTAAGCTGATAAAATTTTCACTTTTCCTAGTTATGTGGAATATCACAGTTAAGATCGGCTTTTTATGTATCTAATGTACAATCACAGTTTAAAGTTTATTGTTACTTCAAGCTTAACCGTAGTAAGACAAAAATGCGAAACATACACATAAGACTGTACTTGTACCAGTCAAGGAATTAACTTACCAGTTACAAAAACACGTTAACAAAGATAATAAAATTTATTATAATGTAGAAATTGTACATTGGGTGCTACCATAGGCGGTCTTATCCTAAAAGCCATCAAAAGTGGTCTAGGCTAGGAAAGAAATTACTCAAAGGATTAAAGTGAAGTTTTTAACGTGTGCATAAACGCTAAATAAAACACCAAACGCATTCGCCCATTTTGTGACTATCGTAACTATCGTAAATTGTTGATCCAGCGATCGTGAGCGCCATTCATGCAGTCGCCAAACCCATCTTGTGTGCGACGAAGGTAATGGTTTCCACAGAGGTGTGATATTGCATATTTCTCGCAAGGCAAACGGAATTAGACATGTTGCAGTGTCCCCGAATGAGACATGAACCACTGTAGCAGATGACGTTTAGTTACAAAAGTGAAATATGTATTTAGTGTTTGCTACGTGGGTATTTTTTTGTATAATTCGGTGCTTCCTGAGTGACGGTTTCAATGGAATACAATTGAATTCAGGTGTTTATTGAGAGGATTCAGGCACTCACCACCAGCCTAGTCATTTGCAAAGTATAATGACACCAAGAATGAGGCCTTTGAGGATCTCCTAAGTCCAGCAATATCTTTCGTCTGAGCTTGCAACCTAGAGATTGATATGACTGAAAAAAAAATAAGCGCTAGGTAGACCTAGCGCTAATTTTTTTTTCGGTCATATTAGTACTAATCATTTCAGAATATGTAGATCATCATCTTCATCATCTTCCGACAGCAGTTCGGTGCTGGACCTCAGTTTCTCCAACCCAAGCCATTGATGCCGTTGTAATCAGCCAAAAAGCGGACTGACTGCCCAAAGGAACAAAACAATCGCTTTCAAAGCCTTTTTTATTTCTACAATTTCAACAGGATTAACGTAAGCTTTTCGATAGCTTATAAGAATCCAATACACTTAACTTTTTCATCATAGTTATTGCTAATTGAATGACGATATCGCCACTTATTGACTCGTTAAATGCACCTCAAGAGTTTGTTAAACTCCAAATCTTCAATCTCCTCGCTAAGACATCGAAACCCTTACTTTCCAAATTGGCAATTTGCCACCTGGTTTACAGGGCTATATTATCTCTCCAAATTGCTCATTGTATTGTCCGTGTGGAACGTCCTTATTCAGCTTTCGACGTTGGTAGTAAGCAATGCAACGTTTGCATGCGTTACGCAAGTTGTATTATTATTGTAATACAACTGATTGGATAATCAGTCAACTCATATTTGGGACTGCTGGACATAGACCTTTCTTAAACCGCACAGATACCAAGTTCTCAGCTTTCCACATTTATTCTGTTAATTTTGTTTTCACTCTGGGCTTTTTTCGAGCTTCACCTACTTGTATCATGTCACTGCCAGGCTTTCCGTTACCACGACCGCTGCATTTCATTCGACCAAATTAAACATTAAGTAGCTAAAAAATGCTGCCTTTATTGTAACTGAGCAATTTACACTGCTGTTAAATTGTGCGTTAAATGTGACCGTAGAATAAGTCACATAATGCTACCTTCTTGTAGTCTTAAATTGTTTAAAAAATTACCCATCGTATTTAGCACTATTAACTTTTTGGTATCAAATACTATTCAACTTTTGCAATGTGTCAACAATACCAATAATTAAAGAAAAGTGATTTATAGTAGTAAAACTTGGTCTCATACCTGAGCAAAGGAATTGAAACACGGAATACTTTAACAATACGTCCGCGCTAGTCACAAATTAGTTTGAAATTGAAAGCAAAATGACGTTTCTCGATGAAGGATGTATGTTGTGTTGCCATTTCGTGCCGAATACTTTCCACGATTAGAAGAAATTTCGCAAAACCGAGCGGTCACAAAACGGAATGTTTCGGTTAGCCAAAATTTTCGATTAGAATTTATATTTATTTTTAATAGCAAATTTGTAAAAAAAAAAAAAAAAAATATTATTGATACTTCTAACTGATAAATTCGACTTTTAACAATTCAAATTATACTTTTAAACCACTCCCAATACACGAACATTTTAGGAAATCAAAGGTTTTCTGACCCTAGGGGAAGGGGACAGGTAAAATCGATGGTCTTCAATATTTTAAAATCTTCCTGAGTTTTATATTTAGTAAAGTAACAACAAAACGACAATTTATATACCTATGTATTTAAAAATATGTTTTTTTCATTTAAATAAAAATATATTCTGCTAGAAGTAATTTATCACAAAAAAATAAATGTACAAAGTCGAGGGACACCCGAGGCAAAAACCGGGGGTACAATTTTTTTTTAAATTGCTCAACTGACAAACAAAATTGAGCTTTCTTCGTGTTCTTTAAATATCTATATCGAAAGAATTTTTTTTTCACACCCCGGACAGTGGTGGCGGCGCATCGTAAAATTCGGCGATATCACGTATTTACCTATTTTGTACGACATCGTAATGGAAAAACTTAAAGCATTTACTTAAAAAACCATCGATGCGATGCATCGACCCAAAAGCGAACTTAAAACCGTTATCGAAACATCCAACACTATGTATTGTTGTCACCATTACAATATTGTACTCAGTGTAATGGCTCGTATGTAGACAGGTACGCGTGTCGATCTCCGCTTCACTTACTATGAGATTGATGCTACTATCTCGCTGACTCGATTCCATTGAAATATAAACAATATATATTGTTTATTGGTTATGTTGTTCACTGTAAATTCTTTTGGGATTTCGGTCTACAATGTGTTCTGTTTTAATCCTGAATTACACGGTGCAACAAATGACTAAAAATAATTCTCCATTAATGTAAGTAGATTTGATAAACCAGTAAAATAACACTACGTATAGTTTATATAAAAGGTTCATTAGTGCATCGCTGACGCAGCTTCGATCCCATGGAGCATTACATATAGTGACTGGTTGTGTGCTGACGAGATATATTAACATTATTATACGGAGCTATTGGGATGGGAAACGTGCCTGTATCAAATTATTAATGTAGGAGCTATGTTTGATACTATTAAGGGTACAAATGTAATTTTACTATTGGATTTTAGTGAGTTATTATCAATTCAAATATTAACTAAGTGCGAAAGGCTGTATGTCACATGTAACAAAAGTCCGTACTACGCTAGCCTAAAGGGTGGCCTACTGTATCAAACATAGAAAACAAAAAGCTTTCGACAATAATTATCTGATTTAGGTCATTTTTGAAAGCACGGATATTTGGGCGGAAATTAAGACCTATTATTGCGGAAAATAAATCAAGAACAAAAGTATGAATCATTCTTTCTTAAAGATATCGAATATCGCAAAGAAATACTTTATATCAAACTTCTACCTAATAATACCAAATCTCTCGCAAAACGAAACCAAACCATTGTTCAATATCACCATTTTTTATTCGTTTTCAGAATTTTATTTATTATTTTACATTTCCCTTAATTATTTTCACCGTCTCTGAATATTCCAGAATCAATTAAAAATACAATACGGAACGAGAATGCACCGAAAACTATACATTTAGCATAGCATTTGTACGATGCAAAGCCATTAGGTGGAATTGAGGGATTATTCTAAATCTGGCTTGCAAGGCACTAAGCCTTGAATTTATCGTTGTGAGCGGGAGCGCCGCAAAACCTTTCTTACGTGTTTTGATTTTTGTAGAAATGTTTTTAATTCTTTGGAGAGCTCTTTTAGAGGTTTTGATTTGTGACAATTCGGAGAAAAACGGTGGCGGACAAACAAATAGAATATTAAAGATTAACGTTGTATTGCTGTTCCATACGGTTTAAAAAAAAATGTAAAGGCAAGTTTGGATATGTGACATTATCGTCGCAGTATGCTTAAACTGGGTTTTCAAACCGGTATCAAGCGATAGCGGCTATAAAACCAAAAAATGAATCAATCAATTACCTTCATTTTCTTTTCAATGATTTTAATCTATGGTTAAGTAATTTGGGTACCATTGGTGTGTGGTTGTGTGTCATTTCTGGTTTTTCTAAACCACCCCCTAAAGGGGGATTGGGGGGTCTCAAAATTTTTATGGAAGAATTTTAACGCGCGGCCAATAAACTTGAAACTCAGTATGTATACTTTTTTTTTTTTTTTTTGAGGATGGGAAATCATCAAATGACTCCTCCCGCTCTGGGTGGAGCAGGAGGGAGTGTCAGACTCTTACTGACTAAAACCCACCCGTGTTCCTTCCTTAGCCCTTTATGTTCCAGGGCAGCGGTAACCCTTTCGGACAATCCCGCTACCCTGGCAGGCTTCGGCCCTATGGGGCCCCGTCACTCATGCTGACATCTCTTTGAGGCGCGCGTGGAACACAACACGCCGTCCGGCACGGGCCTGGTCCTGATCGGACGGTGAGTTACCCATTACTCACCGCCCGCAGGCCCGCGCCTACGGTGGCCGGGAGTCGTCACGCGGCTCCCGACGCCCGGAGCGTCTCCCGCGGCGGCTGAGGCGTGAGGTGCGCAAGGCGCGTTCTCTCGCCCACCCCGCCACCTCCTTCGCTAGCATGACTGCTTCGCAGAAGGAGGTGACTGCCTCCCACTCCCTCTCGCCCCGGACCATGGCTTGAACCAGGGCCGGACGCGAGAGGTCGCCGCCGCTGCCGATCGCCTCTACGAGGACACGGCGGTGCTCTGCCCAAGCAGGGCAGACCTCCACCGTGTCCTCTGGGCGATCCTGACAGTGGTGACACCCGGGCGTCTCCTCCCGCCTGATTATGTGTCAGTATGTATACTTAAGACTAAAATAAATAATAAAGTGTAACAGGGTTTTTCGAATATGCGGGGTTTCACCCCTACAGTTTTTATTCCGGCGGGATACAGTTAATATGAAAAATCTTATTGCTTTGGCAACATCGGCAACATTTGCCTGAGTTAATAATAAAGATTGTCACTTTTAGTTTTCTTAAAACCCCTCACAGAGAATTTAAGGGGTTACAAACAACATAGGTAAGAAAAAAAATAACCCGCTATCGGATTAACTCGAAACTCGGTACTAATACTTCAAATATAAAAGTACATAGGTAAGTGTTTAAGGGTTTTTCAAGGGTGGAAAAGGGTACTAAACTTTAAGAGGTGAATTTTACTCTTGCCTTCGTTAGCTCGAAAATGGGTATAAATAATCTTTATGTCATACAATGGAAACTTATCAAACGCTTTTTTTATAACAAATCCTGCCGTGGTGAAAGGAGATGACAGTTTATTTGAAAAATCTTATTCCTTTTGTCTATAAATATAAAAATTGGCCCGATTGCATAATTTTCTAAATAAATGATAAAGATCATGTTCGAAATTTTTATAGAAAAGTATGAAATACACGCGGACGAAGTCGCGGGCAAAGTCCTAGTATATGTATAATTATGGTCTCAATTCGGTAACACGCAGTAATCAAGCAAGACGATCAATTTTATAAATCCCTTCGGTTTAGAATAAGCTATAGTACAGTCACGAGCAAAAGTATGTATACACTCAGCTTTATTCAAAAGCAATTTACTCCTATTGAACGAAATTTTATGGTATTACGAACATAGCATTTTCGAACCCATAGGTTTATGTAATGTGTCGTATTTCAACGTTGCATTCGTTATTTCACGTAAAACTCGCAATTGAAAGTTCCAAGTGTTGACATATTGGTGCTCGTGACTGTACACTGTCATTTTCCCAGTGATGTTTAAGTTCCACGTAATAGATGGCAAGCCTATTGTCATCAACCGGACACAAATCCCGACTACGCGCTGCTATTGAGAAAACCCTGACGGAAATAATGTATAACGCTATATTGCTACAATTACATTAAAACATTGCATACATATCAAAACACACACTAGATATAAGGACAACACGGTACATGACACTAATACTATTTTCTCACAAACACAACGTATGCGAGAGCAAGCCTTACTTTTCCTAGAACATTATGACGACACATGAACTTGATAAATATTTTAAGAGGGACGGCAACACCTTGCAGGAAGATTACAGAAGATCCGCATTTTTTTTTTTTATAAAAGAAGTATTGCCCCACACTAGGAATGTTTCCTGTATCGAGGGTGCGTTTACAAACATTTAAACTCACATACACAAACAGCCAGTCCCGGAACAACTACTTGTAGGCCATACAAATATTTGTTCTGTGCGGGAATCGTACTCACGACACGCAGCGCAGCAGTCAATCGCATAACCACTGCGCCAACCGTGCCGTCAATAATGTAATGTTAAAATTATGACTGCTATTCTGTAAAGTAAACTTTCAAAGTGACCGCAAATAATTCAGAAGCGAACTCGCTTGTTTTATAAAAGTAAATCATCGCGGATTCGCAACGAGACACCGTTCAAATAAAGTGATGTTTAGAGAATACACTACAAATGTTGTGAATACACACAATACGCTTCTATTTTGTTACGAGCCATCATTCTTTTGTCTTTATTCCATTCGTTTGTGTTCGGCGTACTTAGCACGTCTTTTTCTTTCAGTCATCTGAGAATATACTAGATGCCTAAAAAATCCTAATTAGTCCGTCAGTTAGATTATCAAAAAATATTGGACCCGTATTTTTTCTTTTGTCAATTATATAAAAAATGATGAAGATATTGCCCGTTAAAGTTCCGCGTGACGTCACGCCTTGCTACACTTTTTATCAAGGCGTGACGTCACGACCCTCTACTCCCAAATTTTGACGCGCTTTATCTCTATCATTTTTTGTTTGATTGACCAAAGAAAAAATACGTGTCCATTATTTTTCGATAATCTAACTGAAGGACTAAATATAATAATCATTTTTTACCCAGGCAACTACCCTATTCAACCCGTCTTGGGCCATAACATCTTTCACACAATTCATCTCTATGTATTTCGGGTCTATGTATTTTGAAGCTACTTTCTAAATAAAATGGGTCTTCTGGAATCTATTTAGATCATATATTATTCAGTGCGGAAGTTCATATGACCTACAAACGGACGTCATAAACTTGTTGTGTACCGTTTTTTGTTGACGGATGAGCGGAAAAAAATCCTATGTTATTTAGGGATGTGGGCCAAAATCTTGTGGTATTAAACCCGTGTGCTTTTAATTTTTTACTGCATACACTGTAAGGGTGCGACTATCCCTATTTTGCCACTCGAAATAGTATGAAGCTTTTTTATTCCGCGTCACCTATTTAGAAAAAGTTTAGTACTGGTAGAACTACGTATAGTGTTAAAATGACCAGTCGTCAGCCAAAATTTCTATTATTAATAATACCTATAGCAGAAGTCTACTGACACTGCGATATATTTGGTCAAAAAATGGACACATTTTTAGGACAAGTGCTGTTTAATAAATCACTAAAGCTATGAAAAAAAGTCGGTTTTACAAAATAGTCCCCTAGTTGAATCGGCCCCCAGTAACCGTCTACTTAACTGTTCGTAGCCTGTACAAAACTACAAATTAGGAACAGTTTGTCAGTGTTCTTTACTTGGAACAAAGCGGAACAAACAGCGTTAATCCGGTATTTTCCCAAGTTATTACCCTTTAAACCAAGACATGCCGTGCGTAATAGTGCGGTGTGTAGGAGGTAAGAAAAAAAACATTTTACGATTAACTGTAAGCATGTTACAATATTGTAATACTTTTACTAAGGCTTTGAATTACATATCATCAATCTCTGGGTAGCCGGATCGTCCGAAAGGGTTACCGCTGCCCTGGAACATAAAGGGCTAAGGAAGGAACACGGATGGGTTTTAGTCAGTAAGAGTCTGACACTCCCTTCTGCTCCACCCAGAGCGGGAGGGGTCATTTGATGACTTCCCATCCTGAAAAAAAAAAAATGTCATCAATCTCTTGCCCATAACCCAAGTTTGTGGGGTCGGCGCAACATATCTTCTTCTTTCGAACTTCTCTATGCTACCATTTACTGGGTACGTCTTTCATTGACTTGAATGTGCCCTGGCGGCTGTGAGTATGTCCTGCTCACTCGAATGTCTCGCTGGTGGTGGCGTGTGTGTTGGATCATTTAGTTCCCTCCAAACTGGTTGAGCTGAATGGTGCTGATCCATACGTCATGTTCGTGAACGGGCGCCGTCAGTAGGGACTGGTCATCTCTTAGCTGCCACGGCTTATTTTAATTTTTAATTTCTGAATTATTTTTATGTTTTCTATAACGGAAGCCATCCACAATCATAATCAAAACTTTCCTGTCGGCATTTTCCTGCTTTCTCCGCATCACTAGCACACTTCATACCCATTTCCATACATTTCGGTCAGCGGTGCCACTTTCAGACTTCCTCTTGTGGAAATATTGCATTTTTTTCCTATACCTAGCTGCTCCAGAACAACTGGTTATAAACTAGATATTTTCGAAGTCAGCTTGTGAAGCGAGACAAGTATCATTGATATCATCGCAAAATGTCGAATCTGTTGACAGTAATCCGCTATTTTCCAAGCATCAGCTTTACCCGTTAATATAATATTATAATACCTACCAGCATACATACCTGCATATAGAAAGGGAATTAGGCAAATACAATCGGATTTAGTCGGCCAAATCTGTTCATCTGGCAATGTAACTAGGTAGCTGTCCATAGGTGTGTTGGTTTAACGTGTGTGGCTGTATACTGTATATAGGATGGTTCGTTAAGATGGGTCAGTAAGCAGAGGGCGTAGCATAAATCTTCGTGAAAACAGTTTTGTTGACATTACTTCAATTTGGTATAAAGTTACAGTTCTCGTGGCAAAGTTTATTGCAAGGGTCAATCGATCACGGTTAAGCTACGCTAGGCGAGGGCGGTCTGTGGGTGGGTGACTATGGGTGACGACTGTCAGTCGTAAATCTTTGATAGTCGTTGCGGGTGTACCGACTATCAAAGATCACTCAGAAACCCGAAAGTCTGACAACACGTCTTACTAAAGAGTATCGTGTTACCCTGTCACTGGGTTGTGGATGTCTGATAGTCAGTCATTTCGTGTAAAATACATAGGTATCTGAAAGAAAGAAAATACGTTTATTTGCGGTAAACATGACGCAAAAAAGAACATAAAAACAAATAAAGAAAAAAACAATAACAAATGGTTGACATGCGTCACATCCACGCAAAACGGCTATCGCTCAGCATTATGCTGCGACCCTATGCAAGACAGAGCCCCAGCGCTGGTTGTCAGCGACAGCCGGCGCCTACGTAATGACGTCGTCCGGTGCAGCAAACAATTATTCATCAACAAGTATTAAAACATTTATTTTATATTTTTAAAGTAAAAATTTATTAGGAAGTTGTACTGGTACAGCGGTATCTGGTATTCAGCTGCATCTAGTTAGACTGGAACCCAACCGAACCCAACAAACACTAACCGTCTTATTACAAAACGAAACCTAACTTTAGTTCTAGCCTAAACCTCTGAGCCAGTATTTGTTTTTCGAACTTTATTTCGATTTAGATAAAGTTCTTTATACAAAAATGACAACTTAGCACCGAACTAAGTTGTCATTTTTGTATAAAGAACTGCATTTCTATAACAGTTATGTTCTCAAATCAATAACTGGCACGGTGGTTTAAACCTGATCTAAAGAAAAACCTTGTTTTGTAATAAGGGGGTTAAAGTTTACCGGTTATAATTAAGTCCCGTGTACCAGGGAGCGAGCCTATTGCTATCAACCTTACACAAATCAAGTTTATAAGAAAGACTGCCACTGGAGAATTCCTTATAGAAAACCCAATATAATGTATTTTATTAACCAGTGTGATAAGAATAAGAAATTTTATTTGCTCAAACATGACATGTTTGAGCGAATAAAATTTGTGTATACATACATAATTAAAATAATACATGCATGCAAGATCTTAAAACAAGAGAATGGCTCACGACATGTCTGCCATTTCTCATGGCGTGCAAATATCTTAGTTAGGTACAATTATTATTATTATTAAATCATTAAGTAATGAAAAATCTCCTTATTACTGAATTCTCAGTACGTTTTATTTCAGTAAAATATTGGTAGTGTATATTTTCAGCTAAATAAATTGATTCCAAAACGTTATTCACTTTTTGGAATGTTTATTATTTTCTATTCATACATTCAATTTGTTTTTCACAAAAGTATCTACTTATTGGTTTTCAGATCATTAATATTTTTTCAACATATTAAAATTATTCCGAAATGGACAAATAAAATCAGAACTCTGCCATTCATTTAATTTGTTTTTCGGCTACTACTAATTGCTTTAAAGTTAGTGAGTAGATATTATATTAGTAAGCATTACGATTCTATAATTATTTTTAATTGTATCCCTTTTAAATTCGTGTGCAGTTAGATTTCCATCCGATTTTTTTTTTCTTTGCTTATGCCTATATATAACCTGAAGAAGACTGAAGAGCCTTTTTTATACATACCAAAATATTTTTATTAAAAAAAAGTTATTTAACCAAGAAATTTAATTTCAGTTAATTCAGTTATTTAATGGACTTCAAACTCAAATAATTTATTTCAATTAAACCATTTACAGGCACTTTTGAATTGTCAATATTAAATAGTTAGTCAGTTAGTCAGAAAGTTGAAGCTAGTTGCCCATTCTAAAACGTAGATCTCTATAGAGAAGAACGGGTAAGAAACTCCAAGGACACTCTTTTAAATCAAGATATTATTACGAAATCCTGGGTACATTATTCTTATTGCTTCTATATGTGAGAACAATGTAAAAAAGAAACAATTTAAAATATACAATTAAAAATCAGTCTCAACCGACGGCGCCCGTTCACGAACATGACGCGTGGATCAGCACCACCCAGCTCAACCAGTTTGTAGGGAATCGAATGATCCAACACACGCGCCACTACCACTAAGACATTTAAGTGAACATGACATATTCTCAATTGCCATACTCTTTCAAGTCAACATGAAAATATCATAATAAACGGATCCATGGTTGTTACATTTACAAAATTTAAAAAATGCTTCTAAATTATATAAAACTATAGTTTGCAATTTATTTAAGAGATGAAAAAAAAAATTACTACCAATCAGGAAGAGGTATTTAATATTGAAGTATTAGAATTAAATCTTGATTGAATAAAATTTTGTAAGAAAGTTTTGGAATCGGGTGAAATTATTTATTTTTTGTCTTTGCAGATATATAGTAGTAGATAGATAAGTACGTCCCCGAACGACCTCCTTCACAGAGAGCTCTGCTACTAATTATATATTACGTACCGACATACCTTTTAGAATGTTGTGAATATTAGGTAAGACGAAAGTTCCTGAGTGGCGGCATACATGATGTTGTTTTAACAAACGTGACTATTTCGAGCTAAGTTCACTTTGTTAAATTAGCGTTATGAGAGAGTACGTTAATATTTTAGTCATAAACATTTTAGTTTTATACATAATTATAAACGCAACATTTCTCTGTCCCTCTATTACTTGACTTTTAATTTGAAAACGATAAGGGGGTTTTTGTTATAAGTACCGTAAATACTTTTAGTAAGAAACTGTTATTTTGACATTACGAACATACACATCAATTTTATTTATTTGCGTGTACTTATATGTATATGTATGTATTTGTATAGTTTATTTATATACAGACAATATAATACTATCCGGTATTATTATACCGTTTAGTATTATATATCTTATGTTGACTTATGTGACTTATCGTTTTAAGTACTTACGTGATTTTTGTTGAACAACACGTTTTATTGATTTCTATGATAAACTTAGAAAGTAATATGTGAATTAAAAATGTTACGGATTTTACCCACAACTTCGTGCAAGATAGAAAGGGTTTTTGTCTACCGAGCTATCACTTCTATTACATGGAAGTTGAGAATTACTGGCGAGATGAGAATGAACAGTACAGTGTATTATCCGGGTCTCCCTTGTTTCATAAAAAAAAATTTGACAAATTATCACTTCCCAAACAATTTTCCGCATAATTTCATCTGCCAAATAATTACTTAGCAAATAAACTCTTCACAAATAATTGTAACGCAAACCTAATATTTGGCAAATGAAATTTTAAACAATAACTTGCTTACCAACTAGTACTTTTAACAATTTTAATGTAGTCAAATATTTCAGTTGATATAACATATTTTACGCAAAATAAAATAAGCCAAATATTTAGTATCGTCAGTTTTCAATTTACCATTTCTAATTGCTTATTCAATGATAAAATATTTGCATCTTTATGTCTGTTGCACAAAATATACAAATTAAATTATAATATGTTTTATTGGTTTGCTTTTACATTAAAAAATATGTTTCTTCGTTGTGTGGTCACAGTTCTAACCTAACCTAACCTAACTGTTTCGATTTAAAAAATATATGAGCGTGTTACGTTGCAAATTTCAATAAACTCTAAGAAAATTATAAACTATACATGGCAATTAAGTAATATTATATAATATTAAAATGTATTCTAACCTAACCTATAGTTCTGGTAGCAGTTCGTTTTTCGTTCGTCGTTCGTAACCACAAATTTGACTTGTTTCAAACAAATTCAAGCACATAAACTTACAAAGAAGTACGCAAATGATATCAAATAAAAGTGCATTTTTTAATTATATCATTCCAGAAAATCTTATTTTAGTCTTTATATTTTTTTTTTATAACAAATCATTTGACTAAATGTTTATTGTCTAAAGATTGTTTGCTGTAATACATCATTTGATTAAAGACCAAATGCCTTAATGACATTAACCTTGGTAATATTCTGCCGAGTAAAAATTTGGCCAAATGAAAATGTGCGTACTAAAATAATTCCAAATATTGCATTAGTATAAAAAAGTTGCTAAAAGTTTGGATAGTGAAATTTTGACTATTTTTTTTTGGCAATACGGCAGGATCCCGTACTATCCGCCTATCCGAAAATACATAAAATATTATGTTATTTAGTTACCTATACTTAATTGGCTAAAATGTAGGTTTGTAGGTTTCACTCCTACCAGACACCTAGTACAGAAATACGCCACTAGTAGCGCTGCTCTGATGTCAACTTTCTGTCATGGCTGAGACAGACGTCTATAGACTTTTCTTGAGTAATTAGAATTAATATTATTATTGTTGTTTTGTAATCTCGTCCTATCTATTGTGTTTCTCGTGTCTTACTCCTTCTGTGTCTACATTTATATCGTGCTGTGTACGGACATTATATTTCCATAAATTCTAAGTTGACTTTTGTTTCTTGTTCGTCCGTACATTTTCCACTAGAACTAAAGGTTTATACATTCAGATTATTTATTTGCAAACACAGAAAGGGTTGAATAAAATTTGAAAGCTGCTTTTGCCTTAAACAATTTGCAGTGTTGTATATATAAAATCATGGTGCTTCTGCTTCACAGTGAACTTGGCAGAACTTATCTTTTGTTCTCCAAGACAATGTGTTATCACGAGCTGTTTACACCAAGTTTGTTATTATCAAAACTTGCTAACTTGACATTCTTAGCGCTGCGTTTTGTTCGTTCCATCCTATTGTGAAGGTGGTGTGAATGTTAAGACGTGTACAGTTACTGTACAGGCGACATAAATAGTTACAGACAGGTACTTAGAATATACTTGACTAGTGACCGGATCCTACTACGCCTGTTTTTACGACATGACCAAACATGGAGATTTTTTAATTATACTCAAGTTAAATACGAATTCATTCCGAATATATATAATTAATACATTACCACAACATTACACATAAACCTTCCGGATAAATACTGTAAGTGATGATGAAAACCGCTTCACTATCCATTGTGCAGTTTAGAAGAAAAAGCCGTCACACAGTGAAACACGAAATGCGACTTTGTTTTATAATATGTTCCATATAGACTGTAATTTCACCAAAACTTGGATAATATGAATAAAAAGACAATGGAGAAAATTTTGGTTTTGAAATTAAAGGAGTTTCAGCAAGCAAAAATTAAACAAGTCATAATATTTATTTTGCATTCGAGAATAAAGTATTACAATATGGCCACTTATTCAAAATGTGTACCGACAACGAGAAACAAGATAAACACAACACTTCGACTCAAACAACTCAATTTAATTTTAAACATGAAACAACATTATTTATTCGAAACTTTATTTATTTATGTAACAATTATTTTTTGCATGTTGTAATTATGTACAAACTGCAGAGGTAAAATACATATTTAAATTTTAAACTTAAGTTTTATTTATTCGAGAAACGATGTATGTAGGTAGTTGTCAGTAATCAATGGTATGGTCGACCTCGTAATTGCTTTATCACCCTAAGGTTGAACGTTACTTGCACGACATAAAATGATGACGTATATTTGTCTATGTGACAGTTAGATAGTTTTAACCTTAGTGAAGTTTTAATTTAGTGGGAATTAATGTCAAAACTGATAAAGCAATTACGAAGTCGACTTTACTCATTACAAATAGGCACTTCAAATATAAACTATCCTCAATTAGTTTCAAAAGCAATCAATACAAAGAAACAACCCCACACACCACATTCTCATCTATTCTATACTTATAATAAATCTGTAGAAGTGAAAATTCTGTACATTGAAAATATCAAAAAAATAAATGGCAGGGGGTGTTACTAGACCGACACCGAACCCAAAAATGTGATTACAAAAATTTTTGTCTGTCTGTCTGTCTGTCGGTCTGTCTGTCTATCTGTCTGTCTGTCTGTTTGTTCAGGCATCACGCAAAAACTACCGGTTCGATTACGATGAAACTTGGTATAATTATTCTTTAATATCCTGGGCACCACACTGGGTACTTTTTATCCCGGAAAAGTATATACAATAAAAAACAAACTTAATTTTGCGGTTCGATCCCTAGACCGATTACTGTACCAACCGCAAATAATAAGTTTGTCGAAGGTTACGTCACCCGCAGTATTATCTGTGCGACCTTTTTATTCCTTTTAGTGTTTAGAGTTATTTAGGTTTAATTTTATAAGTCGTAGGTATAGATTTTAATTTTATAGTATAGGTAGTATATTTGTTAGTGTACGTAGTGACCGTAGGTTATTTTATAATACTGTTAGGTAGGATTAGTCATTCGTATAGATATTAGTTTTTAGAGATTTTGCTTATTTATTGAGTTTAGATTAGTTATCATCAGAAATAGGTTTATTTAGGTAGGTTATTTTTTTTTAATTAGGTAGGTACTTAGGTAAAGATATAGGTACCCTCTTAATCACCACTAATGAGACACAATTGATTTTCTATTGTAATTAGCCACAAAGGGCCCGCGAGATGGATGGCATCCTGGGGAAGCACATACATTTTATCCTGTTAGCACGTTCCCGTGGCATAATTTCCGACATCCACGCGGGCGAAGCCGCGGGCAGAAGCTAGTACATAATATAAATCACACCTTCCACGAAATAACTCCAACAAATTGCACTGAATACATCATGAACACAAGTTTCATATCACAATTATTCTGCTGCACTAACATTCATTAGTAGATTGGTGCTTCGCGTATAAATATTTAGTAATGTTCTAATACATTAGGCGGTACAAGTTCTCCTGCATTATGTATCAGAAGGTGTGTGGGAGGCGGCCTGCTGCCGTTTGCAATTGTTTTAGTGGGGCTTGAAGGCAAAGGAGACTTTGTTGTTTAATTTAGAGAACAGCCGATCGATTCTGTAAACGTCTCACCGTGAAAAGTTAGGTGAAGTGAGCTTAGAGTGAGCTGTCAATAGTGTCAATCCCTAGCATTAGTTTGAATGACAGCTCACTCCACGCTCACTTCACCTAAGTTTTCAGAAGAATCGCACTGCTAGATATATAATTTTAGGCTGCAAGCAGACTGATTCCATGCCGCTTTTTATTATATAACATGTGTGAGGTTACATATTTTCAGGCGACAGGAGGAATTAACAAACAATTTAGCTTGATAAAACGACAAAATCAAGGAAGTGAAGGGTGTTGTAAGTTTGTAATTTACACCACACTTTACTCGCTGACTTTTACATATGGTGAATAACATATACGTTTATTTCCCAGTAAATAAAACAAGCAGCCTGATTGTGATTGAGAGAGGATTCACAATGATCATAGACCCCTTGCGTATCATAGTTACAGATACATACATGTGGGAGCTTCTTAATATTCCTAAGTAGTTCTTTGTTTGGTCTCTCTTTGTGTTTGATAGGAATTCAGGATGCGTTTGGTACGTGAACTTTTTATTTTATTTTGATTTAGTGATTGTTTCTCTTTGAAAATAGAATTGAATGTGAACAGACAGCTGGAGTAAAAATAGTTATTTATGTGACATTTTCTGTTTTATTTTTGTATTTTGTAAAAAACAAATATCAAATATCATAAAATTCCTGAAAGTGTTTTGTTATAGATTGACTACGAAATTAGTGAACGCTTTCATATTTTCTAAATTATTATCGAATTATTTCATTCGTTTAAATGACTTTAATTTGACTGAAATCAAAATTACTCAAACTTTATTAAATACATATAAGGTCCCATTAAAATACCAGCCCGCCGGTTAAACGCGTCCCGCGTCACGGCCGTCCGGCTGGTCCGAGGATACCGCACGGTCTCCGCTGAGGCGGCGAGCCTCCTTGTTGGATTGCCGCCATGCGATCTGGAGGCCAAAGTCCTCTCCCACATATGGGAGTGGCGAGAGGAGGCAAAACGCCGGAGCGTAACTCTGCTGCCGCGAGAAATCACGGTACAGCGGACAGAGCTCCGGCGGGATCTCATAGCGGCATGGAGAGTGCGATTGTCGCAACCCAGTGCTGGGCACGCCACAATTGCGGCGATAAGTCCCCTCTTTGAGAAGTGGCTAGAGAGGCGCCATGGCGCCTTCACCTTCCGCCTGACACAGGTCCTCACCGGACCCGGTTGTTTCGGGAGGTTCCTGTTCAGAATAAAGCGGGAGGAAACGCCAGGGTGTCACCACTGTGTAGATCGCCCGGAGGATACGGTGGAGCATACGGTGGAGGTCTGCCCGGCTTGGGTGGAGCACCGCCGTGTCCTTGTGGCGGTGATCTCTCGCGTCCGGCCCTGGTCCATTGCATGGTATAGAGCGAGAATGAATGGGAGGCCGTCACCTCCTTCTGCGAAGCAGTAATGCTCGCGAAGGAGGAGGCAGAGCGCGTGAGGGAGAGGCGATCTCAGCGCCCTCACGCCCCTAGTCGCCGCAGGAGATGCCCTGGACGGGAGTCAACAGCCGACTCCCGGCCACCGTAGGCGTAGGTTTGCGGGTGGTAAGGACCAGGCCCGGGTCGACTGCGCGTTGTGTTCCACGCACACCTCAAAGAGATGTCAGCACGAACTGACGGGGTCTGTTAGGGCCGATGCCGCCGGGGCTGCGGGTTGTTCGCAAGAGATACACGCCCTTCCGCTCAGCCCAGAGAGGTCATTTGATGATTTCCCACCCAAAAAAAAAAAGGTCCCGTTAAAATAGATGGACAAACTTTTAGAAATAATTTAGACCACCAAAATAAGGACAATGGTAAAAAAATATATAAGAAAAACGCATTAGATACGTACAAAAATAGAGTTATAAATGTTGGTTACCCAATGCATAAACAGATCCCTCCATTGTCTTTAAAATTGTGATGCGAGCATGCGCGCAGCGGGGCGCGAGTGCAAGTACCTAACCTACCCATAATGGATGGATGTGTTTATTCTAGAGTGCCAGTTATTTATTATTTTAGGTCAAAATAAAACCATTTTAATCAGTTTTTTTTTCTTTTGCTTGGATTTCTTTGGTTAGACGTGCTGAGCGCTGTGGTAAAATTTGTCCATCCATTTTAATTGGACCCTGTATAGCATCTACGAACCGTCTACGTAAGTGCTACGGTGCTACGACGTCTACGAAGGTCTACGAAATTCTACGAGTTTTACCACCCAAAATAGTGTGTATGTGTATATTGTTACGCGCCACAATTAATGCCTGATACACGGTGACATTATTTACCACTGGCGACATCTATTGTGGATTGGCAGAACTAACTGGCGCCATCTATTATGGAATAGTAGAACTAATAGTCATGCCATCCGTCAGCGCCATCTATTGACGAGTAGATATGACGTAGCTAGAACTTACTAGAACTATCGACATGTAGTCAGTCGGGGCCGGTATGTGCTCGAACATTCTAGACGGTTCTACAATAGAAGGTTCTGGAACTATCTGCGGCACTATATAAGGCCGGGAATAGCCGCGAGCAATCAGACTTGGTTTTGCGACACGAGTGAATACATCGAAAGCGATCTTCAAGTGCGACTTAAGAGCGATTGTGTTTTATAATTAGTGTGTTTTGAATTGTTGTTAGTGTTGATTAATTAAAGTGTAACTTTTGGGTGATTTTTATCGGCATTTTTATTGTCACGAACCCGAAGCTCGTTACAATTGGTGTCAGAAGCAAGGATTAATCATGCCGATTTTACCTAAAGACGACACGGAGGGTATCCGTACCCGGAGTCAACGCCAACAGGAGACGTTTTGGTGGAGCTATGCCGCAGAGGTCGGAGGGCCAGCTACCAACCACGGAGGCCGACCCGCCCGCAGCAGCTCCAGCATCAGCAGCACCAGACCTTGCTGCCCTGATGATGATGCTGCAGGAACAGGCCCGCCGACAGGAGGAACAGGCTCGTCGGTTGGAAGAACAGCTCCAGCGGGACAAGGAGGAACAGGCTCGCCGACAAGAGGAACAGGCTCGCCGACAAGAGGAACAGGCTCGCCGACAAGAGGAACAGGCTCGCCGACAGGAGGAACAGGCTCGTCGGTTGGAAGAACAGCTCCAGCGGGACAAGGAGGAACAGGCCCGTCGGTTTGAAGAACAGCTGCTGCGTGACAGGGAGGAACAGGCTCGCCGACAGGAGGAACAGGCTCGCCGACAGGAGGAACAGGCTCGCCGGTTGGAAGAACAGCTCCAACGTGATAAGGAGGAGCAAGCGCGCCGCCAGGAAGAGCAGATGCTCCTTATGAAGGACCTTCACGCTACCTTAGGGAAGGACATGAAGGAGGTAAAGGATAAGGTTGCTCAACATGACGACCGCCTGTCGGAAGCTGAAATCCGGATCGACCAAGTGAGTAATCGGGTTGACAACGTGATGGCTGACGTGAAGAAAACCGTGATGGCTGACGTAAAGAAAACGCTGGATTATCTTAATCTTGGGGATGGAATCGCAGCTCCCGTAGCTACAACACCTTCGCTACGTGGATTCAAAGTGCCACCGTTCGACGGAACTTCTTCCTGGTCGGCCTACAAAATTCAGTTTGAGGCTGTCATGAAGGCGAACGCTTGGAATAAAAGTCAGGCCATGACTGCCCTTACCCTAGGCCTGCGCGACCAGGCCCTAACCGTTCTGGAAGCTCTCGGAAAGGAAGTGACTTACGAGCAACTCCTTGAGGCATTGGAGGCTCGGTATGGCGACGCTCACCTGGAACACGTGTTTCGTGCGCAGCTCAAGGATCGCGTGCAACGCAGCAATGAAAACCTGCAGCAGTGGGCCCTTGAAGTGGAGAAGCTGGTGCGTAAAGCATACCAGTCCGTACCTGCGCTTATTGATGGGAACCTGGTGCAGGCATTCATCGACGGCATCCGTGACCTTGAAGTTAGAGCTGCTGTGAGACTCGGGCACCACGGGACGCTTAAGGACGCCTTGGCCCATGCACTGGAGGTGGAAGCCGTGCGACAGGATCATCGTTCCCATCGCGTCAGGGAGGTTGCAGCGGCTACAGTTCGCGACCGCAATAAAGGACACAGCCCTAGGTGCTACGGCTGTGGGGAAAGGGGCCACCTTCGATCCAGTTGCCCCAAGCGAACTGCTGAAAGAGAAGATGGCCGATCTCCAGAGGGCAGTGCAGCTAACAGCACCGCCCAGCAGCAGAAGCAGGGAAACGAGTAATAGCCAGGACTGCGGGGCGGGTGCTGGCTGATGTTCAAAGAGCCCCAAGGGTTTCGATCACACAAACCCAAGACGGGAACAGCCTAATCATCAAGGGCGAGGTCAACGGAACGCCGTGTAAGCTGACCATAGACACTGGAGCCACTCGCACGGTTGTCAGTTCCCAACTCATAAGACGGTCCCTTGGGGACTCCGCATACAATCGAGAACACATTAATTTGGTAACAGCCACCGGTCAGCGCATACCCGTCCATGGAGAGAAGAAGATAGGGTTGAAGCTAGGCAACAGAATCTACCTGCATAATGTCATCGTGGCTGATATAATGGACGATTGCATCCTAGGCCTTGACTTTATGAGGAAGAATTGTTGCGAAATTGACGTCAAGCAAGGTGTTTTGAAGTGTGGACAAGAGGAACTTTTCGTGGAAGGGGCGTTACCAGGGAACGTGTACAGCCTTAAGAAGATTGTTCTTCCGCCGAGATCGGAAACGATTGTGCCGGTTAGTCTTCCTCGGAATCCTGGGAAAACTCAACGTTGTGTACTCGTGGAAAGGGTAGACGATGACCTTCCATGGAAAGTGGCACGAACTTTGGTCAGAGCCACCGACATCTCAGGGGTACGTGTGCTGAACCTTTGTGATCAGGAACAGATTATAGAAAAAGGCACACTAGTTGGTACTTGCGAGGAAGTGGATTGGTTGCGTCGATGCCAACATCTATCGACTGGGACCCTCAGCAAGGATGCACAAACAAGAGTGACCACACTTTTAGAAGACTGCCGCAGCGCTCTGTCCCAAAATGAAATGGTCAAGGCGAAGAAAATGTTACTCAAGTATGCCGATGTTTTCTCGTCAAACGATGCTGACATCGGCAGGACTGGCTTAGTTCAACACAAAATAAACACAGGAGATGAATTGCCTATCCGTCAGCGGCCAAGGAGATTGCCGGTTGCACGTGAAAAGGAAGTGGAAACCATGATTGAGGGGATGGTGAAGGATGGTGTTATTGAACCTTCATCTAGTCCATGGTGTTCACCTGTAGTGCTGGTAAGAAAGAAGGACGGCAGCATGAGGTTTTGTGTTGACTATCGTCGTTTGAACGACGTCACCAAGAAGGACAGCTATCCTTTGCCAAGAATCGATGACACGCTGGACATGCTTACTGGCGTAAAGTGGTTTAGCACGCTGGACCTGAAAAGTGGCTACTGGCAAGTTGAAATTGATCCTAAGGACAAGGAGAAAACTGCATTCTCGACAGGAAAGGGTCTGTGGCAATTTAAAGTTATGCCGTTTGGATTGTGCAATGCTCCGGCAACGTTTGAAAGGTTGATGGAACTTGTACTTACCGGGCTAATTGGCGATGCCTGTCTGGTCTACTTGGATGACATCATCATCGTAGGCCGTACATTTGAAGAACATCTTCAAAACCTGGAACGCGTGCTCATGAAGATCCAGAGTGCCAACCTCAAGTTAAGTCCAAAGAAGTGTTCACTATTCAAACGGCAAGTTAGCTTTTTGGGATATGTAGTGTCTGAAGAAGGTATCCGCACGGATCCGGAGAAAATCGCCGCTGTCAAGGATTGGCCAATTCCAAAAGACAAGACGCAGGTCAGAGCATTTCTGGGTTTGTGCTCCTACTATCGGCGATTTGTCAAGAACTTTGCAGATATAGCCAAACCCCTGCATAAGCTAACCGAGGAAAAGCGACATTTCAGCTGGGATGGAAGTTGCGACATCGCATTCCAGGAGCTAAAGGACCGTCTGTGCAAAACACCTATTTTGGGGTACCCTGATGCGGGCAAGGAATTTATAGTTGACACAGACGCAAGCGACATAGGACTTGGCGGTGTGTTGTCCCAGCGGAATGGCGATCAAGAATTTGTGATAGCGTACTTCAGCAAGTCTTTGTCGAAACCTGAAAGGAACTATTGTGTTACGAGACGAGAACTGCTTGCTGTGGTAAAGTCATTGCAGCACTTTAGCAAATATCTTCTGGGTCGGAAATTCCAGTTACGAACAGACCATGCTGCACTGAAATGGCTATTGCAGTTCAAAAATCCAGAAGGACAAGTTGCGAGATGGATTGAACTTCTGCAGGAATACGACTTCGTGGTCGAACATCGCAGCGGAAAATCTCATGGCAACGCAGATGCATTGTCAAGAAGACCTTGTCCTGAAGACTGCAAGCATTGTACTAGGCAAGAGAGTAAAGAAGTCGTACCTGTGAGGATGCTCAAGACAGACCTCAGCATCGAGTGGAAGGACAGCCTACAACGTGCACAGCAGGAAGATTCAGACATCAAGCCGATTCTGGAGTGGATGAAGGCCAGAGCTCCTAAGCCCAAGTGGAGCGACGTCTCAGCGATGAGTTCGATCACGAAAAGCTATTGGGCCCAATGGGACAGCTTGGTGATTCAGGATGGAGTCCTGTGCCGAAAATGGGAAAATGCTCGGGGAGATAGCTGTCATTTGCAAATGGTTGTCCCTAAAGCTCAAGTACCGGATGTTCTACAGCTGTACCATAATGGATGTTCAGGAGGTCATCTGGGAGTAAAACGGACTCTACTGAAGATACGAGAACGGTTTTACTGGGTCCACTGTCGGGACGATGTTGAGGACTGGTGTCGCAAATGTACAAGTTGTGCAGCTGTAAAGGGACCTCAGACTCGTAGTAGAGGTGCATTGAAATTGTACAATGTTGGCGCACCATGGGAGAGGATAGCCCTCGACGTTGCGGGGCCGTTTCCGGAAAGTGAAAGTGGCAACAAGTATTTCATGGTTGTGATGGATTACTTCACTAAGTGGCCGGAAGTCTTCGCCATTCCAAACCAAGAAGCTTCGACAGTTGCAGATAAATTAGTTTATGAAGTCTTCTGTCGTTTTGGAGTTCCACTAGAGATTCACAGTGATCAAGGAAGGAATTTTGAGTCCCAAATATTCCAGGAAACTTGTCGAGTTATGGGTACTCATAAAACAAGAACAACTTCTTACCACCCACAATCGGATGGAATGGTGGAACGATTTAATCAGACACTGGAGAGGTACACAAAGCAAAGGAGATAAGTAACCAATCACGCACACTACAAAACTATATCGCTAATGTACGTACTGCTTACAATGTGAGCCACGCACACATCGCATTCGTTGAGTGAGTGAGCTAACGTCTTCTAAATGATAGTACAACATTATTTGGCAATATAAGATAATTGCTCTCGTGGCGCAACAGGTAAGCATTCAACCTGCAGTGGCAAATGATTTGAGTTCGAGTCGCGAGTTTACTACAATATCATTTTTGAGATTTTGTAATTTAGAGTTAATATACTAACTGAATAAAGTGATATTCTGACCGGTTTGAGAAACTACCACAAGTTTCTCGATTACTTAAAATTATTTGCCGGTTTAGAAGCTAACTACCTGCTTTAAAACTATATTCCTGCCTTTAATTGTGAACTTGTGTATGAGTCAGTCTGCATTAGCAACTACACACCTCTAATACTCCATCTTTTGCACTTTTACGAAGTTTGTTATTGTGATAAATTGAATAACCATGCATCATTTGACAATATTCCAAAAAGCTCAGATTATTGTTTTGCCTGAGCAGAATATTTCTGTTAGTGAAATCGCAAGGCGCATAATGATATCGGTGAGTAAAATTATTATTAATAATAATGTATTAATTTATTATGTCACCGTGACCCAGTAATTCCAATGAGATTTTCTGTGGATATGAATAGTTGAAAATAATATGAAATAACACCGGAGTATTTATTTATTAACTGCAAAGCCACTCACTATAGGTATCGATATTTAATAATTACCATTATCTTTTACACAGTATTATGATAATAGTTTTTTATCTGTATTTTTAAATGAAATATTCAAAAATATAATGAATAATGTTTGTAAATGATTAGGAAATAATAATAAAATAACAACTCTAAATAATGTATACATATTGATTAATACTTATTAGAAAAAAGTAAAAAAAAATATATGTGCAAATAAAGTAAATAATAAGTGTTATAATAATCATATTATATAAATATTACATTTTTTTATATATGTATTACATAATTTGTATAAACTATATATACCTATATGTGTATAAGTATATGAATTGTGTTTATATAAATAATATATAAAACAAATATTCTCCGCATTGTATTTATATTGTGTCATTTTTATTTTTTAATTATTAATGCTAATATTTTCCCTTTTTTGTAGAGAAAAACCGTTCGACTGTGGGTGCATCGTCACGCTGACACAGGTGAAATAAACCGTCGCCAGTCTAGACCGAAACCATTACCTTACACAAATGCTTCGCCTCGGCACCGTGAGATTGTTGCCACTCATACATCTGATCCATTTGCTATAACAGCAGCAGCATACAACATCACTAAGCAAACTGTACGGAACCACCTGCGAGCGGACGGTTTGGCATGTTGCAGACCGGCATTATTAAAATAACGACAAAAATGAATAATTATTGTAATAATAACAATAATTATTACTATATAAAATATCCACTAATATTATTAATTACGGATCATCTTGAGAAAGTGTAATATTGAAAATCATCGCCGACTTATCGTAACATTTATAACCTTGAAATTTCAGACATTTTAACATATTTAAATCTATTATTATCCTAGAAACTGTGTTGGTAATACTGTTCCCGATACCGGATGGTTGATAACTGAATAAACGAAATACTTAATACTATTACATCTTCAATACTTTCACAGCATATTTAGCTATAATAAAATAAGTCGGCGGTACTGGAGTGTGAGTGATGTTATTGTTACTGGATCAGGATTATATTTTTCATCTATGTGACATGTTTATTCACTCCGCCCATTGTTTATTACATAATTGTATAAACTTCCAAAGAATGCAAAAGAATTGACTTCACTCAACATATTTAAAAAGAAATATTTACTTTTATTTACAACGTCGAAACACTATATTAATTGTGTTGTGTTTATTTTTGTCCAAAACAGCCACATCTTTTAACTTGCGCCACCGCCTTATCTTAGGAATGCGGTAAACTCGCTTCCAATTTTGTTGACAATGATCATACTTTTTTTTTTTTTGTTTTCTTCTACCCGCACTGATATAATATAATTAGCAATAAGATTTATTGTTCTGATGTAAGTGAGTCTTAATGAGAAATAAAGTTATGACCGAACTTGTGATGTTCTTTTATTTTTTAAATAAAGATTTTTATTGAAAATGGTTTTACTTATTTAAGCTATTTTAAATAAATAAAACCATTCCTTAACAAAAAAAAATATTATTAGCTTAAAATTTTAAATCACAAAAGATTCACCATTTCCGAGATTCGAACTCACGCCGTTGGATTCAGAAGTATATGGGTTTTGCGTTGGGCTACGAACGCTTTAAATTTAGATGCGAAATTATGTTATACTATCATTTAGAAGACGTTAGCTCACTCACTCTACGAATGCGATGTGTGCGTGGCTGACATTGTGAGCAGTACGTACAGTAGCGATATAGTTTTGTAGTGTCACGCACACTACAAAACACTACAAAACTGGTTACTTAACTCCTTTGCAGACTGCACCTAGCAAAAGTTGTGGAAAATCGACAACGAGATTGGGACAAGCACATACAACCGTTTTTGTTGTCATATCGAAGCGCTGTTCACGAAAGTACATCGGTGACACCAGCCTTCGCAAACTTTGGAAGAGAATTACGGCTGCCTGCAGACCTGATCACCGGAATACCACCTGATGCCCCATGCAGTATAACGGATTATGCGAATAACTTGCGGAATAAAATGAATGATATTTGTGAGCACGTCAGACAATCGGGCCAGCAAATGTCTGAAAAGATGAAAACCCGTTATGACCGCAAAATGAACAGTAAAGGGTTCGACGAAGGTTCACTAGTGTGGTTGCACAATCCAGTGCGCAGCAAAGGGAAATCTCCTAAGCTTCAAGCTAAATGGGATGGACCGTACCGGATTGTGACAAAGATCAATGACGTAACCTACCGGATACGGAAAGGTGTAAGAGGTACTCCTAAGATCGTCCATGTGGATCGATTGGCGCGTTATTATGGAGCCGATAATGCTCGGGACGAGCATGTCTTAGGAGGGGGCAGTGTTACGCGCCACAATTAATGCCTGATACACGGTGACATTATTTACCACTGGCGACATCTATTGTGGATTGGCAGAACTAACTGGCGCCATCTATTATGGAATAGTAGAACTAATAGTCACGCCATCCGTCAGCGCCATCTATTGACGAGTAGATATGACGTAGCTAGAACTTACTAGAACTATCGACATGTAGTCAGTCGGGGCCGGTATGTGCTCGAACATTCTAGACGGTTCTACAATAGAAGGTTCTGGAACTATCTGCGGCACTATATAAGGCCGGGAATAGCCGCGAGCAATCAGACTTGGTTTTGCGACACGAGTGAATACATCGAAAGCGATCTTCAAGTGCGACTTAAGAGCGATTGTGTTTTATAATTAGTGTGTTTTGAATTGTTGTTAGTGTTGATTAATTAAAGTGTAACTTTTGGGTGATTTTTATCGGCATTTTTATTGTCACGAACCCGAAGCTCGTAACAATATGATACATTTTATGAATATTTTATGAAACATTAAAATACAAAATGAATTGGATGTCTAAATGATTGATCGCTGTTTGTAAAAGAGTGTGAGCAATGAATTTTATAAATCATTTGCAGGGGTTTACTTAGAGTTAGGTATTTTTGAGTTTTATGTAACTCAAAGGGCTTTAAAAACTGATTATCGTATGATTAGAATAAACGATAATACAGATATTTTGACAGCCATCCTGTCAGAACATCTCCATGTACCCTCGTCAGGGCGAGCATCGGTATGTCGGTCAGGACGTGATCCCAGCTTAGCTGTTACACAGAAATATTGGGCGGGCGAAGTAACATGGTTGTTACACATAGCTGTTTATGTATTTTTTTTTTTTCAAGGAATCAAACTAAAACGTTGAATGTTTTTAACATTTTTCAAAAAATTTTTGATTAGACTCTGAATTACTTTTGTATCAACAAGTAAAATAGCAAGAGGAGCTGGACTCCTTCAACAAGAACTGGTCCTCAGAAGCTTTAAACAGAGAGAAGTGGAAAAAGAGTTTAGGGAGGCCTTTGCCCAGCAGTGGGACATCACAGGCTTTTAATAATAATAATAAATAAAGTAAAATAGCAGTCATTTTTCTCAAATTACAGCCATAGTCACAGTCATTTTATCATTGTAAAACATAGGTACAGACGCCAGCAGGTCAAGCTACCCAAAACTGTCAAATTTTCCCAATCAACCTTTTTTTTTTTTTTTTTGAGGATGGGAAATCATCAAATGACCCCTCCCGGTCTGGGTGGAGCAGGAGGGAGTGTCAGACTCTTACTGACTAAAACCCACCCGTGTTCCTTCCTTAGCCCTTTATGTTCCAGGACAGCGGTAACCCTTTCGGACAATCCTGCTACTCTAGCAGGCTTCGGCCCTATCGGGCCCCGTCACTCATGCTGACATCTCTTCCCAATCAACCTTGAACCGTAATTCTTTAGCGATAAAGTTGAAAATCTAATAAAGAAATTTGACAGATTGTAGTAGCTTGATGTGCTGGCATCTGTACATTATAAGTTCTTATTTTTTAATACGTTGAGGGCGCTATCATATGCTTTATGCGTTTTTTACGCTACGCTTTGTTATGCGTACAAAAGTAGTAAAGCAGTAACATGCAATATAATTAAAACAATAAATTAATATACATATTATACGAATCACAAATAAACGAGTAAATAAATTAGATCATCTCACTGAACAATGTCGATTATTTAACTTGATAAATTATGTGTGGTGAGAATAAATAAATAATGTCCGCAATTATTGTAAAAAAATTAAAATTGTCAGCACTTACTTATTTAAAGAATGTTAACGAAATTGAATGATGTCATAAATTAAAATTAAATGTCCCTAAAGAAGATCAATAATTGTTTGGGAATTGTTGTTATGAGTTAAGTGTTTTATTTTATATAATGTTGATGTTCATCTCACAAATGTGTGTGTTTTTAATTATTTTTGTCTTTGCATACCATTTACTAACACAGGCCAAATAAACACAACACAAATACTAACTAAACAAAAATCAATGTAAACACAATGTTTATTCCTCAATTTTCATAATTGCACCTACCACTGATTATTTCTGCATCACCCAAAGGTTGACTGGTAGAAAATGCATATGGCATTAAGTGCACCTTCTGTACCCGTGTGTGCTTAAATTATTAAATAAATAAATAATGCTTAACAACAAATCAACAGAAATATAAAACATACCCAACAATCGACAGAAACAAAAAAGTAACTCAATTCTGAACAACCAATTAATCGTAGGACCTACCGTGCTCACATGAAAAAGAATGTTTCCGGAGCAAACTTCCCGCAGACATTAATCAGGCGTACTTAGTCCGACTCCCGGGATAGCAATAAAACATATCGGCGTACAGTATTGACAATATAATCCGTGTGATTCCGCAGCCGTCCGATATATCAGTTTAGTTTGACAGCCGGCTTACCGCGCGTCTGTTCAGAATGTAGGTATTGTGACATGTGTCGTTTTAACGTGAATCCTGTAGAAAAAACATAATTATGGGTTTATTGGTGAATAGTTTCCTCAGTCGACTGATTACCTGATACTATATAATATTGTATCAATGTGTAGACACAAAATATATCACAGCCGCTCTATTCTGTATAAATCTCACCGTGATAACTTAGGTAAAGTGAGCTAAAAATGAGGTGTCATGTCACCAGAGGGGTAATTCTCGTAATTTTAAGAACCTTCACAGTCTGATCTCAGTCTCAATCTGTCAAAAATACGTCAAATTTTCCTACATTTTGACAAGTTTTTGACAGTTGTTTGTTGCCGAGATGAGACTGCGACTAGATTTTGAACGTTTTAAATTACGTGAATACGGGTCCTGATGCTATGGGATTGGTACTATTGACAGCTCACTTCACGTTCACCTCACCTAAGTTTTCACGGTGAGGTGTTTACAGAATAGCATGGCAGATTCGATACTTAATTGTAGTTGCACATTGAAATAGTATTATGGAACACAAATTGTAGGCAATCTAATGAATTCTTGTCGACGGATACAACTTTTTGAGGCTAGCTGTATTTTCTCGCTGGTAATAAATACCTTCGATAATATAATGATTTCAGCAGACAATTCAAAGATGTGATATATATATCTCTTCCCAACGAAACTGAGGTCAACTTTCATTTTATCCAGCCTGGCTGAATATTTCACATCGAACGACTGCCATATAACCTCCATTGCTCAATTACTAACCCACCTCATAAGGGTAAATCAGAAGTCGTATTCTGTGTAGTTCACATGGAGGACATACAGTTCAAAAACGGAACTCATTTGTTTTTAATGTAAATCATCACGGATTCAAATCTCGACACAGTTCGTATTTTGAAAAGAAGATACAAATTAAAATTCAAAATATCTATTTGCCAGAAAATAGGGAAGATCTTAAAGCCTAAGAGTTATTGTTTTCTGCCTGCAAGCAAGCGTGCAAATTACATTCAATAATAAGTTCATTCATTTTCACATCGTATCCAAAACACAAGTTCATCATCATCATCATCATCTGCCTAGCCTTTTCCCAACTATGTTGGGGTCGGCTTCCAGTCTAACCGGAACACAAGTTGTGAACATTAAATAAATTAAACAAAAACAGACCAAGCCAAAATAGCATTGATGCATTTCAATAATTTAAATTGTCAGATTATAAAAATTAACAAACATTTGAAAATAAAATAAAAATGTCAATCAAATAAATTTAAATGTCAATAATTGTAATTAAAAATATCAATAAAATTAAAAAAAAAAACAATTACTATTGACATTTACCATTATATATAGTTATCTGTCCAATTACTCATAAATAACAATTAACCCATCATTTAACAACATTATGACTATGTTCTATAAATTCCTTAAGGCTATAAAAGCAACTAATTTGTAGCCACGCTGTCAATTTCATTTTAAAAACATTATCCTGGAATAATTTGAATTCATTTGGTATGTTATTATAAATCAATATACACATATTATACACATTTTTCTTGTTAATATCTTTATGACCAGATGGATGATATAATAAGTTGCGAAACTTAAATCTTTTTTGTCTTGGCACAACTTCGGTATGTTGCTTAAAGTAATGCATGTGTTTCTTTGTAAAGATGCAGTATCTCGTATGTACATACAGGGCAGTGGAAGAATTTTACTCTTTTTAAAGAGAGGTTTACAGCTATCTAAAAACCATGCCTTGTTTATGACCCGGATGCAACGTTTCTGGAGCTTGAAAACTCTGTCGATATCGGTCGAATTACCCGACATGATTCAGATTAGTATATAAAAGCATTGTCATATAATTATGTTGTATTACGCGCGTCTAGATAAGTACGCCTCTACAGAATTGCGCACAGTCGGGAGGTTATTCGCTTAAGGCCATTTTGGAGTATCTTGTTACGATCAGTACTTATTATTCATGATACGAGCAGAAAACGTCAGTAAGTTGTAATATTTTCGGGTTTCTGACTACTCAGCTAAAAATAATAGATATTCGTATGACAATTTGGACCGACGACGGCTGTCTTTGAAGCTCAATATCACTTAACGTATTGAATAGTTTATCAAAAGGGCACAGTCGCATATGCGTCATCGTTGATAATTGTGGTGAATACATACATACCTACCTACATTATAGCAATACTGATACTGTTAAGCGGATTTGCTTCGATGCTTCTAACTTAATCCTTCCTGCTTTGAATATAAGGTGTAGATAGAAGTTAGCGTAGTAACCTCCTTTGCTCTTTACGGGTAGTGAAAAGCCCGAAACTCTGAGAACCAGTCTTATCAAGGGGTATTGTGCTACCCAGATACTGGGTTGTGGAGGTTAGACACGCGCTCTCTCCATGTAAAATACTGGTATTCAGTAGTATCTGGTTAGACTAGAAGCCGACCCCAACATGCTAGCAACATGATGCAGGTTAGTAACATGATGACGAATTACGAAAACCTTTGCGTTAGTAAGGGCATGAAATTATCATGTAACTTCATTGTAACTTGTAACTTGTTTGGCCGAAAAGGAATAAACATTGAAAAAAAAAGCTCAGTATTGCAGAACATCTATAATCCGCTTACCTTGTAAGTACCTACCGTCAATTTTACATAATTGGAGATAATCCCGATCTGCAAAATACAATAAGCAAAAAGCAACACGTATTTAAAATTGCTTTTGAACAGAATAAAAATAACGCGGTTTATTATTTGTTCCAATAAATGAGAATAATTATTGTTTAACAAAAAAAAGCTACGCGGACCGATATGAATGAAACCTGAGAATTGTTTAAAAAGCAAGTCGAACTCACACTGCCTGTCTGTCGCACAGGGCTAATTTATCTTTAGTACAGTAATAGGTAACCAGATGTCCTAGAATGTGCCTTTTTAAATCCCATAATATGTACTTTCTAAGTTTATCCTGACATCGGTGAAGGAAAACATCGTAAAAAAACCTGAATTAACCATTTTTTGATACGAAACTCTTAATATGGAGTCCTGACGTTTAGGAGGACTAAAATTCTAAAACCTTTTAAAACTTTACATTAACCGTTATTTTCAAAGGTCCACGAGAACATTTGAGTTTATTACTTACCTTTGAAGTGTTATCAAAGACTGTTTGTATACTTAAATACAAAATAAAATATAATTTGCTCCAGTGTTGGAGCAAATTATATTTTATTTTGTATATAAGTACTTTTAAATAAGGACTTTTACTATCGCCCCAAACATCAAACGAACATTTTTTATTAAAACAGTGTTGTTTTTATAAAAAATGTTCATTTGATGTTTGGGGCGATAGTAAAAGTTCTTTTTTGTCGTGTGAAAACGTATTATTGGGTTTTTTTCCTGTTGTATTTGAGCGTAGCACAGTAGCAGTTATTGGCGTCAAAAAGATATAAATTGAATTACAGCTTTACTAAATCAAAAACAAGATTAGGCAATTATATTTTCGATCATGCTGAGACAAATACACAAGATCTTTATAATACCTAATACAAGTTAAATTGTTTCAGGTACAACTTTATCACACTATGAAGATGCAGTGAGATTTGCGACGCAACATTTAGAAAAGTAAGTTTATTGCTTTTATATTTATATATTTTTTTGAGAATCGGCTAAAAAGCTAAATAAGTAACATTACAGACTCAGATTCACATAAAAATAATATGTTTGTCAGAAGTTGGAAATTATCATTCACTATACTTTTTAAATGATCGATCTCTTCAATGATATAATTATGTAGATAAAGGTTCCATTTTACGCAATAACGAGAGTAAAAAAAAAAGAATACAAAGCTTTATTCACTTTAAAAAAAATCGTATGAACTTAAAACTTATAACTAAGCCCCCCATCAAGAAAGAGATGGGGGGATGAGCTGGACTCCTTTTTAAAGGATTAGCCCATAACCGCAGTAGACCAGGAAAAGTGGAAAGAGGGAACGGAGGCCTGTGCCATGCGGTGGGAAAACACAGGCTTATAATAATAAAAAACCGGCCAAGTGCGAGTCGGACTCGCCCATGAAGGGTTCCGTTACGTTACGATTTATGACGTATTAAAAAAAAACTACTCACTAGATCTCGTTCAAACCAATTTTCGGTGGAAGTTTATATGGTAATGTACATCATATATTTTTTTTAGTTTTATCATTCTCTTATTTTAGAAGTTACAGGGGGGGGACACACATTTTACCACTTTGGAAGTGTCTCTCGCGCAAACTATTCAGTTTAGAAAAAAATGATATTAGAAACCTCAATATCATTTTTGAAGACCTATTCATAGATACCCCACACGTATGGGTTTGATGAAAAAAAAAATTTTGAGTTTCAGTTCTAAGTATGGGGACCCCCAAAATTTATTGTTTTTTTTCTATTTTTGTGTGAAAATCTTAATGCGGTTCACAGAATACATCTACTTACCAAGTTTCAACAGTATAGCTTTTATAGTTTCGGAAAAAAGCGGCTGTGACATACGGACGGACAGACAGACAGACAGACAGACATGACAAATCCATAAGGGTTCCGTTGCCATTTGGCTACGGAACCCTAAAAATCACCCCCTTAAGTCAAACACAGTGCAGTCCACTCTCCTGAATATATCACTTTCCATCAATATACAGTAGAGTGCCTCACAGAGCGACTCCCAACTTGCGACACAATTGTCAATATGCATGTACGGAATAAGCCTTTATACGGAATACCTGAGGGGATCTAAGTAGTGAAGTCGCAAGTCACTAGTTGACAGAGGAGAACTACGCTATATTCTATACTGTATTTGAAAAGGATTTGGTATGTCTGTGTGAGGTGAAAAGTAGAAGGCTTACATCTTTTGAATTGCTCTTAGTTAATATACGGTCAATTTATTTGCAAATGTGTATAAAATAAGGCGTTAGGTGGTTTGAGCTGCTGACCATCTCGTTAAGACATAATTAACCCCTCGGCAAACATAATTCAAAATTACCTATCTAAAGAATTTTTTTTTTTTTGAGTTTGAATAAGTTTGTAATACATATATCCCCTTTACAATTAACTTCTGCTAAACCATCTGTTTTTTGTAAACATCTGTTTATAAGCAAGGGAGGAAACGATAATCACGCTAGTTTTACTCATGACAATTCGTTTCTAAAGAGCCAAGGGTTCAAAATAATAGGAAAACTTAGTGATCAAAGCTCGTTCTTTCGATTTATAAACAAACCTTTGCCTTTTATACATTGCTGGACATAATAAAGGCACTGCTCCACAGCAGCCCACGGCTAATCTACGTTCGTGTACTTAGGTGTATGAAAATGTAGGTGGGATCATCCACTGCGAGCCACGGCCACGCTACGCACGAGCACGCGGCTAGCAAACAAATAAACCGCGCAGCTAACATAGCAAACATCCTACGTAGCAGTGGACGGCCAGGTTTATACAGGCTGATCAAATTACTCCCTATCTGCCTGTTCAAAACCTGTCTGTGCTAATAGTGATTGATTAGTGCTAATAAGCACTAAACTATACAGTATACACTAAACCCCTAATCAACAAGTAATACGTGTTATCTAAATTAACTAACTAAATATTCCGAACGGCTATTGAAACCGCTTTGAAACCCTTTCAATAAAGGCTGTACCGTAGAAGGGTTGTAAATTGATGACATTGGGGACAGTTTGGATAGTGATCGCATTCCATTTACGGGTAGCTGGATAAACAAGGGACATATCAACATAGGGTCTTGATCATTTATGATCACATATTATTATTAGCCTTTAATATCCCTCCTTTTCCTTCTTTTACTAAGGGTGAATTTTAAAAATGAAACTGTACGCGGTTAGCCTTTCTAAACTGCATTTAAGAGCTGTCAGTGTCATCATTGTTGTGGAATATTGACACGAGTAGAGAGAGAGTATTGATTGAGTAGTTTATCAGCCATCTTGTTACCATAACACAAGCATTAGGTTGCTTAGCTTAGGACTAGATGGCGCTGTGTGAAGTCCAGGGATATTATTATTATTACTGATAGCTCTTGAATGCGGTTTTTTATATGCTGATAGTGTTTCTTTGGTTAACTTTGCCCTTAATAATCATCATCCATGATCACATAATAGAGAATAAAAATACCAGTAACAGACATGTTTAAATTGCCAAGTCGAGTCCTAAGTTCATTGGGAAAAAATATTTTAGGTTTTTTGTAGGAATTGTATGTTTAATCGCAAAGAAAAATACTTATTATGATTTTTTTGTAGTAACATGCACAAACTATGACACTTGCAAGGGCGACTGCATCGGGGTAGTAAATACCCGTTGACCGATGGGTCAGGAAGGCCAGTTTCGTTTTCCCTTCGTACTTCAAACAGAGTAGGACATGCCAACACGCGAGTGTCAATCATTTTGTCTATTTGGATCCATACATATTTGGAACCAAAATCAATTTAAATGTCTCCGTCGTTTAACTAGTCACACTGTATTATTAGTCGTGTATTATTAATTGTATAAGGCAGTCGTGTATTATTAATAGTCTGGAGAACTGGCTACTGGGTACGGGGGAAGGTTTTTGCTGCGTCATTTATTTTATTTTATTATTTACGTACACACAGTAAAATATATATTGATATGACATAATCATAATGTGAGTACAAAGGTACTGCTTATTTCTTAAGTAATTTCTTCCAGCAGACCTGCGAAAGGAGAAGTAAAAAAAGAAATGTAGACAATAGTGTGTGAGAACAAGAAGAGAAAAATATGAATGTGTGAAGTCTAAAACTAAAATATTAAATATACCTACACATATAACGCAAAAAAAAGTGTTAGTGAGAATGTTAAACCAAATACATGGAGGAATGCGATTCAAGTAGGATCTGGTTTCTAAAGATTTTGGAATTGAAATAGTGCATGTACCCCTTCTATGCTTAGAAATAGGAACCTAATCATTCGTTAATAGAAGACTCAGCTTTTGGAAAATTGATTCCGTCAAGGAATCTTCTACGCACACTGAAATTCAAAACGATTCGTAATTTCGTTTTGTGTGTACGTGTGGAATGGAATATCTACCATCCATAATTATTTCGGATTAAAATGACCGGTTCGTCATGGTGATTACCATGCTCGGTCATTTCATAATCATTAGATATGGTCATACATTTCCTAAACCAATCTATTAACCCATATTCACCAGAAACCCGATTACACGATACCGTATTCCTAAAACGATTACAGGGATCGATTTAAAACGAATATTCGATGGAATGGAGCGGTATCCAACATGGGAGGACATGTTTACTGTCCCGATATGTTTACGTTTCGCTTCAGCTCGAGCCAAGTTATAAGATCGGTACAAGTACAGTTTACGCCGTGGTGTAACATAATTTTATGAAGTTCTATGCAGTGGGGTGTATTAAAAGAAACTTTCATGTTTGACAACACCTTGCTGACCGATTCATCTTTTCACTACGTATTGAGATATTCTCGTAAGTACCTCGCATAGACTACAATATGTGTCACGTGAGAAAATACACGCATTTCTTGAATGTCAGTTGCTATAAGCTTAATTAATAAATAGTTGGTGATGGTAGTAAAATCTCCAATCTTAAAATCCAATAACATTTTTACATGCTTGCAAATGAATAACCGTTGCTTAGGGTAAGTAACAGTTGGCCAATGAAATGATGAGAAACATATTTTTTTAAGACGTGACGTTATTTCTGCCATAACCTAATATTATTATTAGCATGTTGTTCCACTTCAGAGCAAAAGCTCACTTCCATTTCTCCACTTTTCCCGGTCTATTGCGATTGTGAGCCAATCCTTTAAGAAGGAGTATGTTAAATACATAAAAAATAAAACAGTTACGCTACGGTGTAACACGCGGCCAGTGAGGTTCATACTTTAAAAGAAGACACATAAATTGTGTTCAGGGAGAACGTAAGAGACAGTGTTTGTTTCCAATTTTAATGTTATCTATATTTTACATCGGTTTTCAGTGTTTGTATCGTATCTCAGCTTCTGTAAATGTCGAGTGTTTACTGTGCAAATTGCTAAGATAAAAGTTTACATGTGTAAAAATGTGAAATCGGTGAAGGATGAAAAGTTTTATATCCTTCGAGTACAAGCATAGTCAGCCTATAAAGTTCCCACTGCAGGAGCACAGGCTTCCTCTCTGTAAGAGTGTACCATAATCCACCACGCGGGCCCATTTATTTATTTAAATGCCTTAAAACTATCATTACAGGTCTTGCTTAACCTAATGCGATAGCCAAGTCACACACACAAAATTAAAAATAAGTCACAAACTACATCTCAAGTTCATAAAGATCATTGTTTGATTCTAGGACATGCCGGTTTCCTCACGATGTTTTTCTTCATAGTTTTAAGAGCAGTGGTGTTAAAATTAAATCCACAAAGTAAAGTGCTTGTGCGTGTTCGAACTTACGACCTGTAAGGTCGTGAGTCCTCCTGGATTTTAATATTTTGTGATGTCCGTTGGCTAGTCAAATAAACAGTTTGAACGTATTTATCCATTAGGAACAATCTAATGTTAAAATTAAGTACTTTTCGCTAACCAATCCGTATTTTAAATATTGAACTATTCTCGCGGGAAGATGTATTTTCAGCTCGCAAGGAGTGAGATAAATTGACTATCGATCGATTGTCTTGGCTGCCTTTTTGCGATTTTAAAAAGCGCTGCTTATACAAATAAGGCTTCACGTTCTTTAATAATTATGATGTAAGGTGTTAGAACATATTCATATTCGACAGCAGATTTATGTGGATTTGTGTATGAAAAATCTCGTCAAGTTCGTTCAATCAATGCAGTGGTGCACTGATTGAACGAACTTGACGAGATTTTTATACGCACTTTAATAATACAGTCAACCATATTTTCCTACGAATCAGCCAATCATCAAAGCCATGAGAAAGCTTCAAGCCTTATTTATCTTTCGCTGCAGACTATACCTCGAAACTCACTGTTCATAATCTAGATTTATTAGGCTACCTGTACAAATAGCGTTTCACTGAGTTAATGTTATTTTGCGGAGCGCATTCACACTACATGAAACTCTACTTGGCTCTGTTACAGAAGATAAATATTGCGCACGAAGGAGAGGAAGGGAGTTATGTTTTGTTTTTGGTATTAGTATGTTATGATAGTGTTTTAACGTTAACCAGGTTTTAAAAAGGGATGATTATGGTTTTTTCAATTGAATATTCTTTTACTTTTTATTATTCGAATTCGAATGATCTGTTTTTTTTAGGCCACGTCCTAATGGAAGGCGAATATCACGCGGGTACGATCGTCGCGCTCGTTTATGTGGATATGGTGTTCTCGCACGTACAATGAAGTATTCTTTGAACGTCATATTCATACATAAACGACCACCTAGTCGCGCGACAGTCGCTTTGGGTTAGGACACCGGCTACAGGTGGGTTTAGGTTCTAAACCCTGACCCTCCTAAAAGGAGTAGGTATGTAAGTATTGTAGCAGGTGATGTTCTGTAGTTCTCCCCTACCCCCACGGCAAGAAGGCATGAGTTCATGTATGCATGTATTTATTAGTCTAGTCAGTACTTGGCACATTTAGTTTATAAAAACTTTTTTGCAAAAAAAAAAAAACAACTGACTTCCAAAAACGACACTACAAAGTGAAAAATAGCTTTAATTTCGGAAGTCGGTGGCAAACAACGAAAATGCGAACCCAACAACACCGACTTCCGAAATTAAGGTTATTTTTCACTTTGTAGTGTCGTGTTTGGAAGTCGGTTGTTTTTTTTTTGCAAAAAAGTTTTTATTTCTAAGTTTTAATTTTTATCAGTAATTTTGGTTTAAAAACCAAACTGCTGAACCGTTTTTGATGAAATCTCTATGTGACCATTTCAGAAGTATCTCCTTTCGAACAAAAAAGAATTTTGAAAATCGGTCCACAATTGGCGGAGTAATCGCGTAACAAATACACACAAAAAAAACATACCGTCGATTGAGAACCTCCTCCTTTTTTGAAGTCGGTTAAAAAGGACCCGTTCATTGAACGTTCAAGACCTATTTGCCCGGGATACAGGTCAAATTGGTCTTGAACGTTCACAGAACAATAAGTTTTATCTTACCCTCTTGTGAAAGAAAATAAAAATAAAACCTTTTTGTTCCTTACAGATTCGAGTCGAAAGACCTAAAGGAAATAGCTCTAGGTAAGTGCATAGAATAAGAAAAACATAAGAGAAGCGACACTTATGTCGAAATATGAGATAGTTTTAGAAGAATTTAACCTGTGTAAAGCGTCGTCTCTGTCATGTGTCTCTATCTAAAGCTCGATGTGACATATAAACGTGTGAGAACTGGGCCCGTATTCCCGTAATATAAAACGTTCAAAATCTAGTCGCAGTCTCATCTCGGCGACAAACAAATGTCAAAAACTTGTCAAAATGTAGGGAAATTAGACGTATTTTTGACAGATTGAGACTGAGGTCAGACTGTGAACGTTCTTAAAATTACGAGAATTACCCCGCTGTTTGTACATACCTAGTTTCTATTATGCGTGTGCTGTTGCGGCCCAAATAATCACCTACCGGTCGCCACTAAGGTGGAACTAAATATCGGTTGATGGAGGCCGACCAGTCGATTTTTTTTTTATTGTCAATGGGCTCACTCTTGACCTCAATCCAGCCCAGAGGCAGGGATGAGATCTACGGTGGAACGAGCTTGCCCAGAAGAAGCCTATTCACTCTCGCCTTGAAGAGATTCGGGTTGTATGAACTCGGGAATGCAGACGCAGGCAGACGATTCCACTCCTTAGCTGTTATTGCCGATATTGATCGCCTCAAAACATAATCGATGATCGATTGGTGAACGTAATCTGGTTGCCATGGAACACACTGGATCGATCTGAACGATCAGTGTAATCAATTGACTGCAATAATAATTGCATCTTTACATGGATCGCAATCGACACAATCCTTACTATGTAAAAAACCCTGAACAACTTAGAACATTTTTTACGCCTCGACACCGGAGACACGGTAATATATAGATAATATTACCGTGTCGGAGGCATTGACAATGCGTTCGAAGCGAATTTCGCTTCAATACATTGTATTTTTTTTTTTTTTTTTTTTTTTTTTTTCAATAATAAATAACTCTCACCACAATATTCAAAATACAACAAGTACTGCTTAGTAACTAGCTACACGTTACAATTTTGTGGGAGACTGGTGCCTAAGCTAGGCCGAAACCTGTGTTTCAGGACACCAGGTCTTTCTTAGTCTATGGTAAGTGGTAAACAATTTATTCTTTAAAATATTCATATGTACAATGTGAGCTTAGGTAGCTTCCTTTTAGACTACGCGTATAATGTATACGGATGACACAATAAAAATGTCGCTCTTTTTTGCGAATGCTACTTATGTTGAATATTCTAGGAGGCACAATACCTAATTTATAAATGTGCGACTCTCACTCTGTAGGTATCTGAATTGAGAATTTTAAGTTTAGTACTTATCAAACTCTCCTTAGCATTACTCAAAATGGTAGCTTGTGAAATTCAAAACTTCTTACGTTTTTTGCAAATAAATTTTGCTTTTCGGCGACCTACATTCATCATCATCGTCATCTTCCACAGCCCGACTTGATGCACTGCTAAGTATAACACTCTTGTCATGTGCCAATCCCCACTCTCCCGTGCCAGCCTCATCCAGCTTCTACCCGCGATGGTAACAATGTCGTCCGCCCAACTCCATTTGAGTTCCGTAACTTGTCTTCCAATATCGAAAACATACATACGTCTGTGGATCTCGACGTTTGGGCTACATTGCACCTTAGCCGGGTGCGTGTCATGTATGTTTTCGAGATCGCCTAACTTGTTTTGGGATGAACCAGAGTTTTGCTTCCCTGATAAAAATAGGCTTGAATAAAATGGAACTAGCATTGCCCTTCATAAAAGGCTCATTCCACTTGACTTTTTGTCATCTAAATGGCTCATAGTTACTGAATTCAGATAAGTTTAATCACATTTAGCAAGTTAGCCACCTAAAACTTATCTAAGTAGAAAGTAGAAAGGCCGCGATACGTCCGTCTATATCGCACTTATCTGCTAACGGATTCAATAACTGATTCAGAATAATGTTTACCTACAGAAGCTTTTTAAAATCCTCTCTATTCTTAAAAAGCTAAGTTCAGAAGACTGAAATACCCCTCAATAAAATGCATTATGATCAAGCTTAATAGGGATATTAAGCTCGTAAAATCATTTCAGGAAATCAGTCATCTACCACTTCACAATTAAATTATGTTCCAATTACAAACGCTAATCGTTTTCTCAAAATCGACCAACCCTCTTCTGATAAAATGAATTAAGTCTCAAGATCTCTGTAACCCAAACCCTGTTGTTCTTCAATTCCGAACTAACTCTTCACAGGCATCTTGACGCGATCCGAAGGCGATAGCAAAAAGTAATTGTTTCCGAGATAAAGCAAACATCTTAGAATGCTCTAGACTCAAGGGAGTTTCGAAAACATTTCGGACGGTACTGTCCGCTTAGTTTTGCTAAATGCACTTTAGGTTTCGAAGTTTCGATTCGTGTTGTGTTCGGGCTTCGTCGGTTTTTGTTTGAGTTTGAAGAAAGATATCTTTACGAAGGTTTTGTAAGACATATTTTTGCAGATAACTTTTGGAGGTGAAATTCAAACTTTAAAGTATTTACGGATTTCTTATGTATTGTGCGTTTTATCTAGATTCCCGCAGGGTGACTATGTTAGACAGTTATGTTCGAAATTTCATGCCATTTCGATTCGAAAGTACCAGATTATCTCTCGTGGACCACCCGAAGGCGAGCGCGATTTGTTGGCATAACACTCTAAACAAATATAAATTGTGTTACACAACAAGCGATTGGTTCCAAATTCAACCAGAACCCTTCTTGTCTTGTAAAGCTTAGGTAACGCCTTATACGAAGCTAGGTCGCGACCTTGTTTAAATTAGAATGATTTAAATCTATTTTTGATTCTAAAAGCGATAAGATTACGATCATTTACTTATATATTTTATTATTTATGTACACAATAAAATGGATACAGATACGACATATTTGTTTAGATTATGCTTTCGTTAGTTTTCTTTATGACCATATATAGTAATGTACATAATATATTATGTTAAGTCAAGTCAAACTTACTCATCATCATTTTACTATTACTAACTATGTTGTGGTCGGCTTCCGGTCTAACTGAATGTAGGTAAATACCAATTACATGGAGCGACGGCGTATCTGACCTCTACAACCCAGTTACTAGGACACTAGGTCTATAAAAAACTACTATTCATCTGCCTAGCCTTTTCTTAACTACATAATTTTGGGGTTGGCTTCCAGTCTAACCGGATGCAGCTAAATACCAGTATTTAACATGGAGTGACTGCTTATCTGACCTCCATAACTCAGTTAATACAATACCCCTTAAGACTTTCGGGCTTCTGACTACCCGTAACGACTGTGGACCAACGGCTTAACGTGCTTTCCGAGGCACGGAGAGGTCTCAGTATGTAAAGATGGTCACCCATCCACAGACTAACCGCGGCCAGCGTAGCTTAACCTGATCCATCGACCTATGCGGCTGTTAATATCTGACCACGGACCCCTACAAAAACTACTATCCCACAATAATTAAAAATGCGAAAATGTGTTAATTGTTTTTCTATCACGCAACAAAACAGCAACGAGTCGATATGTTTTTTTGCATATACATAGTTTAGTTATACTGCCCTTAAAAACGTACGGTTACAGTAGCAAAAAAACTACGGGGCGCCAGCTAGTTTGATTATGAAAAGTGACAGTAGGTGTTCATGCTACACGGACAAAGTTTCATATAACCAAGAGGGAGTAGGTAATGAAGAGCGTTACTTTTTATAACTACTCATTAGTAGTTAATGTGTAACTGAAGCAGCTCACGTAGTTACGTGCTGGAGAATATCAACCCGATATGATCATTAAGGGATGTTGGCAAACTATTAAAGACTTTGAATGGATGAAACTTCAGGAACTAATGTTCTTTTATAATTCAAGGAGCATTTTCAGCTATCAGATCTTTCGAAGTAGGTATTCTTTTTTTTTTGGCTCCAGATTGAAATAAAGATTTTCACCCACAACTGCGGGGTGCGTAACACACATATCACACTAACCAGTAGTAATGGCTTTCATTTTGACAGTGCAACAACATTCATTGCGTTATTTAAAAAAAGTCAAAATCAAAAGTCATTTATTCAAATTAGGCTGAGAATCAGTACTTTTCGAATGTCAAAATTACAAAAGACAGTCCCCCAAAAACGCCCGCCCTTCACTACTTCCTAGTGCTATCGCTGGGAAAAAGAAGTGGCGCAAAAAACTCCCCAGCAGCACAGCTGTCTGTTCAGTTAGAAAATACTTGATTGTATACAATACTAGGTGTTAAGTTATTAACATTACAAGGCACAGAACATAAAATTAAATTATTTGCCATATGTAAGCTAGCCACGCCAATATACCAACAAATATAATAAAAACTATACATACTCAAGCTAAAAAATAATTAATTAAAATTAAAATGTAGACAAAACTTACTACCTAAATAAAAGCCTCCAGGCATAAAGGGCGTGACAGCTTACATATTTATGTATTGCTGGGTTCTGTTCACATAGCTGTCATTTTACGTTGTCAGCAACGTAAAGTGACAGAATTTAAAGGCACACAATTTTTTCAAACATGTGGAGTAATGTATTAGCAATACACCCTTTTTTTTTTTGAGGATAGGTTTTTTTTTTTTTTTATTAGCAATACCCTTAAATGATATAGATTGTGATCGAAAGTGTGTTACAGAATTAGGGTGCCGGTTGTACTAAAAGGTGTCAAATAAGGTCTATGTCAATAACATTAGACGTTCAGAAATATCCCCAGGCACTATATTGCCGAAATCCACTACTGATTTGAGAAAAGTCAAGGTAGACGATGATACAGCCACACATACCTACATAAAATAAATACTAATCAAATTCAATTTTACTGTCACTCTCATGAAATATTTCCATCGATCCTACAAAAAAACTCTTAACTTGTTACGAACACGGTATGATACGAAAACAACAACAGTAAGCGCTAAAATTCCCCGAAATAAGGGAATTTGATCCGCCAACTTTTCTCACAGTGAAAAGGAAAATTTGAGAAGGGCCCCAAAAAGTTTTCGGGACCCATTGTCACCTTTCATACTTCTATCTTGATAGCGGCATGAAATCTGAAGGCAAGATCAAAGGAGTTTAAGGATAAATTCTCCAAATACTTGCTCCCGAAATGCCTTTGACGTAAATCAGAAACACCTGTAAAAATTGGCCTTTTATAGGACGTTATGGCTCGAAAAAAAAGTTGGGAATGTTAGAACGTTAATCTTACGTTGGTGTTTGTAGATACAAAATGGAACTTTAAGAATTTTTCGTCTTTGAAACATTAACCTGAGTAATTTGAAGGAAATGAATAATTAAATAGTGGGTTTAATAGTACATGCAATAGGTTTCATACCAGAGACAAATATGAAAACTAATTTATTGTTTTAATGTATTTTCGTTCTTTCTTTTTTTCCTTTTCTATTGGAAAGGAGTCATTGGTGTAGGTGAACTAAACTTCGCTATTCACATAGATAGGCGAAGTTTATATATTATCTATATCTATGAATGTTCCCACTGTTTTTTTCAATGTTCAATGTTTTCAAAGATATTATCATTATGTAGAGTGTAGAGAAGCGTTGTCACCACTAAAGTCTGTAAAATAAAAGAAAACAAAGTATTATCATCAATTGATTATATTCATCAAGGTTTTCCGAAAAGCCGCCAAATTAATGTTTGTCCGTTTTGATTAGTTGGTCGATGTAAAATGGGTACTGGCCAACTATCATTTGATATTTTTACAGGCCCAGTGTAACCTATAGTTTAGTTCACAATCGCAAATAAAATGTAAGGCTTTAAAACAGAAACAAAAACTGCTAAATATCTAGTTCTATGTAAACGGGACGTGTTACGTAAAACATGACGTTGTTTACGAAACATGGACATTTGTTATACGTTTTTTGTTGTTCTTCACAATTTACGGAAATTGTGAAGAACAACAAAAACCTACCCTAAACTTGTAACGTGTCACTAAAGGTCTATATTTATTATGAGTGTGACATATTGTTTTACCTGAGGAACGAAAACCGATACGCTTGCAATAGCTGTGCTATGTGAATCGACAGCAGTGACGCATTTTTCGCAATCAAAGGAATTTTTGCCTCGTTCTTCGCAAGTGCGCCTACTGACTGAGTCCTCGGTTAGTTCCCTAATACTGGCAAAATTATATTTTGCTCTCAGGCAAAACGTGAGTGTACTGTTGGTAGTGTCTATACTAAGTAGCGTATCGTGTGTTATATACTTACTATTGTTTCTTATACGCCACTGCTTACTCCATCAGAGAATAATTATAGTCGTGAATGTAGTCATTCTGCATACCCTGGACAATCAGCCGCGCTACCAGTCTGTTGATTGTTTTATGATGTACCACGGCATGAGCCCCAATTCATACTCACATAGCAACTTAGTAACATTTGAAAGGAAGAAAATGGCTAGCTTCCTTTTTTCTCACTCCATCGCCTCACATATCAACACTCACTCAACTAGGACAACAAAGAAAAAGATCGTCCAAAGTATACCTTTTGTTATTCGTACGTCACTTCCAAGTCAATTTGGTAGTTCAAACTTAGCTTTGTTCCCATGGGAAATTCTCGTAGACGCGTAGATATAGATAAATTGATTTTTTAGTAAGACGAGACGGGCTCTATGTAAAGTTTGATGTTGATTTTTTTCTTCTGTTTTTTTTTTTAGTATTTGTTCTGTTCACCGCTTAAGGCGATGGTAAGTCTTTAAAGGTTTGGAGGAACGTTTGCCCTTGTGTTTTTAATATTATTTATTACGAAAAAGATTGACTATGATTCCTTTTTTAATGGGCTTTGTAAACGGGCGATTTGCCCCGCTACCAACCTTGCTGAATAGCTAAACTACACTACAAAATAGGCATATTTCGCATAGATAATGCCAACTCAAAGTATTAAGTAGCATAAATTATTAACAAATATACTATTTTCAGTCAAATAATATATAGAAAATGGATTGTCTTTGCCTTTAGTGTTAAACTATGACAAACTAAGAATATGTACAATGAAATTTGGCGCATTGGCGGAAGCCAACCGAACGCAAACAGTCAACATTGATAGTCAGTCGGCAAATCGCTTATTGAAATTCTAAATATTTCATTACACATAAACCTACACGGGCACTTATAAAACGTCAGAAGCAAGGCGCACGACGCCAATTGGTCGTTGCCTATGAAGAAGAGCCAGCAGTTTGACGGCTCTTCCGACGGTCAGTAATGTTCAGGTGTTATATTTGACTGAACACTGGTTGAAGGAACATGAAGTAGTGTTTATCAATGATGAAAACTTTGCCACACAGAGTCATTTGTGAGAAAAAGTGCTATTCGCGGTGGCTCTTTAGTTCTTGTTTCAAACAAGTTGAAATGTAAACAACGCTTAGATTAAGTTTATCTTTCAATCGAGCACACTATAGAGTTGTCTTGTGTTGATCTTGAGCGATATGTTATAATTTGCGTTTATCGACCCCCTCTGGTTATTTTATTAGTTTCAAATCAGTAATGGAGGATTCTCTCAATAGGTTGAAATCAAGTTAGAAAAGTATTATTTTATGTGGAGATTTCAATATTAATATTTTAGATGTTACTCCACTAAGTAAGACTTCTCAATCTTTTTAGGTCTTATAATTTGATTAACTTATTTTTTGAACCTACTAGGATCACAGCATCTTTGTCAACTTGTCTTGATAATATATTTAGTGATTGTGATGCCAAACATAAATTAGTGTTAACTGACTTAACGTCCGACCACTGTGGTTTATTAGCTAGCTTCCCCATGTTATTAGATAAAAAGCCGCATAAACTTGAATGAAGGCCTTATACAGCCAGTCGTTGCAAAATATTTAAAAATAATATAGCTCATAGAATTACACCATCTATAGTAGAATACAAGAATCCCAATGAAATTTATGGTTTTTGATGTTGTGCAAAAACAGAAAGAATCTACTTTCAAGACCAAAACCATTAACATTACTGGATCCTCTGTTGGCTTTAACATTGGTTAAAGCCAACAGAGGATCCATTAATATTACCATTGTTGAATAAAAGTAGAGCGAGACTATACGAGTTATATGGTTTGAAAAAATACAGGTTTGAAACTCCTTTCCTAGAGTATGTCAAAAATTATTCAAAAAGATTAGCGCTTTTGCTAAATCAAATTTTTATTAGGCGATACAATTATTAAACATTCTAATAATAAAGTAAAAACCACTTGGAAAATTATTAACAATGAAACGAGTAAATCAGATAAACAAGAAAAACAACTTGAGATCATGGTCGACAGCAAATTAGTTAATAATGCAGCTGACGTAGCTGAGGCATTTAATGAGTTTTTTGCCAACATACCGATAACTACGACTCGCTCCTTATATTCGTGCCCGTCTAAAGCTGAAAGCCTTTTGCATAGTAGTGTACTTAAATGTAGTCCTTTATTTAGTTTCGAACATGTGACCCCGCGTGATGTAGTTAATATTTTGAATACACCTAAGTCTAAAAACACCGGTGATTATTGGGACATCTCCATTAAACTTTTAAGTAATATAATAGACATCGTAGCCCCTATCTAGCTGTTACTTCTAATAAATGTGTTGATTTAGGAACTTTTCCTGACCTCATGAAGAGTAGTAAAGTTATATCATTATTTAAATCAGGTAATAAGAATGACGATGGCAATTTCAGGCCTATGTCTATTTTACCTGTATTTAGCAAAATATTTAAAAAGTTAATTTTCAAGCATTTGCTAAGATATTTTAATTTAAATAGGCTCCAATGAGCAATATGGCTTTACAAAAAGTTGTTCAACTACAGATGCGGGTGTTGCTCTGCCGAGACACATATTTGACGCATGGGAGAAATCACAAAACGCTATTGGAGTTTTTTGTGATCTCTCCAAAGCCTTTGATTGGTGCACCATGACACGCTTTTGCGTAAGTTACGTCATTACGGTATCCAAAACGAAGCTCTCAACGTAATAATTTCTTATTTACATAATAGGATCCAATGTGTAGATGTTAACAGCGTGAATCTTCCGGGCTACCAGTTCAGTTAGGTGTTCCGCAAGGCTCAACACTGGGTCCATTTTTGTTCTTAGTATATATCAATGATTAACCATTCCATTTGAAGGGCATCTGTGACGTTGTACTGTTTGAAGATGATACCTCTCTTATTTTTAAAGTAGACAGGAATCGACAAGATTTTGATGATTGGTTTATGTCAAATAATCTAGTTCTCAATGCCAAAAAAAAGAAATGTGTAATTAAAGTTCGCTTTACCGAATGTTAGAAATCTAGGACCCAACATCGTCTTAGATAAAGAGGGGTTTGAAACAGGTTCGGCAATTTTTCTAGGACTAACAGTAGATGCCAAACTTCAGTAGGGACCTCATATCAAGTCTAGCAGGAAGGCTCAGTTCGGCTTCAAGTGACCGCTATGTGAACAGAACCCAGCAATGCGTAAATATGTAATCTGTCACGCCCTATATGCCTGGAGGCTTTTATTTAGGTGGTAAGTTTTTATTTACATTTTAATTAATTATTCTTTAGCTTGAGTACGTATAGTTTTTATTATATTTGTTGGTATATTGGCGTGGCTAGCTGACATATGAGAAATAATTTTATTTTATGTTCTGTGCCTTGTAATATTAATTACTTAACACCTAGTATTGTATAAAATCAAGTATCAAGTATTTTCTAACTTAACAGACAGCTGTGCTGCTGGGGAGTTTTTTGCGCCACTTCTTCTTCCCAGCGATAGCACTAGGAAGTAGCAAAGGGCGGGCGTTTTTGGGGGACTGTCTTTTGTAATTTTGACGTTCGAAAAGTGCTGATTCTCAGCCTAATTTGAATAAATGACTTCTGTTTTTTTTTTTGAGTAATTTTCCGGTTTTTTTTTTACCGATACTTAAAGTATCATTATTTCCCTTTAGAATATAGTCATTTACCTAGTAAACCATAAACACAAATAATTTCCTTCCTCTCTGCTCCTATAGTTGCCATTACTCCGACCTCTAGGTAATTCTTTTATCGAAAACTCTAAACCCATGTACACCGCGCCAAACAAGTTTCTCAACATATTGTACGTATGTAACGTTAATTATTAGGCACTGAGTGGTGTTGGGTACTCTTAATTAGTAAAGTTTTGGGCAGCGGTCACCTAATCTCGCGAAGGGTCAGACAACAAGTAGGTAGGTGTGTAGGTACTTGTGTTGTAAGCACTCATGAGTAAGGTAAGGTCTTTGCTGTGTGGATTTGAGGTTTTCAGTTTGAAGCTTTATTAAGCTGAAGGTTTTTCTTTATTTTTAATTTATCAAGTAGATGTGATAATTTTACAAGCTTACTAAGACAAACTATACAGAATGAATACCTATGAAAAATACGACACCTATTTAATATCCATCTTGGTACTCACTTGATCTCATACGACTTCTTAGAGAGAAATACAAATACCTCATTCGTTTGAAAAAGTACAAAAATCCACTAGACCGGGAGTTTTTCGAAAGATTACGTACGGAATGATTGCAATGTTCTATGCTCAACATGCTATAAGAAATATATTCAAATATCCAAAACAGCATTATCAAAAACCCTAAGACATTTTGGTCCTTTGTTAAAAATAAAAGGTAGCAGTACATATCCGGCACAAATGTCTCACAACAATAAAATCGCGTTAGGTGGAAGGAATATCTGTAATATGTTTGGAGAAAGTTTCATTTAGTGCTTCTACAGATAATCCAGGTCTCACGAACACTGATTATTCTCTTACGTCTGCGGCACTGTGTAATCTACCGTGAATTAATTGGATTATACGAAATTAGGTGCGGTTAGTGATGGTATTCCTCCTTTATTTATAAAACGTTGTGCAAAGGCATTAGTATTACCACTACAAACAATCTTCAATAGATCTTTGCGCGATAGTATCTTTCCAGACACTTGGAAAGAAGCTTTAGTAATACCTATATCTAAATCTGGAGAAAAGCATTAATAGGCCAATCTCAATACTAGTAACATTTGGGAAAATATTTGAAAAACTAGTTAGCAAACATCTGATGTGGTACCTTAAACATCACATTACTGAATATCAGCATGGTTTCGTTAAATCCAGCTGTACCAATACTAACCTATTATTTGTTACATCGGCTTTATCTAAATTTCCTGACAACCATATTCCAGTGGATGCCATATTATATACTGATTTTAGCAAGGCATTTGATAAAGTAGATTGACTGCCTTCTTATCAATAAGTTAGATCATTTGGGCGTGAGCGGAATGTTGATAGGGTGGTTTAAATCTTACCTGGAAATATAGAGATTCAAAAGTGGTAGTTAACGGTTATTTCTCTGACAGCTATCAGACAACTTCCGGAATTCTGCAAGGATCGCATTTCGGTCCGATTCTTTTTAACGTTTTTATTAACGACATAACCGGATGCTTCAAACATTCCCGTTTCTATTTATTTGCTGACAACTTAAAGATAATGAAGCCGATTCAGTGTAATTTAGACTCTGACATGCTTCAAGACGACATCAACTTGCAAACTGGTGCAAAGAAAACAAAATGCTTTTAAATATTAGTAGGTGTCATTTCATTACATGGATGTAATGACACTTACTAATATTTAAATGTTCACTCGTAATAAAAAAACCATAGAGAATAAATACTACTTTGAAAAAAACTGAGCAATGTTCGCGATCTTGGTGTTCAACTTGACCAAGCGCAGAAGTTTGATGTGCACATTCTGAATGTTGTATCAAGATGTTTTGCGAAATAGCAAAGAATTTAAAAGAGCATCTACGAAAATAGAACTGTTTAACACTCTGGTCCGTTCAATCTTAGAATATGGTTCAGTGGTATGGAATCCGCATCGGGAGGTTTACACCAAGCGATTAGGAAGTGTCCAAAAGAGGTTCCTTTACCATCACGGATATCACTTAACTAAACAACTAACTAGCTACACTATAATATGGAAACATTAGCTAGTCGTAGGAAGAAACTGGACTTCTTTATTCTTCACAAGATATTGAGTGGATCGATAGACTGCAGTGAACTTTTGGGCACACTAGGGATTAAAATTCGAATTCGGATTCCAAGATCTAACACTTTTAATCTATTTTACACCCCAGGCTCCAAAACAAACCTGGGTTACAGGCAATACAACATAATGTCTAAAACTACAGATTGAGATAGCAGCCAATCTCTCGTTAAATATAAGAAACGTCTTAAAAATTTATTGTAAACGAATGTTTTTTTTTTAATTTTAGTTAAAATATTATTCTTTGTTCTAATATTTTAAAGAATTTGTTGTGTTTTTATGTTCCATTGCCAATTTTTATTTTATTTCATTATGTATTAGGTTGGTTGTTCATTTTGTTGTACATGCTGTGGTCTCCTGTAATTGAAGGAGTACACCTACTAAATACTTTATCGTCCATTAATTATATGTAATATTTAGTGTATATCTTTTGTTGGAGATCCTAAAATAAAATAAAATAAAAGACGTTCACTATTACAGTTTCACAACAAACTCAAAAACATCCGGATAGTGGAAGCCGTCATTAAAATTGTTTACAAAACACATTTGTTATTTTTTCAATGCAATTATTACGATGTGTGTCTTGTATGAATTTCCTGTAATTAATATGCTGTGTATGGTTACCAAAAATGAATAAATAGTTGACTATGGAAAAGTCACCCACGATACAAGAAAGTTCTTAATTAGACGCATCCATAAATTGTTTAACATTATACTGGCTGAATGTTTTACGGTCTGGACAAACAAGGTATATAAAGTGAACGGAGTTGAAGTCTATGGCACATAAATCTCTTTTTTTTTAACTACATTAAAAATCTCCTTTCTTAATCCCCATTAATATGTTCGCACAAATAAACATAATATCCCAGTTTGTTGGATACCTTAGATTAACTCTGACCTTACAGGATCCAAGTTGATAAGTACTGTTGACTAAAGTTCTGGTTTCTGAACGATACTGTTGAACACCAAATACATAGTCTCAAGGGATTGGACCGTAAATCCGTGAAGATTGTATTAGTGTAGGACCTTATTGGAGATTATAATATGTGGAATTACTTGTTTAATAAACCAGTAATGGATGAGTTAACTTACAAGGAAAAGTTATTTAGGGCCATGGCAGATACGATGACGGTGATTTTGCAACTGCGCATCAATGCTGCATAGTGTTAGGCTGCGTTCACATTAAACGTATAGTCTGCCATAAAAGTAACTCTGTTTGTCTGTCTGTTACCTTTCACGCCTTAACAACTGAGCGGATTTCGATTAAACGCAAACAGGTAGACAATAACCTAGATTAGGACATAAGATACTTTTTATCCTGGTAGTGCAATCGCGTGGGATGATTTCGGACTATCTCGCAGGCGATGCCCCGGGCAAAAGCTAGTATCATAATAAGGAAACCCAATAATATTTTTGCCTCGGCAACGGTTAAGCCACAGTACAGCCAAAAAGGTATTTAAAATAAATAAATGTAAAAGAATACATTCACAGGTTCGGGAAACACACAACTAACTTTAAATATTAACACAGTAGGCTCAGAGTGTATTGACAAAACTTTTTAAATATGAACAAAGAACAATGCTTTAGAACGAAACACGCGACGAAACAGGCGCTCGCTGAAAACAATATGCTGTGAAAAATTCAGGAATGAATAGGATTTTTCAGTGTGTTCGATTTTCGACTATGAAATGGTTGAATAATATGGTCCTCTGTATGACTTTAGAAACCTAGAATTAATCGTATTCTAGCGACCCGCCATCTACCGATGTGGCGAGTTATCAAAACATCGAGATTTCAGTGATATTATAATCTAAGTTAAGTATCCACGTCCTATATACATTTTTTATGTTTATTTGGTTTATTTTTCTTTATTATTCCAGAATAAATAAAAATAAATGAAAGTGAAAACTGCATTAAAATCTATTGCGGAGAAAAACTAAGTGGACGGAAGAACTACTAAGCGGACAATCAAACACGAAACGGGAACTTGTTTAAAAAATAAATAGGTACATAGGGGTCCGTAAAATGGGATGTAAGTGCAAGGACTGTTGGACCCAAAGGATATAAGCTGCTACCAGCCACCCTAGGCAGAATATCGCTCCAACTAGCCTGAGGGCATCCCACCTTTCAATGTAGCTGGGCAACTTGAGCATGTGAAAAGGTACTAACACTTTGGTCCATCCAGGCATTGAGGGTGCATTCTGAGAGTTGGCAACGTCGCAAATAGCTGTCAAATACTTAATTACCGGGTTTCATAATCATTATAGTTGGTTCATACAACGCAATAATCCAAAAGCTAGCAAGCTAGTTTATCATTTGAAATACTTTGCTTTACTTTACACCTGCATTCTCAGAATAAATATAGACGGTTTTAACAAAATTCTCGGGAGCTTGTTGGTAAATATGTATTAATAGAGGAATGCATGTTGTGAACAATTGTGTTTACAATAATTATTATTTCTCGGTAGCTATGTTATAAACTGACTTCTCGGATACCTTGTTATCTATAATTATGACTGGTGGTAAAATATTACAGGTATTTTTTTATAAGTACCAGCCATCTGGATTTCTGCCCAGATGCAGACTCCAGGCTGCTACTGAAAAATTCCTATGGAAAAATAACACCTTACGTGAGACAAAAGGGATGGAATTGCTCAGCTATCACAATTATGATCATTACACCAGAGAGGCATTCATTACAAAATTAAACGACTAAAGAAACAATAAAGTTGAAGAAACACGTGCAGCCATCAAATACCAAATCCTTGATTACACCAATTAAAAAGTAATCAAAACAAATTATATTCCGTAATCAACGTCAACAATAAATCTGTAGCGAGTCATTTACACAACTTAAAGTACTCTGACGACTTAATAATTGTTTAAGTTTAGTGTCTAAGCCAGGGTTGGGGCGTTTAGTGGCATAGTTTGAGTTAACACAAGTTTAGGTTAAGTAAGGATTGAAGGGCTTTAGTAAATAGGAGTTGCGTAATGTGTGTGACTAGGTTCGATATCAAGGTCGGTACGTGTGTGTACTTAGTGCTATTGTGTAAAGTTCCCTTTAAACCTCACTCAAGTGATAGCACACAATTTAATACGAACTCATTTGTTTTTAAATTTAATCATGTCGGATTCACAACAAGACTCCGTTCGAATTTCAAATCATCGCCGATTCACATGTCAAGTCATGTTTAGATAGAGAATCACATACAGCTTGTTTCAAGCATGCCGTGGTAACAATATTGTCCAGTCAGTAAGTGGGGAGCGGGCTTACCTACAGGGGTACAAGGATCTTTCGGCGCTTGAACGACATTGACCTGGGGGCGTTACTGGTAAACATTTGAGAAATTGTATTGTATTTATTGAAAAAAGAAGATGGCGGCATCAGTGCCTATTTTTGCTACGCGCTAAAAGATCCTCAAACAGTTGTACCCAGGGTAACCGTACAAAAAAAAATATCAAACACATTGTCATATTACGGTTCGTAATGTGACACTATGTTTTAAGTTTAGGCAAGACTGCTATAAACTTTTTATAAACAAAGGAACTGTCAAAAGTGTGAATTTCTAAAAAAACGATCATCTTAAAACGAGTACATGCCTACGCACTACATTATTCAGAACAGCTGTTGCAAAAGCTCTAACTTTTAACAAAATTGTAGTCATTGTTACAATGTCGCCTGCGGCACTTTTTGTGTCGCCTTCGGTACTTTTTGTGTCGCAGTGGTGTAGTGCCGTGTGGAAACTAAATAATCGGAGGCACTTCCAACAGTTTCGGTTCACTGTCAAATTGTGACTATATATTTTTTTTTTGTAAACATTTTTTTAAAACGTTGCCCCATACTAGGAATTACTCCTGTATCGTGGGTGCGTTTACAAACATTTAAACTCACATACACAAACAGCCAGACCCGGAACAACTACCTGTAGGCAATACAAATATTTGTTCCGTGCGGGAATCGAACCCACGACACGCAGCGCAGCAGTTGATCGCTCACCCACTGCGCCAACCATGTCGTCAAATATGGGAGTGCTGAATCAATACATAAGTAATGATTAATTTATGTTGGAACTATGTTTATAATGCCGCATTGATGGTACAGTCAGAAACAAAAATATTTTATTGAAATCGGAACAAAAGAAAACTAAAAATATTTACTCTTTATTGTTTTATGAATTGCTGAAAAGCAGTTTATCGAAACATGTCTTGATTTTTACGTCGTTACATCCCATGATAAAGTTGATAATCAAGTATTCAAACTACTTCTATCGACTACAGAACGACGTATTTAAATATAGCCACATCCTCTTTTCAAAATCACAATTTCTATACCCACATCGAAATCACAAACCCCATTCCAATTTCAATAGAGTGTGCGCCCGACACGCATGCTCATTATAAACGACAATACATAGACATTTTTTGTTCACTAATGATCGTACGTCGGTCTCATTGTTCATAGCCTTACCTTAACGAGGACCGCGTTTTAGACTTTTATAAGGATATCTTATGTGTTGAGTCAGCGAGTCTTTTGAAGGTCCTTGGTTGGAAGGATTGAAGGGAAGGTAGATTAAAGGTGGTTCGATGTTGTTCATGCGGGTTATATGTTGTTCATGCGGGTTATATGTCTAGCGTGTGCGATTTTAAATCGTTGGGATCGGTATGTATATGGCAGTCGGTCCATGTAAAATACTGGTATTAAGTTGCATCCGGTTAGACTATAAGTCGACGCCAACGTAGTTGGCAAAAGGTTAGACATTAAGATAGGGAATCGCGACGAAATCACAAGCCTAGTAAAGTATTTCGATTCTGAAAAAACAGCCCAATATACATTTAAAAGCTAAGTTTGGAATTTCCAAAAAATTATCAGCTCTTAGGAAATTACACAGAGTATATTTTAGGATAACTGTTTTATTGAAGAAATTTTTAAGAACGACTGAGTTTCAAATTACGCGCTGTCAAATAGAAAATCGAATCAAATCCACATTACAGAACATCACTACAGACCCCTAACATTATTTACATGAGAAGCAAAAATCATATTTCCATGCAAATATATTTTATAGGAGAGAACTTAGCATTTCATTACACGGCTGTCATAGTCACATTGAGCGTTTTTCAATTTCCGCCCTATTTCCTGTTAGTTGTTCCAGTCAACGGAGGCTTATAATATAGTTAGTGAAATAAACCTTTAGTTGTAATCATTATTTTACCACTGTTTGTATTTATTTGGATTTATTATTTAAAGTTTTGAAAGTACAGCAGATTTGCTGCCGAAAAAATGGGTTGGCCATTTTCTCGGCAGCAAATCTGCTGTACTTTTTTGTGATACCGATTAAATGATTGGAATATATAGATATGTCCGTGTCTTTGGAGTTTCTTGCCCATTATTCTCCATAGAGAACAACTTTTGGAATATGCAACTAGCTTCAACTCTCTGACTAACTAACCGACTATTTAATTTTGACAATTCAAAAGTGCATGTAAAATGGTTTAATTGAAATAAATGTTTTGAGTTTGAGACTATTTAAGGTTGTCAAAAAATAAAAGGCCCGTTTTGACATTTGAGAATGCGTTCTTGACACCTGTCAATTTCATACAAACGAATACGTGTTTTGAGAATATGATCTTTATTAATTAATGTCAAAACGGGTCTTTTATTTTTTGACAACCTTAGCAGCAGAAGTTTTAGTTTAGGGTACAAAAAAAAATGCAAAATAAAAATTAATATAAAAAAATTAAATCGACTTTAAAAACAAAATAACTCAAAATTATGAAATAATATGATGGTACCAAAATCAAAACCAGGTAGGTAGGAAACCATTTAGGCGTTAACAATTTTTTTTGAGGTCGGAGTCAGGTGCCAGCACTTAAGAAATATACCGACTGCTGGCACCGACCTTAACTTGTTTTTGTTTAAGTTGAAGTACTTAAATGTACGCCAATAAAAAAGGTCACAATCCGATCAATAGTTTCGGAGAAATAAATGGACAAACATACATACGTAGAAACATACATACAAACATATATCCTACTAATTATAAACGCAAAAGTTTGGATGAATGGATGTTTGTTACTTTTCACGCAAAAAAAAACTACACGGATTTTGATGACATATGTCGCACATATAGTTTATAACCAGGATTAATACATAAGATTTGACTTTTTATCCCGATATTCCCACGGGATCGAAACTTATGCGGGTGAAACCGCGGGGCGCAGCTAGCTAAACTATAAAATTTTATATATTTGTTTAGAAGCCTTAATAGATTATGTGATATCATACACGACTTATTTAACGTTTTCATAATTATAAGTCGTGTTGTGTGAAATAAAGTTTCAAAACTCGTAAAATAGTCAGAGAAAAAACTACCCTCTTTTCTACCATATCAAAACATCTTTATGCGAGATAGGTACCTCTTTACTTTAGTGTACTCCTCTCAGGGCTGTCCCCTAATCAGTAAAGTCTCCTAATAATAGTGTATAGGGTTAGAACAAAGGCAAATTAAATTGAGAACTCTAAGAAAAACGGGAGCCCTTATGTGTGCAGGGCTCTCGTCCTGTAACGAGCCCATTACACTTGTGCCCAATTTTAGGGGACAGTGTGTTTTTTTTCTTTTACATTTTATATTAAAGGATGCAATAAAAATAATGTGTCGACTCATGTTAGAAATAATAGGTAATTAAAAACAAATACATTATAAGGTCAGGTTCTTATGATCTGTCTTGAAGATAATCAAGAGGATAGAAAGTATGTAATAGCATACAAATTGGCTGCAATCACGATCATAGTTCCTGTGTAGGGATTATAAGCATATTCTCTTGAGATCGTTGACTGCCGCGGTTGGTTTGAAGGCTCTTGTAGAGCAGTGAAGATAACTAACTACTAGTGTTATGGATAACACTTTCAAACCCTAAAAAAGAAAGTTAGCATCTTAAATTATCACAAAGTGAGTGTGAGTGAGTAAGTGTCATGATTTAGGTACCAAGTTTTAAAATGGTTTTACCACTGAAAACTTATTTGGTGGAATTTAAAGGGCAAAAAATCTGTCTTTCCTATTACTCATACATACCCTAATGGCCCCACGAGCACACAAACACAATAGAGCATGCAAAATTGATCCACATCCTTTACAAACTGTATACGGCTACCTTTTCCTCTAACGTCGCAAAACAAATAAACGACCACTTTCTATGCACGCCATTGTACCAGCTTGTTAACGTACAGTTGTAAAGTGACAATTTGCGAGAAGTGGCGAATGGGAGGCCGTTTGGGACAAAGAGAGGTAGTAACTATGCCTTAAGTAATGTTGCTTTTTATTTTAGAAGTAAAGTGACGCAATGATGTTGTTGTGTTAAGTTGTTGGGTAGACGTTATTGGTTCATTAGATGGTAGTCTGTGAAACAAACTTTCTGTCTTGATCCTTCTGGTTCGGGCAATGCGATGTTTTCGATAGAAGATTAAGGGCTGATTGTACCAACGCCAACTTTTGACAGTTCTTCCTTACAAAAAGTGTCAGACGTCAATTTTATTCCACAAATAAAAATTGAATTAGATTTGATTAGAATTGAATTAGATTGAATTAGAATTTGAAAAATAAGCCCTAAGGAAGTTTAATTTTCCTACAATTCTGAGAAATTAGTCTGGAATAGTACTCTGTAATGCTGCTAGTATTTCTAGACTTTTAAGATAACTGCTCTCAACATTTAAAACTAAAACTCACTTAATAAGTGAGTTTTATATGAGGCTTCGAAATAACCCAACAAACATCAAAAATAATTATAGACGGGCTTCTAAATCACTACCAACCGAAGACTTCAGCATTTTTTTTGTACCGTGCTCATCATGGTGTCTCGCTTATCAAATTACTTTAGTTTTTCGTGTTTAACGGCACCTTTAGCACAGTCTTCTAGACTGATAGGCTTTTGCTCTAACGTCAAACGGTCCACCTCTAGCTTGGAATAAAACAATACTTCTGTGGCCTACACACAGATTCAATTCTCCCAGTATAGGTACTTACAGTTTAAATCTAGATTAGGCACCGTACTGTTAAATCTGTACAGCTTCAAAATATTCCTCTCCACAACATTCCGCGTCATTAAAACGTAGCAAAAATGGTTAACTTTGCTATTCAAAGTTTTGCTTGACTCAAATATACACAAGTTAGTGGTTTAGTGGTTGAAGTTGATCGTATACTCGAGTTTATTATGTAAGAGGCTGTACGAGTGACGTCACTACTGTACGTTTGGTGCAACCCATGTATTCCTATGGGTACCACTAACACTTAGGCTCGCTAACAACCTTTCTGACTAGCTAATCTTCGAGTTGTGCCTGAAGAAGTTCTAGAGTTGATAGGGGCCATTAACATACCGGATTCGTAGGCATTTAACAGAAACTCGATATTATTGTAAATTGTGGCATCGGAAGGTAAAACGTCAAATCATCATCGGCAAATCTTGAATCAGATTTCCAAACTTCTTGGAAACCGATTTTCAACCCCCGTAAGTCATAGGTATTGTATGACAACCACAACGAACTGAATCTTATAACCTAATTGTGACTGATCAAACAAATTTTTCGTCACAGGTATACCTGAGCGCTTACAGTCCATCCGCGACTTATAGCGGACGGGTTTCACTTTTAGGTATAATATACCGCATTACTCACAACTATTAGACAAGCCTGATAGTTTTTTTTTTTTTTTTTAATTATGTAGCTGTTGTTTCAGTGTAACTCCCTGTTCACGGTTCATAAGTTTACAGTGCTAAATCAATACGTGTAAAAATGAAAAAGTTTAATGAAAATTTACCTACCATCAAAGACATTACACACACACGTTGCCAAATATTTATTATATGCTCTTGTAACATAATTAACACAATAAAAGCTGCTGGTTCAATCGAAGCGACCCTTCCTTTACAAATATACGATATTATATTTTACCTCAAACGGTTTCTGACTATCACACCGTAGTGTGACGTTATGCGTTGTTGGGTTGTTTTTAGTCCTTTCGGAGATTGTATCGAAGTTTCATAAGATGTTTAAAGTCCTTTTTACGTACGAATACTCATGTCCTTATCCTGATTGTAAAATATACTGGCAATCTTTAAAAGAGTTTAATAAAATCATGCGTACTGCGAGACTGAATTGTCAAAATTCTAAAAAAACATCTTTAGTTTCGTAAAATGTTCATAAAACAAAACTGTATACTGCTTAAAACCATAGAGTTAAACTCTACTATATAAATACAGCAACATGCATGGTTACAAAGGCTTTTATGCATAGCAAGGTCCTGAAAACAGAAACTATCTTTGCAACAGTGTGACAGTCAGACCCATTCAAAGTAATTTGTTTATCTCAGCCTGTTAAAATTTCTCCATAGCCTGTGACAAGGGTCTTTAAATGTTATCGACGCGACAAGGCGTTACATTTATCTACAATAAATGTTAGAACTTGGGACTCAGTAACTGTTATTATTTGAAGAATTACAAACGATTGAATAAAATAAAGTAAGATTTGTGTATGACGGAGCGCATTGGCGTGGAGGAAAGCGCATTTGGGAAAAGGAATTGACAATTTATAAGTATTACAGTGCCTGACCGTTAATATATAGGGTTATTTTAAATTGACTAGCTAAACTTCACAGACGCGCATCTAAATACTCGTATGATTAAACAAAAAAAAAATCAATCAATTTAATGATTTTTTTGGGTTCATCGACCGCAGTTGTTGTAGTCACATGAAATATCTGTTTAAAATACTGTTTTTTCTGTAAACTTCACAAACGTGATGGGTATCGATGTCTAAATAACTCAATTATTTTTCTCAGCTCATACTTCAGATAACAACAATAATAGGGGTACCAGACCTTTAAAAAAAAATGTTTTGTTTTGTTTCTTATTTTATCATGTTCTGATATCGAGACCCAAAGTGTCTGCGGGGTTTAGTTGGCCAGTTTAAAATAACCCTGTACTTCGAGTTTTAGAAAAAGTTTGATTTTATAGAGCGCCGTCTCTATCATAATTATACCTGTGTAACCCCCAGATAATTGTCATTGACTTAAAATATTACAAGTATGTTACTTACTTAGTTAGATGAGTTATTGACAGTGAAAGTTATTGGAAGTGACAGCTATGTGAACAGAACACAGCAATGCATAAATATGTAAGCTGTCGCGCCCTTTATGCCTGGTGGCTTTTATTTAGGTAGTAAGTTTATACTTATATTTTAATTTTAATTAATAATTTTTTTAAGCTTGATTAAGTAGGTATAGTTTTTATTATATTTGTTGGTATATTAGTGTGGCTAGCTGACATATGGTAAATAATTTTTATTTGATGTTCTGTGTCTTGTAATGAAAATTACTTAACATACATTATTGTATACAATCAAGTATTGGCCCTGATTCCCTTGTTCACAAACTAAACTAAATTTAAGTTCTGTCCATCTTTTTCTTCCTATTTCACTATGAAAAGGACAGAAGATAAAATATTAGTTTACTCCTGTCAAATTAAGATACTCCATAGACAGATTAGACGTGATTAAAAACATGACTGCTAAAAATACGTCAATTTACGTCAGGCGTTGACTAGTTTGACAGAACTAAACTAATACTTATCTTCTGTCCTTTTCTAAATTAAATAGAAAGAAAAAGATGCTTTTAACTTAAATTTAGTTTAGTTTGTGAACAAGGGAATCAGCGCCAATGTCTAACTGAACAGACAGCTGTGCTGCTGGGGAGTTTGTTGCGCCACTTCTTCTTCCCAGCGATAGCACTAGGAAGTGGTGAAGGGCGGGCGTTTTTAGGGGACTGTCTTTTGTAATTTTGACGTTCGAAAAGTGCTGATTCTCAGCCTAATTTGAATAAATGACTTTTGATTTATTATGATTTGTGACCAGAACTAGTTCATTGTGAAAGTTTCCCCCAAAGAAGTACTACTACTATCATACATAATTTTTCCGCCAAGCAGCGTTGCTTTTCGCAGGTCTAAATATGAGTAGATGTAAAATTAATACGAACATGAGACATTTCAACTTCATCTCTAAAGTTGACATGTACTAAAGTTGTCAAAAAATAAAAGGCCCGGTTTGACATTTGAGAATGCGTTCTTGACACCTGTCAGTTTCATACAAACGAATACGTGTTTTGCGAATTTGATCTTTATTAACTACTAGAACTGTCAATGTCAAAACAGGCCTTTTATTTTTTAACCGACTTCTAAAAAAGAAGTTTGTATTTTCGGGTCAAGAGTTTTTCAATTCGCATGTTTATATTTTTTTTTTTGTTTGTTCGCGCATAAATCCGTCGCTTGCCAACCGATTAAAAATATCTTTTTGTTGTTGGAAAGGGCTTCCCAAATTGTCCCATAGAAATTTCATTAAAAACGGTTCAGTAGTTTGGTTTCTAAACCAATATTACTGGTAAAAATTACAACTTAATAGTCAAAAATAATAAAAACTTTTTTGAAAAAAAAAAGCAACCGACTTCCAAAAACGACACTACAAAGCCGAAAATAACTTTAATTTCGGAAGTTAGTGGCAAACAACGAAAATGACAACTTTATTTACAGCGTCGGACTTGATCGGGTTCGTCGTCTTGTTTGTTCCCTTTTATTTAGAAATAATCTGGAACCCTTATTGATTGAAGACTATAAAAAACTTCATAACAGAAAAATGCTAACTTCAATTTAAAATATAAAACGACATCAAAAAAGTCAGCCATGACAGTGTCTCCGAAAAAGCCAATATTTTTTGGATCGGAACTCCAAAAATGTCGGGCGAAAATCACTTTTAATTACGAATAGCAACTGTCAAACATCAGGCGCGAGCCGAACCCGCGGAAGTTGGCGGGAAATTTTAATATTCACTTTTATGTCAACGTAAGAGGTTCACTGGATGAGGTTGGTAATATACTTTTGAATTTAATTAAGGAGCGTTCCGTGTAATTTTGTTAATGTACTGCCAGCAATTGTTCGTTTTTTGTCGATATAATTTCTTTTATGTCCATTTAATAGAATGTGTATGGCCAGCAATCACTCTTTTCACAGAGCAAAAATAATTATTAAACCAGCGGTGGGGCTCTGTCTCGTACAGGCTCTTAGCATTACGCAGACCGATGGCCGTTTTGCGTGAATGTGACGCATGTTTACCCCCAACTTGTTTTTTTTTATTGTGTGTTTATGTCCTTTTTTATGCGTCATGTTTGCCGCAAATAAATGCATTTCCTTTCTTTTCTTTCTTATTCAAGCATGGATTCTATTAGTATGATAGATGCTACTCCTTAATAATTATGAAGATTAAATACGTACAAAATAATGAGGAGCATAAAACTACAGTGTGGATTAAGTTACCACATTAATTGAAACCATGTATTCTACTTACATTAAGTAATTTTACATACACAATTAAAATAATTCATAACAATTAACAGTCTAGCCGTGGGGCGTTTGAGTAAACTCAAACGAAATAAAGGTTATAACAACATTAAACTTAATTTGTGATTATTTGGTAACAATACCATAACGTTTGTGTTGAATTATTGATACCATCGCCCCGCGCGCTACCGTTACCTCACTGACAATGGTGCCACTGCCAAAAATACCGAAGTCCCAAACAACACAATCCAATAATGTTTTATGTTAGTTAGCTATTTTAGAGAATTTTCACCAGTTTATACTTTATTTTAGACCAGCTGCGCCCCGCGGTTTCACCCACATAAGTTTCAATCCCGTGGGAATATCGAGATCAAAATATCTTATTTTGTTTCTATTTATATGGTTTTAATCTCAAATTTAAGAAGTATTTTGCTATAATTTCTAAATTTTAAAGACAAGTATTAAGTTTTATTATAATTATGTGATACCACCTATTTCTAATATTGCTGGTTAACCTGTAATTGGCGAATGTGTCGGTCCGAGGCTATTATTACCCATAGTACAGACGCCAGCACATCAAGCTAGTACAATCTGTCAAATTTCTTTAATAGATTTTCAACTTTATCGCTAAAAGCTCTCCCTTTCCGTGATAAACATTCATGAAGTAACTCCCCAAGCATACATACTCAAACATCAGCAATAAATACAAAATAAACAATAAAAAGTATATAAAAACCTTTACGATAATTCTTACCCCTTCTAGTAACTCAAAATCTTTAGCGCGCTTCAAAAGTGACTTCTACTGAAAAGCCTTCAAAGCCTCGCGACATTAATTTTATGAATTAAACATTTTTCTAATTTATTTCCATCTTTTTCCTTGGAAACCGTCGGTAGTCAACTTACAAGAGGACCTGTATAAGTTTTGGGCGCGATTTCTTAAGAAATTTTGAAGAAGTTTTGCCATTTGCGGGTCATAAAATTAAGAAGTAAAAGGTAGGATTGGAAACTTGGAATCTATTCAAGTGTAATGGATGGTCTGTCGGTGATTTTAACCTTTATCAAAATGTTGATTGATGTTTGCGGAAATTGTAATTAGAGGATGGTATGCAATCCTAAATCTCACTTTGTTAAGATGGGTGGACGGCAAAATTATTATTAGGATTGTCGCAAGAACCAGCAGTTATACCGCTAGTGACAGTTTTGCATTTACAAATACTATTTTCGGTACGTACTTAAATATGTGAATAATTAAATAATACACGCATAGTATTGGTAAGGAATATTACTAAACATCACTGTTTCAATATTATTTTATAAAAAAGTAAACAAAAGAAACACGGAAGGAAAATATTAAGAAATACACGAATTTATTATTTTTAACTAACATGCTAAAAAGTCAGAGATTGCCAGATGGTCGTCTCATATTAATATAATTTATGTCCCGATTCCGAAAAATGCCCAAAATTATAAAAATAATGAATATCTCGTACAAGGGCGAAATCAATTATTTTCTCGATAGCAGCAATTTCTACTGCGATCATATTTTAATGATATCGGTATAATTACTGTTTTATGTCTGGACCTGTCGGCAACAGACAGTAATTACTATAATTTGATTCGGTGCGGTGTTTTATTACAAAGATGAGACAGTTAGTTTTAGCGAATTGATTCAAGCTTTTTCTTTGTGACATTCATTGATGACAAGCAACTTATAAAATAAAAATATTTTATTTCAGACCCAAAGATCCATAGTTTTGTTAGTATTACACACGGCTTAAGAAACTATGTTAGTAAAAAAAAAACGCCAGAAAAAAAAAATTGTTTAACTTATATTGTTAGTGCACTACAGGTACTTACATACAGTACTATGTTAGTAACAATAATGCACACACAATCAGTTCATGTACCGTCCGCGCTCACCTGACATTCCGGGCACATGCACATGAACATGTACCCAGTGAGCCATGATATTGTGAGCCAGAATGCTGTTGGCGCTCCCACGCACTCTGCGCATCATGGACGCCATCCGTTTTCGTAGGATGGTGTTGAAACCATCCACACGTGTTTCAGCAAACATCCCGGAGGCGCTGCAGTAACGTGGAAGCCCCAACAACATCTTGAAGGTGTTATTGTACTGAACTCTGAGGGCGTTGTATGCCCTTTGCGTATACCGAACCCACAGAGTGCACGTGTACACCGATTGGCAAAAAGCCTTTGGAAGTATCTCTTTGCTGATATTTTAATATTTGACGTTTGCCAAGAAGCAGCCATCTTCTTCTCTTTACGGCACAAACTATATGAGAATAGTTCATGTTCAGCCTTGGTATGAACATCAGCATCGTGGTAGATGGGCTAACTGCTCAAAGTGTGCCAAATACATAACGTTTTATAAAGCTCTGATCAAGCAGAGGCGAATCCTGCGTGCACAGAGCAACACGGTCCACCGGCGGGTCCGCCGGTGGGCCGTGTTGCTCTATGCCTGCGTGAGATGCAGGACGAAATCCGCTCGCGCCGAATTGTGTCTACTACATAACTTATATGGAGCTCGTACAGTCGCGTCCCGCATCCACCGCGGCATTCGCCTCAGTCGTGAACATTATATTTCTAAGTAGTCTTTGGCTATCACAGTGAGTAATTAAGGCCATTTATCACTTTGTTTCCTTGTTTTTTTGAAAGAAGCATTTGCCTTTCAGTAAAACAAATACAACCTAATGCTAAGTAATTGCAACTCGACGCTCGCGTATAATGTTACGCACGAGAAAAAGAGAAAACGGGCGATATAACACACATGTGTGAAGATTGGTAACAACGCCATCTAGTGAGTTTTACCGCCGGTGTCGCGGTGTGTCATACATTTATCACTCACGCCGATGTTGCTAGGGTGGCTAGGATTTGTGTAAGATAAGATTTTTTTACGGATAAAATAACTGCAGGCTTTCTGATTCAGAAATAACTTTAATTAAAATTCGATTTGATATGGAACTTGAAGATAACGATAAGCTGTTGTATCCGAATGTTGCAATAATATAAAATAATTTTTCTAAGCCCTAAACTTCATTCGCCATTAGAGTGACATAGTGAAACTACTGAATACTTACATATTACTGAAAGACACAAAACAGTGAAAAGTCGCAATTTTTTTGAACTCAATAAACAATCTTATGTGTCAACTTAAAACTCTAGCATGAGTCTTTTACAAACCCAGATTTTTTATTTATGTTGATTCAGCGAGGAACGATTCAATAAAGGATTTGTATACGATTCCGAATTTAAAGGATGGTTCTAAATAAACGACAGTGTAAACGTATGTACAGCGACGTTATAAAAGCACTTTTTCAGATTTCAAGTTTGACATCGTCGATATGCCACTGAGAGCATCCTGTTATGTGTAATGTATCCTGCACACGATGGGTTTTAGAGAACGCCTGACACCTGCCGTTGTATAACTGTTATGTGATACCAACTAACTGCATAGTCATAGCGCTTATTTCAAGCAACCTAGGGGTTTATTTTTAAACGTTACTGTGGTTAAATAATGATTAACGTCTGAATTTAAACGTCACAAAATGTATGGTACATTTTGTGACGTATAAACTCCTCATAACTTTATGCAACGCTTGTACATATATAACCTCTCGTGTTTTAAAAGTACCGCAATATCTTACAAATGAAACTTGCAGATATTAAAGGGTTTTTAACAATCTGTAAATATTTTTGAAGGAAACAAATGGTATGACAAAGTGGCTCAGTAGTTTGAGTGTTGATTTCGTATATATTTAAGTTACTTCCACTTAGTTTAACTAACAATCTAACTATCACATAGACAAATAGATCTTGCCGTTTTATGACGCGCAAGAGAGATTTAACCTGAGTGTGATAAATTAATTACGAGGTCGACTATACAACATGACAGTTACACGCATATAGTACGCCATTATGAATTTAGCGTGACGTCATCTACTAAGTAGAATGTCCGGAGTAATAATAAAACGTAATGTCACGTCATTTGCCTAAGTAATTTGGATATTTTAAGCTGTGGGTAATCTACATTGAGTCTAACTTTGACGCTTTTTTGGCTTCTCTGCGGTGGGGTAAGTATGTAAATTAGTATTAATTAGTTAGTATCACGGGCATTAATTAAAAAAGGGTAGATAGTAGCGTATGCAAGACGTACGGTGGACATAATAGGTATATTGATCTGATCACGTTTGATGAATCAATTATTAACGTCAAGAACAGTCTTAGGTTTTTTTTTTGTTATTCGAAAGAACTAATAGGAACACAATTTCCAAACTGTCTTTTTCTGATATTTTTTTCATCCGCCTTCTTTTTTCAGGTTGTAACCTTATTTGCTTAAATCACTTAAAAGCTCATTTTCGTTGTGAATATAAATCACAAAAAAAAATATATTATCATAATAGTTCATGCTAAAAATACTCTTCTGGTCTACTAAACTTTCCCAGCGGCAAAAGCGCCACTATGCAGATGCGAGAATATAAACAGAAAAAAACACTCGGCTAATTATTTTCAGCAGCACGAACTAACTCATATTCTAACACCACTTACAATTAATAACACCAGTTCCCAGGTTCTCCCAACACAACATGGTCACACTACAAAAACGCAGGGAGAGCACTTTGCTTGATTGTAACTCTGACCTTACATCTGTGAAGCTGGAAGTGCTAGTTTTTATAATACATACTTAAGACCTTTGGGATTGTTACTGACTAGCTGGATTATAATTTTAGCTGGCCTACTGAGCTCTAGATTGGTAGTCTTGCATTCTACTTGTAAATTGCAACGTGCAATATTTATGTCCACTGCATCGTATAAAACACATAATAATCATCTTGGGGGTATGTTTTCTTAATAAATACAAGCTTTTGCCCGCGTGGAAGTCGAAAAATAATCCTGCGGGTTCATACTTCCTGGATAAAAAAATTGTCTTAACCCGGGCATAGTCTAACTGCGTGCCTTTCATCGTCCGTTTCATAATCCGTTCAGCTGTGAAAAGGTTACAAGATAGACAGACAGATTGAGTATGGATGTAGCGATATCTACAACGCCACATCCGAACAACGCGTCATACTGACGTCACGCAAATCCTGCATCTCGCAAGCAGAGTTTACCGCGCATTTAGCATAGGTACAATTTCCCAACATCAATCGTTGGGCAATTGCCCGCCAGACACAACACCCGTCTGGTCGGAGGATCCTCCCTTTTCAATGGAGGATGAGTGAACTTTACACCCTGTTCCTCATACCACCAAACTGGTGACCCCGAGTATGAACGTCAGCGCAGCCTTCGTACAAACACTTCAGCGTGACGTCATCATCATTACTCCCGCAAGCTTCAGCAGCGAGTCAACCAGCCAGCCAGCATCCACGGCTTCAACGGGTATCCTGACCACCAGCATGCAGCGTCCGCGCATACCTGGTCATCACCCTCAGCCTCATCAGCAACCTTGGCACAGCACACTGCACTTTCGGCCGGTCAACAAGCAGAGCACCCTCTCCTGGTCGACGCAGCAGCCAGCCTCAACCCGGCGCTGTACGACATCCAACGCACTGGAGTATAACGCAGCGCCACCCCGACTCACTGGGGACATCTCCGCAGACAGTTCCGACTCACTGGAACCTCAGCTGGCCTGGCAAGCATCGCAAGATACAAGACTCAGCCCACTATCGACCTCCGGTCTCCGGAGGGGAGTGATGCACATGCGAACAACGCGTCATACTGACGTCACGCAAATCCTGCATCTCGCAAGCAGAGTTTACCGCGCACTTAGCATAGGTACAATTTCCCAACATCAATCGTTGGGCAATTGCCCGCCAGACACAACACCCGTCTGGTCGGAGGATCCTCCCTTTTCAATGGAGGATGAGTGAACTTTACACCCTGTTCCTCATACCACCAAATGGATAATTCGCATTGGATTTTTTTTTTTTCATGACAAAGCCTGCCCATAATGCGCATTAGGTATATCCCACAATACGAATCAGATTTATGTCATCCAGCCTTCTTCAAACTATTTCGTCATTAGTGTTATTGCTGGCGTGATTATCGTATGCAAACCTTTTACATATTCTTCTTGCTTAACTCAACTCTTGGAACATAATATATGTTATGGCTGCTTCAATAATCTTATTCGTATGTACAATAAGCGACACGTCAGTGACACTATAACCTTGAGCTGGCCTAGCGTTGTAGATATTTTCTCATTTCTGGGAAATAACCAATACCTATTGCTGGTCCATTTCAAATAACACTGTTTAAATCTCCCGTTTCAGCCGCAAAGAATGTGCTGAAATAAAATGACCTAATAAATTCGTTTAAAAAAAAAGGTTTTAAAATTGCTTTTTTTTCTCTTAACAGTTCAAGCGGGTAAAAAACACACAAACAAGTTGCTTCATACAGCAAAAAACTATCTCAGCTCACTTTGACTCTCACAAAAAAGCTAAAAGAAATGGCTAAGAAAATCCGCGGATCCTACAGCGCTTCTAGCGCTTTCTCTCGATCTAAGATCCAAGTTTACGACAGCTGTTTCTCAGCTCTGAGTACTCACTGAAATATTCAAGTCGTTAAGTAGTCCCTGAAATTTTAAGCCACCACCCCTATTTTTCTTTGGTAATATTAGGTGGGCCCGTCATTTTTCGTCTGAAGAGAAGGTGTTGCTTAGAATCTTGCGTTTTTGTAATTTTTTCTCCGTGTTAATCTGGAAAAAGGTTGTGAAATATGGTGATGGAATTACAATGGATAATTTCGTGGGTTTGGTTAAAGAATAAGCCACATTTGCACCTGTGGATTTCAGAAAACTCTAGTAGGTAAGGTAAGATAAGTGATTGGGTCAAGATTATAAGTATTATGTAAAAATCACACCCGTTCTTGAGAAAAGATCAGACGTAACTATCAAGTGACTTATTGCTTTTTTATCAAGAAAATAAGTAAGTGGCTAGTTATTGCAACGGCGCGGGTCCATTTCAAGGTAAAGCAACGTTTGCCGAGGTCGGTGAGTAGATCCACCTACATACCGATATCCCTCCGTGTCTCGGAAAGCACTGTAAGCCGTTGGATCCGGCTGTCATTTGTAGATCTTTGACAGTCGTTGCGGGTTTTCAGAAATTCTGACAACGAATTTTATCAAGGTTGTGGAGGTAACAGTCGCTCCATGTAAAATACTAGTATTCCCTTGCACCCGGTCAGACTGAAGCCAACCCCGACATAGTCGTGATAAGACTTGGCAGATCATGATGATCAAGAACATAATTATTATTTATGTATGGAAAGAGTGCTGATTATCATTATCGCTTATGTACAGACGCTAGCACCTCAAGCTATCCGAAATTGTCAAATTTCCCCAATCAACCTTGAACCTTAATACTTTAGCAATAAAGTTGAAAATCTATTAAAGAAATTTGACAGATTGTAGTAGCTTGATGTGCTGGCGTCTGTACTTAGATAACAGTGGGCACCTAATGATAAAGCTCTCTTCAATTTTCGGTTGGACAAAGATAATAAAATATTTTACTGCGGCCAAAAATATCAGCTTAAATAAAATTCTAATCAATCTCTTTTGTAATTAGCAGTTCTGAAAAATTCATGAAATTGGATAAAATTGAGCGAATGAAATATTATAATTTGCTATCATAATTATTTTTTCTATCTATAAACTTAACGAAGCTTGACACACTCGTACGTATAGATACGGGATGAAGACTTTGTAAGTTTTAAGCTCTTTTTTCCCTTATGTTTAAAAAATCTAGGACAATGTATCCAGAGTATTCCAGAAATAACAAAGCCAGGCAATATAATAAGATCTTGGAATATCTCATGCAAAAACGTGTTTTCCAAGACCCGTTCTTTATCACTTATATCTGAAGATACATATGTTATTTACCAATAAATTACGTTTATTGGACGTTACCCAAATGTGAAAACACGTCTGTAGGGAAATTGAGATGTTATCGCGTAATGTTTCGAACTAGCTGCATCATTATATATGTCTGTTGTAGGAGAAACAAAATAATGGGAAGAATGCTAATCTAAAGAAAAGTATTTGCAAAAAAAAGTGTGATCGGATCTTTTTGCCTATAAATGGAGTTAAAAACTGTTCCTCCGAACCACACGTTACAAAATTTTGTTTCAGTGCGGTTAGTGGAAGTTCTCGTGTGCCGTTCGCGGAAGTGCCGTTCAAATCTGTGCTATAAGTGGAATACCTCGTCTCAGGCACTGGGGCTGCAGACAAACTAGAACCTAGTTATTGTTTTGTTATTGATTATTTTGTTTTTAAATCGTTCGACTGGGACTGAGTCTCGTGACGTGGAAAATCCTTTGAAAATCACTTTTTTTATGGAATACCTAAAGCCTTTTGACATTTACATGATGTGATTTAAAAGTTACACTATCATAACTATTAATATCTATGGGCCGGCGTCGCATGAAAAAAATAAATAACAGTATTTAGAGGACGCAAGTCATTTGTTTCTTCATATGTATCGTATACAGGTAGGAAGTTTGCATCGTGTAACTAGAGCTTCGGTATATCTTCTGCCGCATGAAATTAAATCAAAAGGAACACATGTCCGATACTTAAAGGCACGTCCGGCTCACCCTCAGCAGTTATCACCTTGCTGACTAATTACGTTACGACGGCATTCACTATTCTTACATAGTTTGTAATCGTATCCACGCCATGAGCTATTTTTATATTCATAGTGATAGTTAGTTCCAATAGTCGAGAGAATGCGTTCCTGAAATGCCAGTGCGACAATTCTCGTAGCTAAAAAAGGTTAAAGTCGTCCCGACTAATGTAACATCACAATTATAGCAAATGTTACAAGAAGTTCAACACTTCCGAGTTAGAATTCAAAAGTGTTGCACACTATATTCTTTCCAAAATGGCGGCCATCGTTTCAAAACGCATTTCAATATATGAATTGACAGCACCCCTTCCTCATTCCCCCGCTTAATAGCACCGCGTCAAAATCCCTAGCTACCCATCTAAAGGAAACGGGATTATATCTCATTGAATTAAATTTACGCCAACCTTACACTTCTGAAGTCCTGATGGTATATTTAAAAGTTTATTTTCAAGGTAGTGTTATTCTTTATAGGGCTGTCCAAGCATTGTGTTTTGTTGTTGGATTTTTCTTGTAAGAAATCTTGGATTGTAAAGACGGTTTTTCTTGACTCCCGTTAAGACAAGCGTCAGTGGAAAACTATATCGTAGTTATACGTTTAGCCAGAATCATAATAAGCCAGCAAAGTGTAAACATGATCCTTCAAATATAAAACTCCACAAATAAACACGATGAGTGTAATCTAGTCCTACATTAATTAAATAGTCATGAGCAATGTTCAGACACTTTCAGACAATGACATCACATAATTACTAATAAAGTTGAGACGTGAAAATAATAGTGTGCTGAAAAAATCGCTGTAATTTGAACAGCAGTGTTAAATTACTGACGCATGAGACTTTTTAACTTTTTCTGTAAAATCAAAAACGCATCGAAAACTCAGCGTGTTGCAAGAATCCAGAGGCAGCAAACACTCGCGGCAACGCCGTCAGCCAATATGTCACAAAAAAAAAAGTTCCCAACAATGTGAAACGACAAACTTGACATCACACGTTACACCGTCAGTAATAGTGAACGCCATTGCCCTCCACACCCTCATAATTGCCTGTTTCCCTGATGGAAAATACTGGCCACTTTCCTCACAAAAATAAAATAAAAAATGTTCACCAACCCTGCACACGCTACCGTATATTTAGGTAACAAACAACAAGCTGTCTTCTCATATTTAGCAGGCAATATTTCTCCTACCCTTTGTGTACGGAATGAAATCTCGAAACAAAATCCCCGTCAGTGTAGTGAAACGTCTTCTTGTGAATTATACGGTAATTTAATCTTTATTCGCCACGAAATAAAGATTATTTTTGTTTGGAGTTGTTTTATTTTAAAAGTGTAAATGAAATTGGACTTTATGTTAGAGGACTTAAGCGTGGTTTTGCATGTAATGTGTTTACGGCAAATTGCAGTGGCTACTTGAAAGTTATAGCAAACTTGTCTAGAATTTGTCAGTGTTAATACTCTTTTCTATATTTCCTGTTTGAGTTTTATAAAAGCATAGTTTGGAACAAAAGTAAGGCGAAACGTTTATGTACAGTCAACAAAAGAGATAAGTATGCAGGGTCATCGGATATAGTTGAAGTGGAAGAAACGGATTGATGTTTTCTATGACACAAATCCACTTCTTAATATTAAGGGATATACTAGTAGGAACAATATGACCAAACACCCCAATGTATCATAATGTATCTCTTTCAATGAATATACAACATTATCAAAAAAACAGGATCAGCAAACTGAATTTCCGAAACCCGTATCAATCCAATCCCAAATTAAACTTTGCAATGAAAAAACAAATTAAAGAAGACACAAAAATAAAAAGGAACCTTCGAAAATCCATTACAAAATCTAAATATTTATCAAATCCATACTTTACGGTATCATACACAAATAATGTTGCTTATTTATATCGAATCCTGTCGTTTGAGTAGATAAATAAATAACATTACGCGCGCCAGTGGAGCCGAAAATTGCTGTGTATACAACGTCCCCAGCGGTTTCATTTGCAAAATAATCTTTTTGGTGGCTGTACCTACGTGTATACTGTAGACCAGTGTTTGGTTGGGTGTCGGTATCTAAGAACACAAATGCTTTGATAAAGAAGAGTTTTTGGGTTTTCATGTGAAGTTTGGGGGTCTGTTATCTGTTGTGTGTTTTCGGGTAATATTTCTAATAACTATAAATTACCAAAAAAAAAGGTTCAATCTACGATAGCAAATTCTGATTAATTATTTACATATTTACCTAAACATTTTCTGGCTGAGGCATAAGCCATATTTGTGCCTTTTCATCATTGCAATAATTGTAAGGATCTGTTCAGAAGGAAATATCTACTCAGATCGGTCAGGGTCACAGAAAAAGAACGTAGAAACTTTAAAAAAAAATGCGACAAAATAATAATTGATACCGAATTTTAAACGAAATTGGATGCGAACGAACTAATCATGGGATATCAACAAATGGATTAACGGTTTGAGTTCATCACAATTAACTGAACGTGAAATGGCGCCGTAAAATAAAAGTAGCGGATAAGATATACGGAGAGACTTACGTACTAAATAATAACACCTGTCTCGTTGGTCTTATCAGCTGACGTATCTCGGTTTGATCCCCACGTCAAAATATTATTGGGTTTCGCCTTTAGTCTCTCAATACTTACCTGGATTTATGCCCAGTTAGACTATGTATTTTATACTTGTTTAAACTTTATACTTCTATGGTTTCTTAAAGGATATGGTTGGTTGAAGGTAAAAATCGTTAGATACGAATAAAAGCTGCTTTTAATACCACCTTCATGTTTTTGCTTAGCCCGTAAAACAATGAAGCCTAACTCTCAGTTGCTAACGAACCTTAACAAAATACTGCTGCAACGAAAGCTGAAACGATAATTTACATCGATGACACAGCAATAGCAACCACCAAGTAAATAAGTATCGAACCACAACTCTCCACAATTAACTATGAAAAACTAGGAAAACACCCGGTTAAAAAAACAATGAATGAACAAAGTAATAAGCAGGTGCCAAATGTTTAATTCTGTGGTATCTAAATCGTGCAAGGGGGTGTAGATAGGGATAATGAATTATAATTCGTTCAATTATCGACTTCAGTGGTCCGAGGGGCAATTCTCGTAATTTTAAGAACGTTCACAGTCTGATCTCAGTCTCAATCTGTCAAAAAATACTTCTAATTTCCCTATATTTTGACAAGTTTTTGACATTTGTTTGTCGCCGAGATGAGACTGCGACTAGATTTTGAACGTTTTAAATTACGAGAATTGGCCTTCTGATATTGTCTTTTTGTATCTATCTTGATTTAAGTCAAAGTTCTCTATCGACTCATGTGTTAGCTTCTAGTCAATTTGTAACAAATGAACCCTTTGTTTCAACATTATCTTGTGGCAGTAACATCAACCGATGATTTATGAAGCATCTTTGTTTGTAGCTAACGCTGCTGGTCAATCAGTATTACTAACGAGTTTAGTGAAGGAAAAATGTATGGATGGTGATGAAACTAAATATTTGTTATTAGAGCCTTTTTTGGTCGTTGTTTTTCATACTCTTTTTGGATTTAAAATTGATTCATACTCCTAAACATACGCGTATTTATCAAATAGATGAGTAGAAACTAACATTTTACCATCCATACTTTCTATTTAACCTGTTTTATCTACGTTCATACATCAGGGTTATATATTATAATATGTAATATGCGCGTCGAATTCAAGCATGAATGATTCAGACGAAAAGTCATCTGAATCATCCATGCTTACATCCGACGCGATTCAAGTTATCTTTCCAAACATAGCTAGAATGAAAGCATTGAGATTGATTAAATGTTTTACATTTCTGTTTACTTGCACGTATCTAGATTTCTTAGCTAGCCTCGGGCTTGGAAAACCTTTGTTAATGAGGTCATTTATAGGCAAGCTTGCGAGTCTACCACTCAGATTTAAGACTGTTTTCAAGCAATGACACTTAAAAAGTACTGCTTAATTCTAGTTTACTTTTTTAAACGTGCCTAGACTTAGTAGCCTACGATAAGTTTGCGCAATGATTTTATTGCGCAATCTGCGCAATTCAGCCCTTTCACTCAAACGAACCATTATTTTCTCACAATAACATTGACGACATAAGCTTCAATGTTTACACGTGAATAACTCCAATAGTAGTAGTATTGTAAAATATGGCGTAACACATACTGACCCTACACTATCCAATGAAGATATTGTACAATAAAATTGGAACTTTTGTAAAATCATTGTGCAGACTTCAATACTTACTGCAAACGGTTAAATACATTGCGCAATTCGTGATATTGCTCAATAATATTGTAATTTTATGGGCCACCTATTTGCCTTGTATAAAACTGCGAACAAAACCAACATTGCATAAGTCATAAAATCCAACTCTAACAGGCCATGACCAGATGATAACAAAACAAATCTTTCATTTTCATCAAATCTAAAAGCAAAACTGGGGTCCTAAAAAGGCCACTTTAAGCAATACCTCTAAAAGCTATTCATTTCAAGAATTCCCAGCAGATCATTAGCAATTCCTCTAACTTTCGTAAAATTTCATTTCATATTTGGTGTAAACATTGCCGCATGAAAAAAATAAAAACCGTAATTTTATCGGTAAATTTTTCATTAGAGATTTATTAATCAAATTGGTTTTTTTATTTTTTATTTCTACAGCTTATATGTTATTTCATTGTGATATGAATTGCACACAGATCATATTATGAATTGTCAGTTTATGACCATTTTACGATTTTTAATATGATTCATATTGTTATCCTGTTATGATTCTGCCAAAGTGGCCTTTTTAGGCCCGCTGATCCCAGTTGCTTCAATAAACAGATGATCCGCCAAAGCCGATCAAACAACATCACTATTCGATACTAAAACTGCCAATCACTCACACCTCCACCTACATAAATATGAACATGCAAGAGCTACATAAACACAGCCACAGTTACAGCTAGTGCGCTGTATATTTTATAAGTCCATCCATCTGCTCAAACGGAATACTAAATGTAGGTAATGAAACCGACGAAGTGATATTTTGAAAGCCACTCCGGATTTCACGTGTTTGAATGTGAACATTTTAATGTAAATGCGTGCTTCAGGCAGGTTTGAATGGAATAGGTTAACTTTTGTTAGTGTTGTAATTACTAGATCAAGAGGTTAATGTAGACTAATTTTATTACTGAAGTATTCTTTTTATTTTTAAAAGTTTAAAAAAAATCTAATTAGGTATACGAGCTTGTTCATTTTTAACACTTCCCAAGATCAAAATAGGAATTGTTATTTTATAGCCATAAATTACCTGAGCCATTTAATAATTCCTTCCCTGCAAGTGATAGTGGTACCAGCCCTGTTTTACCATAATTATAACAGTTAGTCATTTGTTTCAACAACATCATTTGCGCGGGATACATTAGGCGTATTTTTCAAGCTAGGATAACAAATGAGTAATACCCAGGCCTAGTATCCTGATTTGGTAAATGCAAAAATGTGATAGTTCTAAATACACAATTACAAAGAGTTAATAACTTGCTACTGGTCATTAGACACACTAGTCATAATCTCTTCTAAAACCTTATCTCCACATATTCACAAATTACTTCATCATCATTTACCTTCACAACAATGAACACTTACCTCCACCATTCCCCTCCATAAAACACAAAACACATTGTATCCCCAAAAAAACACGAGTAAAATTCCATTCTTAGCAAAATTATACAACTTTTTATATTCAGAAAACACTTTAACTTCTTAAGTAGGTACTTTTCCCGAACTTGGCTGTCAAAATAGGTGCTTAATAATGAGGTTCGGACCACGGCACGTGTATTAAAACTTTTCTTGTTATACCTGCATTGTGTAAACAGTTCGGTGTGGGTGGAAGTTTGTGAACTTGGACGTTGAGAGGTCAATGGCATGAGTATGTATTGTGTGAGCACCAGGGTTCCATGTAGATTTGGTTTTGTGTAAGTGGTTACGTTAAATTCACTGAAAAGTAGAAGTTATGAGGAACTGTGTGGCTAATCCGTCATCCTCCATATCTTAAGCCACAATAATATAATTATAACAGTGCTAAATCTCTTATTTAAAAACAATCATTGAATTGCCATTAAAATCTCATAATTAACAACAAACGAAAAAATTCCTAGCGCACTCTCCATTTCAATTTTTAACACTCCTCATGCAAAAAGTGCGTTTATATCTCAAATAAAATGGAGGTCACGAAAGCTAAAGATGTTTTTTTTTTTCGCACGTCTTGCCCTGAACCATAGAAGACATAAGTAACTACAGAAGGTCGGCTCCATACCGGGTGGCAGGGACATCGACGCGGAACTTGCAACCATGAATTCAGCACATGATTTTAGACCCCTGAGCGTAGAAATTTTTTGTCAGTTATCAAAAAAAATATCTGCTGTTTCATAGGAAAATGCAATACCTACGCGGTCAAAATGTATTGGACAGCTAACTTTTTTTTTAATAACCGATGAAATCTATCGACGTGAGGGTGTTTAGAATCAGAGGACACGGTGGAGCACACGGTGGAGGTCTGCCCTGCTTGGGCAGAGCACCGCCGTGCCCTCGTAGAGGCGATCGGCAGCGGCGGCGACCTCTCGCGTCCGGCCCTGGTTCAAGCCATGGTCCGGGGCGAGAGGGAGTGGGAGGCAGTCACCTCCTTCTGCGAAGCAGTCATGCTAGCGAAGGAGGTGGCGGGGTGGGCGAGAGAACGCGCCTTGCGCACCTCACGCCTCAGCCGCCGCGGGAGACGCTCCGGGCGTCGGGAGCCGCGTGACGACTCCCGGCCACCGTAGGCGCGGGCCTGCGGGCGGTGAGTAATGGGTAACTCACCGTCCGATCAGGACCAGGCCCGTGCCGGACGGCGTTTTGTGTTCCACGTGCGCCTCAAAGAGATGTCAGCATGAGTGACGGGGCCCCATAGGGCCGTAGCCTGCCAGGGTAGCGGGATTGTCCGAAAGGGTTACCGCTGCCCTGGAACATAAAGGGCTAAGGAAGGAACACGGGTGGGTTTTAGTCAGTAAGAGTCTGACACTCCCTCCTGCTCCACCCAGAGCGGGAGGAGTCATTTGATGATTTCCCATCCTCAAAAAAAAAAAAAAAAAAGGGTGTTTAGAATCATGTGCTGAATCCATGGTAACAGGTTGCGCGTCGATGTCCCTGCCACCCTGAATAACGAGAGAAAACTCGCGCACACATAGGCGCATGCAAACGACGATCTCGCCCACTGCTGGGACAAAGGCCTCTATGAGAGGGAGTGGGCTGTAATCCACCACGTGGTACCAGCGAGAACTGGTGGACGTCACATTAATATCTTCCAACTTTTGGTTCTAGTACATGCAAGTTTCCTTACAATCTTTTCCTTCACCGTTTTAAAAGCGGTGGTAAAGAAATGAATTACACAAAGTACGTATATTCAAATTTTATTTATGTTTCAAATTGACGTTATTCCAAGTTAAACAAATATCATCTTTATTTTAACAGTGATTAAGTTGATTTCAGAGTGACTAGCACTATTAAGAAGAGTGAAGGGCGGGCGTTTTTGGGGGACTGTCTTTTGTAATTTTGACGTTCGAAAAGTGCTGATTCTCAGCCTAATTTGAATAAATGACTTTTGATTTTGATTTTGATTTATTGAAAAAGTTACAAAAATGTTTGCAGTTGTAGCGTAAACTGAACTTTATTGTGTAGGTATTAAAGTTATTTTTCCATAAGCTCATATTTGTTTACATTATTGGCGAATATGTCGCGATATTAGATTAGGTTCGAAACGATGACCTGCAACTTTTAAATCGGGATCGTTGCCAATGGGCCACCACTCCTTCTTAACTCATTTTATCTCAGCCGACTGCTAGTCATAAGTGTGCTTGTACTCGCTGTACGTGTAGCGTGCGTTTTCGCTCGTTGTACGGAGCCGACCTTCTGTAGGTACTATTCCGTGCGTGAACGAATTTGGTAGGAAAAACACGGCAGAGATAATGTTAATACAATTTAATTTAACAACAACACCTACAGGTTTTTACCTGACTGTACTAATGGAGATGATGATGATGATGCACCAAAGTATCTCTGAATGTGTAGGTAGATTTAAATAATAATTTGCGACAGCAAAGCTCGTGTTGCTAGCAGGTAATAAAAACGGTCTAGTTTTGTGCTTTTAGTTGAACTAAAAAGTGATTTTTGCTGGATGTTAAGAGCACTAGTTGAAAGCTTTTATACAACTGCGGTCAGCAAAATTAGTCTACTGAGTTTGTTAAATATGAAATACGACGGTAGTTTTGAAACTTATAACGTTTGAGTGGATTATAGTGTAAGGGTTGATAAGGAGCCAGGGTAGCGGGATCGTCCGAAAGGGTTACCGCTGCCCTGGAATATAAAGGGCTAAGGAAGGAACACGGGTGGGTTTTAGTTAGTAAGAGTCTGACACTCCCTCCGCTCCACCCAGAGCGGGGGGGGTCACTTGATGATTACCCATCCTGAAAAAAAAAAAAAAAAGGGTTGATAAGGATGAACTGACGCGGTCCACTAGGGCCGATGCCTGTCAGGGTCGCGGGTTGTTCGAAAGAGATACTGTGGCCCCTGTGGTACAGGCAACTGAAGGAACACGGGTGGGTTTTAGTCAGTAAAAGTCTGACACGCCCTTCCGCTCAGCCCAGAGCGGGAGAAGTCATTTGATAATTTCCCACCCAAAAAAAAAAGGGTTGATAAGGACTGTTTATATGGCTTTGTTTATTGAGTCTAGTCTATAAAAATCTCACCCAAAAAATTAGGTGAAGTGAGCTTAAAGTAACCAGCCGATAGATTCTGTAATAATCTCACCGTGAAAAGTTAGGAGAAGTGAGCTGTCAATAATGTCAATCCCTAGCATTAGTTGGAATGACAGCTCACTCCACGCTCACTTCACTATCGTCAATATCGTGTTGTCAATGTCAAGTAATGTGAGTTGTCATTGGTCCCTGGCCTTGACATCAAGCAATAGACAAGAGTGTCAACATTTTTTATGATTGAGTACGAGTTTTTTGACTATGTGTATCTTATGTCTTTTTTTTACTATTATTATTTTTTAGTTGTAATTGTGCGTTTTGTTTGTGCAGAATAAAATATTTTTCTTTCTTTCTTTCACCTAAGTTTTCACGATGAGATGGTTACAGAATTGCACTGTTGCCATTCCACCTGCCGGGCTATTTTGTACAAATTCATCATGAAAACGTAGGTCAAGTGAGCTATCATTTTCTGACTAATGCTAGGGTTTGACACTATTGACAGGTCACTTCACCTAAGTTTTGACGGTGAGATTTGTACAGAATAGACCTGCTGATGCTCGGGATTGACAGCTGACTTCATCTAAGTTTTCACGGTGAGTTTTTACTGACTAGACCATCTAGAACTCGTGTGAATAGATTACTTTAATTTTCAAGCGTGCACTATCGTCGAACTAATCATTACTTACTAAACCATCAGGTGAGGTTGTGATCAAACACGAGTCTGTTAAACCATATTAAATAAAGAACTGTGCTCTATGAACTAAAACCTTTTTGACAACGATATATGCTGCTTTGGTTTGAGTCTATAAAAAACGCAACTGAATGCCATAATTTTGGAAAAACATGTCAACTCTACATCAACAAACTTTCAACCAAAAGCCGAAAATGTTTGGTCAAACCATAATTTGGTAAACGCAGCCCGCTTTTCCATTTAAAATTAGCATCTAAACCCGTCTAGGCATCAGATTCGCTTGCATAACTCCGAACAACTCGTTATGTTGCAAAAATACGGTGCTCCCAATTATTTTGAGCTACATTCCACGATTTCGCTTGCTTGAGTTTAAAATTGCGTCCGTCACTTTTTTGTTAGCTTTTACCAGTTTTTGGGAACAGAGTTACGCTACTCGTGTGTTAATGCTTTTAAATAGTATATGTCTTGAGTGTATTCTTTACTTTGGTGCTTTTTAAACTAACTATGATGAAGCACAATGTGTTTTTGGTTTGTAGGACATATTAAGATACTTTTTATAGTACTTTTCGTGGGATAATTTCCGACCACAACGAGGGCGAAGCCGCGGGCAAAAGCTAGTCCATTATATTTTGATCTAGGTATAATATAATTATTCGGCCAAATTCTGCGTTCATAAGGATGTATTTTTCATAAACAGCAATGTACTTGCTTTATTAATGTAATTACTTTATCATTGATTAATTAAGTAAATTGGATCGTGGAGTAACAGTAAGCTGGATCGTTGAGGTCCTTTCCTCTTTATCACTCCACATTTTTTCTTTCGTCTGTAACTTTTCAGTCATTCCAAAGCTCCATAAAAATTATCCTAAACTAATTTCCCACTTTCTGACTTCAACAATAATAGACTTCAACTTCAATATATAGATGCTCACGTTACGAAGCGAAGCGGTGCCAGAAAGTATCCAATATACAAGCCTGTTGGATCGTGTTGAACGGACAGACGGACAAAGCAGTTATGGAGTTGGTGATGTGGAAAATAACATAGGAGGGACAGTAATAACAATGTCATGTTGTTGCCTTTTGAGGGTTTTGCTTTGAAGGAATCTTTTGAGGAAGCGTGTGATTTTGATGTGACTTTGTATGGAATTACATTCATATTAAATTCATTGATGGATGATAGCACATTACCAATTATTTTGTTATCAGTGTCCAATAGGCTCATAAGTAGTATTAACAATATTGCATTATCCGCACGTTAACAAAAAAAAAGAAAAGAAAAAGTAGAAAAAAGAAAAGAAAAAAAGAAAGTAAGAAGAAGAAAGAAAGAAGAAGTAACAAGAAGAAAGAAAGAAGAACGAAGCGTTCGGCAGTTAGCCCCGTTTCTAATCTTGTTGAATATGGAATATCTTCTACCGTGTCATGAGCTACTATCGTATAGCTTCCAACACTTCAACATGAATATAAATTAATCTAAGTACCTAAGAAACGAAAGAAAGTTCTTACCAAATAACTCAAATCGTTATTGTGCAGCTGAACAAGGTAATCCAGTACCTGAACAAAACTTGTTTCTATGTTATCATGTTCCTGAAAGGTTATTTTCAAATTCTTGTTCCCATTTTTGTATACAGCTTCAAAAAGCTATTTACTGTATTTTGTTAACACAAATGAACTCCACATCTGCATAGTCCTCTCTCACATCTGTTTCCGTCGTATATTCCGCGCCAGTGGCTCGCCGGCACGCATTTGTTCTGTCCACTTTTGATTCATGCTTTTAGAGATTCGTTTTAGCCGTCTGTATAAAACGATAGTTATTATTCTCGCACATGAATAAAAGTTTTGATAGAATTCTTTTTTAATTTATGACAGTTAATCTGAGATTGACCAAGCCTCAGACGATTAGAATCTGTCCAACCCAGACAAGGTATTGGAATCCCTTGGATTAAGGGAATTCATTGAGCGTAGACCTTCTCCACTCGGATTAGTCACAGTACCTATAGCATAGACTATAATTAACCGCATCAACGCTAACCGTCATACAAGATAATAGTCAAACACGTGCCTACCAAAATACCTTCTGAATTCTACGTAGGTATTATTTATTATTGTACTTTAATTTTAAAAGCGATTTTGTTAAATTGTTGGTCATTCGGAGATCTACGACAGTCGTTACGGGTAGTCAGAAGCATGAAAGTCAACCAGTCTTACTAAGAGAAACTTATAGAGTCCCTCAGTCTGGATTGTGGAGGTCAGATAGGCAGTTGCTCCATCTATCTAAAAGTCAGAAAGAACGCTAAGCGAAACCGAAGTATTAACGCGGGCGAGCAATGGGATGCGACGCGGTGGATCGTGGCCTGATATTTCACGCGGATGACATCGCAGGCAGTTAGTGTAAAATCCTTGTGTTCAGCTATATTTGCTTAGAATGGAAACCGCTCCCAACATTTCTGGAAAAAAGCTAGGCTAAAAATTGTGATAAGTCTATTAAGATTTCTGCTAAGAATAAGATTTAATACCGGTAGAATGACCCAGGTCTGTACTTAGCTTTACTGACGTCACAACTTACGTCATATCGCTTCAGTGGCTTGTTTCCGGAGCACGCGTTACCACCGTTGTGTTGTTCAGAAACGTGGCTCCTGCGGTGAAGATGGCGTGCGGTTTGCGGAATGAACATGTCTGCCCCTCTTGTGAGTGGGAAAGGGTTTCATATTTAACATAGGTGTCTTAAAAAATATCTTATTGATGAGTGTTGACCGAAGCGCGGTTAGACTTGATACTTTCAAATGGAAATATTTTTTCGGCAATACATAACATCACTCATGTATTACACAAATGTATAGTCTATCTTCATTACACCAGCTATTGTTCAGGCAGCTACTAAAAATATCCTAATGAAGGTCCAGTGATAAATAAAAAACGAATCCTTATATTACTCTTTTTCTCTGAACAAAATGATTAAATATTTTAATAACTAAGTATAAAGTGACGTAAATAAAAATGTTTAATAAATATGAAAAAAAACGGGCCGATACGCGCCGTGGAGTTCCCGGTTCATTGAACTAGAAGCCCTCAGTTCATATCTAACCGGGAAATGCATAACCCAGAATATAATAAAAACCTATTGGTTTCCGCCATTTGCAAAAAAAAAGACTAGCGATAGTTTTTTTATCATTTAGGAAGCGTAGGGTGATAATGAGCATAAAGTAGTATCCGATTTTTTAAACAAGTAAATGCATAACCCAGAGTTTAATAAAAAAATACTATTGGATTCCGCAGTTATTACTAGCCATTTTATTTTGACATTTAGGCCGTGTATGCCATACACGATATCACATGTCGTTTCCAACGATTTTTATGTAGCAGCAGATTTTGATAAAATGAGGATGCGTAATCTAGAATTCATTCAGATATTGAATTTTGCAGCGAATTTTTGTAACAAAACTATTCGCTTATGTTTTATTTTCGTATAGAACGAGTATAGAATTTTGTTGTTAAAGAGTTTAAAATAAAAACAGCTTTTCAAAAATGAATATTGAAATAACTTCAAAACTACGCTAAGGTGCAATCGGAAACAAAGTTGTTTATAAGAATCAATAGGTAATCAATAAAAACAATTTTCAATTTACCCACATCACCTCAATATAATACACATTACACGTAAGAGGAATAAAAATTCATAATAATAATAATAATAATTTATTTTATTTAATTTGACAACATTGGTCCAATGGTTAGTACAACAATAACTTATTAACTAAGGGTTAGTAATATTAATTAATTAATTAAATTTAATTATATTAAGTTACAGTAAATCATATCAAAATAAAAATATCAAAATAAAAATAAAAAAATCTATTTATTCTGCCGCACGAGCAACAGGACAGCATGTCTTATTACTGGTGCATCATGTTTTTCGGCTAGGGTTTTCAGTATGCTGTTGGTGCTAGCCCTCATTCTGCTTATTAAGGATGCGCTCTTTTTCCTCCGAATGGCAAAGAAGTCGTCGATTCGCGCTACAGCAAACATGCCAGACGCGCTGCAGAATCGGGGCAACCTCAACAGCACCCTGAAACCATTATTATATTGCACCCGCAGGGCATCTAGTGCCCTCTGCGTGCAGTTGACCCACAAACTACCCGTGTAGAACACTTGACAGTACGCTTTAAACAGAGTTATCTTCACCTCGTTACTACAACGAGCGAATCTGTGAGCCAACATGTTGCATCTGGCTGCTAGTGCCCTGCGTTCACGTTCAATGTCTACCTGATCCCTGAGGTCCTCGGTGACATAGTGACCCAAGTATTTAAATTGGGTGACCCTCTTAAGTGGTCGTCCATTGAGGGATATAAAGGGCTCGTATTTTAAATGTTTCCCGGGAGCAACAAAGATCAGATATTCACTCTTCATCTCATTATACAGCAGGCCGTGGGTTGCCGCATACCTTTCACAGACGCTCAACATCTCCCTGATTGAACCAGCCGTTGGACCCAGCAGCACCATGTCGTCAGCGTAGCTTAAATTGTTGACGCTCGTGCCATCAATTTTGCACCCTACTGGTCTGCTGCTGAGTTCAACGATCAACTCATTCACATACAGGTTGAAGAGCTTAGGTGAGGTTAACCCCCCCTGTCTCACCCCACACTCCAACCTGTACGCTTCAGACAGAACGTCTCCCCAACGAACTTGATTCAGCTGGTTAGAGTACCAGTACTGGAACAAACCCGTCAACTCAGGTGGTACCCCCGCTCCCTCGAGTTTATCCCAAAGGACATCATATGACACAAGGTCAAATGTCTTTGAGAGATCAAGGAAGCAGGCATACACCGGAGTACCCCTCTCCTTATAGTATTGGACCGTCTGCTTTAGACAGAGGATAGCACTCTCAGTGGAAAGCCCAGGCCGAAACCCAAACTGTGCGTCATGTAATGTTACCCATTTGTCAAGTTCCTTGTCAAGCAGACCGTCCAACACTTTAGCAATTACAGTGGCCAAGGATATCGGTCTGTAATTCGCCTTATCGGACAGATCCCCAGTTTTATTTTTCACGATCGGTACCACTATTGTTTTCAGCATATCAGATGGAAGGTATGAGTGGCTAACGCAAAGCGTGCAAAACAGCGCCAGCACTCTAGGTAGATGTACCCCGGCATACTTGAGGTGCTCGATGCTGAGACCGTCATGACCTGGAGACTTCCCCTTAGCCATTCTTTTAACCAACTCAGCTACATGCTTGGCAGAAAAACGGATCGGTTTATAATCACGACTAGTCTCATCATCGATCACCTTTTGAGCCGGTCCAAGTGGGGATGATACCATAAATCGATCTTTGAACATGTGGGCTATGTCTTCCGGTGTACTAAATTCCCCTACACTCACAGGGCGGCCCGGTCTAACCTTCAACTTATTAGTCGACTTCCAGAACTCGGAAAAATTTTTAGACGCTCTGTGCGATGCTAAAATGTCCATCTTTATCTGGTCCTGGTGATTTTGGCACCATTTAAGCCTACCCCTAAAGATTTTCTGACTCTGCCGCATTTCTTCCCAAATTCTACCAGATTTTGGCTTATTATAAAACAGCCAAGTTTGATACTTAGACCGAGCCTCCCCATAAGCGCCTCGAACGTGCTTGTTCCAGCCTGCCACTCTTCTTACCTTTTGAGGTTTCTTATCATCCCAGGCCTGCACAGCAGCCACTGACAGAGTATTTACAATATTGCCATACATCTGATCTAGAGCACGCCTATGTTCTACATTATGACACATACTATCCCCACACTTCTCAAACAACTTAGGATAGTGGATGTTCCTCAAAATACACATAATAAACTATAATATTGTATTCCTCGAAAAAATAATTTCCATGGATTACAGCTAAACTTTTCTTGAATAAACAACTTCTACAAGCCACGTAAATAAATGCTTAAAATATTCTACTGCATAACATAAAATACTAATATTCCGACTTATTGCTCTATACTAAAGGCTGTGTTGCACTTACAGCTTGCATAAAGCCGAAGATGCACTGAATTATGAATTATTCAAGCCACCGGTTCTGTGGCGCCCTCGTGAGGCGACTGGTGGCATCTACCACAATTTCGTCCTTTCAAGTCTATCGTTTATGAAATGGGTGCTTATTTCGAAATCATGTGATGGTATTTTGTGGCGGCCGCGTTATATTTATAAAGAATGTTATTTGGTGTATTTGACACTTTTGCAATATATGTAATAGTAGACCGTTATTACTTTACCAAATGCAAATGTTGATATACTTTTGGATAGGGAAGAAACACACATCTCATACAGGGAAGAAATGGGCGTGCTTGTTCATTCGGCAATAAAAAAAAGTTTTGTTACCCACAAAATTAAAATTAAACAGTTTTAAAACATTTGTTGAAAATATTCAAAAGTGTGCACAGTGTGCACACATTGTCGAATTGAAATAATAATAAACAAAAACAAATTGTATTTCATTCATAATTTCACGATGCCATTCGCGCAATCTCGTCAGTTTTCGGTTAACGTTCGCTGTTCGTGTTCACATACAATTCTAATGTCTGAGTTCGTGCATGACCGATTACGTGTGAATTGACATTTATTTTATTACTTCATGGAGTGTAATAATCCTTGTTGTGCATAAAAGCGTTTTATCTACACAAAAATGCGCGTCGGATTCATAACCTCCACTTTTTTTTGAAGTCTGTTATATTCGGTGTTGACATCCTTGCTGGTCTAGTATCGAGAACGTAAGGTCCTAGGTTCATTACCTAGGTGGGGCAAAGTGTTATTCGGTATACCCAATGGGAAATTCTAGGTAACAGCATGAAATTCTAGGTATGTATACGTATGTCTGATAAGTGGCAACACGCTGGCCCTTATAGCCTAGGACTTCGACCCTGACAAAATATTAGATATTTCATACTGCCCTACACTTTGAAGAATACAGGCGTGCGGTGTTTGTGATATTGGAACGAAGTTCCTTATCGCGCGTTGCGAAAGGGGGCTAGACGGAAAAAATTAAGACCAAAAGTTGGAACGACACTTTTTGCTATAGTTGTAAGCCGTGCGGCGTGCGCGTGTTTCTCTGTCTGTCTCTCTCTCTCTCATAGAAAGCAAGCCAGTTCTTTTTTGTCTGTGTTTTTTTATTTGTTAATAATAAAAAAAATATTATTATAATTAAAAAAAAAATATTACAATTCCTTCACTAATTAATCGAAAGGAACTTCGTTCCATCCGGGTGTCCCTTGACACCTCTCAAGTTTTTTATTTTTAATCTTTAGAAGACTCTCTCTGTTGTCGGTCCCTCATGTCTGAGGGTCGTGGTCAGCTTCGGAGTTCGGAGTTTGGAGCGGATGATCCGCCTCCACCGGAATTTAAAGGACGATGATTCCTTCACATGATCGGTCCATCGTGTTGGTGAACGACCGCGCGATCGCTTGCCTTTGTGTTCCCAGCCACAATCAGTTTTTCCAAACTTTCATCGCCTCTGCGTACTATGTGGCCGACATAGGAGAGAATGCGTTGTTGACATATAGTCGACAAGCGGGTTTTTATTCGAAGCTGGGTTAAGAATTTAAGATCGATGCATTAGTGCGTCTTGCAGTCCACGGTATTATCAACATTTTTTTTTTTGTTAGAAGACTGGAAACCATTTATAAAGTGTTTCCAAATAACTTTTGAGGCTCATTCACTCTTGTGTCAAATATTACAATAAAAAATTTTAAATAAGCCAAAAAAATTAAACATTTTTTAAAGAAATTTATTTGTTTATAAAATATATAAGTTACAAAACACGGAAATCGGATGATATACCTTACCCCCAAATTATCTTGACCCCTCGGCGCACAGAGATTGAACTTTATGAGAGTTCTTCACAAATTGGATGTTCACAGACCAATTTGTGAAGACCTCTCATAAAATTCTCCCATTTTCAATATTTTGACAATGTACTGGTTTGAAATAATGGATATTGAGTTTCCTGATACGCACTGAAAAAATATTAAAATAGGTTATACCTCTCGTGTTTATATTTTCAATATAAGTACCTAAGATATAATTTAATAGTAATTTGAGAGGCGTGACTACAGATTTGTTTTAATTAAATAAAGTTGAGGATGCTGTTATGCTTTCAATGTAGGTAAAACCTTTTTCTGGTCTAGAAACTTATTTTAGAAACTGAACAAATGACATTATTTTATTTAAATTTTAAGAATTAAAAAATAGATGTGGTTAATTGTTACCACACATCACATCATTCGAATGTTGCTTTATGACCAGTATGTACCTGAGCAATCAGATGCTATCAATAAGATTAATAAGATTGGCATTTGGACTACCTGGGGAAACAGAACATGGTCACCCATCCATAGTCTAACCCCAGCAAGAACAGCTCAACCTCTTAGATCAAAGGGTTCCCCGTCTCTTACTATTTCACAGCAAATAGTTCCTACTCCCCCCCATACAACATATCAATAATTATGATTTAATATCGCAGTATAATTTCATCCTGTGTAGCCTGCAAACACAATATCCCCGTATTTATGCGTCGGCCTGTGCGAGCGTGTGCAATCGGTTGCGAAGTCATGATCTTTGACATTTAGCTCTGGCTACTGAGAAAGATCTAACAAAAATATATGAGAGGCAATTCTCGTAATTTTAAGAACGTTCACAGTCTGATCTCAGTCTCAATCTGCCAAAAATACCTCTAATTTCCCCACATTTTTGACAAGATTTTGACATTTTTTTGTTGCCGAGATGAGACTGCGACTAGATTTTGAACGTTTTAAATTACGAGTGTCACCTTCTGATAAAATAAAATAAGAAGATTGAAAGTATGATAATGCATCATGACAATCGGCGTAGCATCGTAGTGACGTAGCGACGTAGCGCAAAGGGTCGTAGCACGTAATTTAAAGTTCAGTTAAAATATTGTCTTCCACAATGAATATAGACTAGATAAGACAAAACTATTATAATAAACTAGCTTTTTTGCCCGCGGCTTATCCCACGGGAACGTACTACTGAGATAAAAAAAAGTATTCTATGTGTTAAACCAGGTTATAAACTATCTGCGTGCCAAATATCATGTCAATCCGTGAAGCCGTTTTTGCGTGATTGAGTAACAAACATCCAAATATCTAAACATCCGAACATACAAACTTTCAAATCAAAAGTCGCCTTCCGTGTCTGCCTGTTCGTCTGCTTAGTTCTTCTACATTATACAATAGAATTGGATACGGTTCTCACCATCATTTATAGAATATGTATGTACTCGTAGGGTCGGGTCGTTAGTGCAGAATAAGTAATGAGCCCTGCCCTGCAAATACTAACATTTTTTGCAAATAGGCTGATAAAAATGGTTACCGTTATCTCTAGAAATCTATTAACAGCATCCTAGATGTAATAAGCAGTAAGCTAGACAGCCCAATGGTGTGGAGCCTCACGAATAGTCTCTCTTAGTTTTTAAGTTCATACTAACAAGTTAAATGTAATATAGTGGATCAATTATGATTGTCTGATTAAATTTATTATATTATTATTATTTGCCAAATGTAGCATGAAAAACACGGTTCGGTTTCGATCCTAATATTACATTTCTGACATATTCGTGTAAAGGAATCAAAGGATAAGAAAGGAACATTGGATATTCATCAATCCGGATCACGGATGCTTTTTATTTATTCATGGATGATCTGAAAAATTCTTCAAGTGAAAAGTGGTTCTTCATTGTTGCGTATCTCTTGTACAATATGACTATACTGTCTTTAACAAAAATTATATACATGTATATAATTTTTGTTAAAGACATTAATATGACAGTCATTTCAAAGTTTTGACTTATTTTTTAGACGCTTCGCAAAAGCACCGGAAGGTGCTCAATCATCACCTGCATAGCCTTTTCCCGGCCATATTGGGGTCGAAATCTTTTGCCAGTTTCAGCTGAATACCGGTATTTTACAGGAAGCGACTGCCTATCTGACCTCCACAACTCAGTTACTCGGTTATACGATACCCTTGGTAAGACTATTTGTCAGACTTTAAAGATCCACGAATGACAGTTGGGACCAACTGCTTAACGTGGTGTCCGAGGCACGGAAGGGTTTTGATATGTAAAGATGGTCATTGGTCACCCATCCACGGACCTAAAGGTGCACAATATCCGTCTGAATATAAAACAAGTTCTAACTTTAGTCCACTTTCGCCACCTACATTTTATGCCGTTTTTTGTTTTGACCAGGCAAGCTTACGTCATCAACCCAACTTGCCATCAAAGTAAAATTATCCTAGCATGTTATACCGAAAACTTTGACTCCTCAGCTGTTTTCAAAAGTACTGGCCGTAAAAAGTAAACCAGTACAAGATAATATGTCATGTACTGTCTGTTTCAAAAGTATCTTATAAAAATGTAAACAAATGGACCAAAAGAAGTACCCTTGGATGACAATTTGTAGCGCCACTGACATATTAAGAGGGCCCTTCCCGGCGCATCTATCGTCAACGCGAGCACAGTCGAAAAGCTTGTTGTTTCATCCAGCGCAATGTTTGAAAAAGAGGCAAAGCGAAAAGAAAGAGATAGCGCCTGAACGCTCGGTTGTCATTCGGTAACTTTCGCACCTCATAGCGCCTTGTTGACTACGAATAAGTGAGAACGCGATAACATTGAACGAAAAATAGTGTTCGAAAATTTCATAAAACTTGTTCCAGGAAATACTTGTTTTTGAATAACCCTTACAAGTTTTTGGAAAAAATATTTGTCATTTAGAATCTCCATTACATGTGCAAGGCTTCTATCGATATGATTTCTTTACTTCTAAAATTTATGAGTACATTATAAACGGCCAAAGTTCAGGTAAAATTTGTGCAAGAAAGCAGATTTTTGGAGGCTCGTACTGAATTTTTTTCTTAATTTTTTTTATTTTTGCTTTGATAGAAGCCTCGATATAGTGCACAAGATTCATATTAGTTCAAAAATTCAAAGATAGATGCCTTACAACGACATAATCACGCACGAGCGTTTGTATGAAAAGTACGACGGGTTGGCTGCTCTTAAGTGCTTTGGTTTGATTATTTAAATTCTAAATTCTAATTTGAAATTACCCTAAAGATGTTTTTTTATTCGACAATTGGGATATTATTTTATAACCTCCACTTTCGTCGACGTTTTATCAATTACAATGTAATCGTTGTTGGAAAAAGTGCTAAGATATAATGTTGGAACCTTCTAAATACAGATGCATGTGTTGTTAATTCCCTTTTAGTAACTGATTGCCTAAGAATTTAACCTAAATAAGGTTTGCTTACATTTTCATGAGATACTTCTGGAAAAGACAGTACATCGTTTAGATTAATCCAAAATGATGGGATCAAAACACATCAGGGGATGAATAAAGGAACCCTTAACCAACCAAAACAGAGGGAATTACACAACTCAGAGAGGCGTCGGAGCGTACGCCATGAATCATTACCGAATACGTAAAACAAAACAAACGACCATCTACCGACCAACAACAAAAGGCGTTCCAATAAATAGGGACTTCTGTTACACCGACGTGAGCGAGCGGAGTAGGATAGGGAGGAAACAACCACCCAAGTGCGAATCGGAATCACACACGATGGGTACAAAATCCATCGTATGACCAGAAGGCAATTACGCCGAAAAAAAAACGTTTCTTTCATGGATAAAATTTTTAAATTTATTTTATTTTTTAATTTGTTGTTATAGCGGCAAAATAAATATACACTATGAAAATATCTATATTTCATGAGATACAGCCCGCTGACGGACGGATGCATGATAGGACGGACAGACGGACAGCGGAGGATTAATAATAGGGCCCCGTTGGCACCCTTACGGGACCCTAAAAACAAGGGTACAAAGAGATATCGAGGGTTAAGGTAAAGTTTTCCGGTAAAATTAGAGACGCAAAGACTACAACATTATTATAGTAAAACCACGAAAAAGTGATGCCCTATGTCCTAACGCCTTTTTAAGAGACAATCAACAGTTCAGCCACACGTTCGTATGGCTTTTTACTAAACAATTCAATAGACAAAACTTCTATGCAAAACTGCTCTATTAAAAAAAAAGGAAAAACGGAATATTTATTGAAAAATATTCCGCCCACCGTGTAACTTGCATCCACTCACAGTCGGTGACGCGAAGTAAAGCCCACTCCACACGGCCGGTGTCACGAGCAGATTATTTATTGCCATTATTTATCTCCGGGAGCCGACTCAAATGTCTGAATTGAGTACGACCGTGTGAAGCCCGCCTAACTCTCGTATAGTTTGTATGTAGAACGAGGTTTGTTCAGAAAAGATTTTTCTCTTATTTTCTGTTTGTATGGTTTTTCGTTGTATTGTGTGAGAGTGTTGTGTCACACGTGTATTTTGTTTAAGTGTAGACTATTGTCCTTAGGGCTGATTTTACCAAAGTTAGATATTTTTTATCTGAGGAATAAAATTCATGTCTGACAGTTCTAGTATGGAAAATTTGTCAAAAAATCAAAATTTATTCTCAGGATAAGACTCATTCTAGGTATAAAAGTTTGGTGGAATTTGCCCTTAACCGTATTTAAAGAAATTTGGCACTTGAGTAGACCATGACCTAGAAAAGGACATAGGCTACTTTTCATCCTAGATCACAGACATAGTCGCGGGCAACAGCTAGTACTTTATGTTATCGGATTGTAGGTAGCTAGCTAAACAAGTCATTATCTCATTTTAACATTGGGGAAAGCCATTTATGACAACTTTTGATAGGATAAGAGATTTACAGTAAGGGTGAGAAGTGGAGTGACATTGTCATGAAGCAATAGATTGACACTTCTGTTTAACTTACGACCTTCTTCTAATGAGTAATTTCTATACTATAGACACACACTCTCACATTCGTTTGCAACTGATTGTAGTTCATAAATTCAACCATTAGGTTATATGGCATGATAGCTTAGCGGTTATCATACGTTGGGAAGCACGATCATGCATAGCGAGCCGTGGGTTCGAATCTTTAAATGTTTTCATAATTACCGACTCGAATAATCACGCTATTGAATATAGTTCCGTAACATATTCATCTTGTTCACATAATTCGTAAAACTTTATGATTATACCCACAGAAATCTAAATAAATACATTATGAGGTAGACAGATGCAGTTAACTTACAACTCATTCACCGCGACTAAATAGTGCGGGTACTAGTAATTAAAATATTATTATATTACTAAGATACAATATTTTAAGTCTAATGGTCGTATTTCACTGATTACTTGCTTGCTTCAATAAATTGTTCTTTATGAGAAAATAAACCGTTTTGACTAGAAGTTTATTTATTTCTAGTTTATAAAATTATAACGAATAAACATTTTGAAATCACTTACGAAACTTTTTTATTTTTAACCCCGTATGACAATAACAATATAGTAATAAAAATAAAATAATTATTACATTATTATTCTCGTTTATCAATCTATAAAAAACGAATAATAAAAAAACCGATAAAGATTATTGTTGGAAAAGAAAAATAAAAGTCCCAACTCTATATTGGAACCCAGACCTATGCGTTCAATAATCCAATACGTAAGGCGCTATCGGTACTTGATGTAACGATTTCAATTTTAGCAATGGTATGAACCAACCAACGTCATACGTAATTACGTAGCCTGTGTGCAAAAGCGACGGTATGTTTTTTGTTTCGTCCGACGCCAGCCAGTGTGCGCATTCTGAGGTGAGCGTACTGTGTTGATACATCACTTATGCACACAGACGTACGTACGGCCTTTACCGCATGTTCACAGCAATACAGTCCTTAAGGTGATAATGGTGGGAAATGGCTATTTTCTTGAGCCTTGTTGCACCTAAAAAAAGGCTCAAGAAAATAGGTGGCTCGTTCAGATGCTAAGTATATACGCTTTTATTATAATAAAGTTCCAAGCCCCGTTCAAGATCTAAGCCTTAATAAATTCAAATCATTCATTAAACGTCAGTTGTGCCAGAAAGCCTTTTATACCGTTAAAGATTATATCGAGGACAAAAAGGCTTGGGATTGAGCTGCTTCCAATTTTTACATATTGTATGTTTTTATTTTTTTATGTTTTGTTGTTGTTGTTTTTTTTAAATATACTTTGACATTAATGAATTTTATATTTACAATGACATTTGCTTAATTTGTAAAGTATTCTATTATTTTAATTATTGTGAATGTGAAGACTATGTGGGTAATTTTATTTATATTATTTTTTTTCTCTGTTCTGTTAGTTTTTGTCATGGTCTGGCAGTTTGAGTAATTAATGTGGCCTACCCAAATGTCGTTTCTTTGGTATTGTACGTCGAATCGTTGAGCTCCTTAAGTTTTGAGTTGAGCTGCACGATTTCTGACAAATACGTGCATCGTGCACTAACTGGACAGGTCCTCTGAATCTGTGGTTCTTTGCTCAAAAGACCATCTCAGACATCGATCTATATGGTCTTCATATGATCTGACCAAGATTATGTCTGGACTTTACAAGAGACTGTGACCTCTGAGTTTGTTTCGGCCTTTCTTCTCAGACTAGTCAGATAGGAAACGTCGACCTCATCTAGTTTTAAAATATGATTGACGTGTAAAAGTGTTTGTACAAACCTACTTACAAAATAAAGTCATTATCAATGCATTAATGACCGCGACCGTACATGATTAATCAGTTGCAATTTTCTTTCCTCTTAATTCGCATTTTAATAATGTTATACATGCAATAATAAATTGTCGGCAAAAGTGACAAGATATAAAGTTTAAACCTTCTAAATACAGATGAATTTGTTATTTATTCCCTTTAGTGACAGATTTTGTAAGAATCGAACTTGAACAAAGTTGATTTACACATTCCTTAGATACTTTTGATACAGAATGTAAGCGAACATGTTCTAATAAGAATCTCAATATTGGTAGAATTAACTAACAATTCATGAAAAACCATTCTAGACCATATTACTATTAGTAACTAGAACTATAATAATAATAACCCTTTCTATAGGTACCTATAGGAACTTTAACCAAAAGTTGTCAAAATACGAGACAGCTGTATTCAATCTAACACGGCGCTATATTCCACCTGCATATTCGGTAGACATATTAGCATTTAGCAAGAGCGAAGTCACACCGTTACCGACAGGTAGGCAATCGTTTACGATAATTGAAGTTTGTGGTCCAGCGGCTAAACGGACGGTGGCGTAGACTCAAATGTGGCTGGATGTGTCGGAAATGTCATGCTCTGTTGGGAACTGTCGGGCGAAATGGGTGTTTGATGTGGATTTGACTGTTAATGTTTTGAATCAAATCAAATCAAATCAAATCAAACTTTATTTGTGAACATAGGTATTACAATAAAGGTGTTATGTATACAATACAGTTTAATCGATCTCTATGTCCTACCAATGAAATTGGTGTACAAATCTATTCATTTTTTAGTAATAAGTCTGAATTTATACAGTAAAAAGTCAAGTTCAAGTAAATAATGTCAATTAAATCAAAATACGAATAAATGGTACTTATCAATTAATCAATTATAATTTATTTTTACATGCATGTCAAAGGTTCATTGTTTTGTTAGTAGTGTCACATTTTATCATTTAAAAATTCTTCTATGGAGTAGTATGTCTTATCTAACAAAAATAAATACAATTTTCTTTTGAATTTGCGGATAATATCTTCACTCCTTATACATTTTGGTAATTTATTATAGACCCTTGGTGCCATTACAAAGATACTATTTCCATATAGCGCAGTTCTAGACCCAACTGTTTGTAACCGATCACAACGGCGCTGACTAGTTACTCGAGCAAATTTATGCAAATTATTTTTGACGAACATACACGTTTCATATATGTACAGCGAGGGCATCGTTAATATTTTTGTACTTTTAAAAAACGGTTTGCAGCTCTCTGTTGTCCTTAAATTGTAGATAGCTCTAATGCACCTTTTTTGGCACTTAAATACCATTTCTTTACCCGTGGCATTCCCCCAAAATATAATTCCGTATCTCAATGTTGAGGCTACTAAACCATGGTAAGCCGTTAAAACTGTTGCTCGATTGGCCGTTTTACTTAACATATGCAAAGCATAAGATTGTTGATTAAGCTTACTGCATACTTTATCAATATGGGAATTCCATTTTAAAGTGTTTTCTATGTTTAGTCCAAGAAATTTAGTCTCATTTGTTTCATTAATAATTTTGTCCTTGTATTTAATATTTAAGTCTAGATTGTAATTAACTCTCTGTTGAAACTTCATTAATACTGTTTTGTCAAAGTTTACAACCAAATTATTATTTTGTAGCCAATTCACAACTGATAGTAGTGTAGAATTAATCTCAGGCTCTATTTTACTCACGTCGTCACAATTGAAAAGTAAAGTGCTGTCATCTGCAAACATTGTCATAGGATATGATGATGCTGTCGGAAAGTCGTTAATATAAATAATAAATAGGAGTGGCCCCAGTACACTACCTTGTGGTACTCCATAATTTACCGTTCTCAAGTTAGATTTATGGTTAATTAAGGATTTTTTGGAAATTCTACTGATTGTAGTTATTTGCTGCCTATTACAGAGATAAGATTCTATAAAATTTGATATATTTCCCCTTATGCCATACGCATTAAGTTTACTTATTAGTGTTTTATGGTCTACACGATCAAAAGCTTTTGACATGTCCATATAAAGCGCAAGAGTTGGTAGTCTCTTATCCACTCTGCCGGTAACCATATGTAAGAAATCGTAGATGGCCATGTCAATAGATCTTTTTTTTCTAAAACCTTTCTGGTTATCGACAAAAAGGGAGTTTTTCTCAAAGTATGAGGTAAGTTGAAAATATATTGCTTTCTCAAATATTTTTGAGAATATCGGTACTAACGCAATGGGTCTGTAGCAAGACATATCTTCTCTGTTGCCTTTCTTGAAGAGTGGTTTTATAATTGTTATTTTTAATTCCTCTGGAAAGTGACCATGACATATACACATATTGATAATATGACTCAACACAGGAGCAATCATTGTGGATACCTGTTTAATAATGCTCGTACTTATATCATCGTACCCAGTGCTAGATGTATTCTTTAGCGACATAATAATTTTGTGTATTTCTAGCGGTATTGTAGGTGACATAAACATAGAACTAATAGTACTGCTTATTTTATGTTTATTTTTATAAATGTCTGAATTAGTCACTGGTTTTACTTGATCCACAAAATAATTATTAAAAGCTTGTGCTATTTCAACAGGATTATTTAAGATTTTGTCGTTTGATTTAATTTTTTCTATGGTTTCCTCTGGCAAATTATGTTTATTTTTGTTTATATTTATCACTTTCCATGTTGCTTTGCAAAGATTTTGAGCCGAATGTATGAGACGATTATTATGGGCTCTCTGTGTGAGATTTATTACTTTTTTCAGCCGAATGGAAAGATTTTTAAAGTTTGTTTTATTTTCCTTATTTGGTAATGACCGGTATTTCCATAGCAATTCTCTTTTTCTCTTACTGCAAATCCTAATGCCACGACTAATCCATTTTGCTTTTTCTTTAGTCGAAATCCGTATTTTTATACTTGGAAAACACAAATCATAGAGCAACTTAAACAGATCATAAAATAATTTAAATGCCTTAGCGGGATCCGTTTCCTCGTATACGTCAGAAAAGGTGATAGCTTTGATGTTGTTTATGAATTTTTGAACATTTTCTTTTGAGTAATCTCGTTTAGTTGAGAACCAGTAATTTAATATGCATGTTCGTCTAACTGGACATTTTAAAAATTGTGCCGTATGATCGGATACTGCTAGCTCTAAGATTTCTCCATTTGATCCTCGCACATTGTGAATAATGTTGTCTATGCAAGTCCCACTGCCTAGTCTGGTTGGAACTTTTATTTCCAATTTGAGATTGTAACCCGCCAGAAGATACTTGAATTGATCTGAATATGTAGTCTTTTTTAAAAGATCAATGTTGAAATCACCACATAGAATAAGTTTTTTGTTTTTGTGTAACGAAAAAGAATTCAAGAGAATAGTAAGGTTATTGAAAAATACCTCAAGTTTACTCTTTACGTTACTGCTATGTGGGCTCCGATAGATACACATCACAATGAGGTTGTGGTCAGTGAGTTCTACTGCACAACATTCAATTATATTAGGAATACAGTATCTTTCCACGGACTCCAATGGTCTATACTTAATTCCGTTTCGTATCATTATACATGTACCACCGTGTCTGGATTTCCGAGAGAAATACGCAGCAAGTGTAAAATTAGGAATATGTAACAAGTTAACATCAGATAATATCATATTGTGCTCCGAAAAACATAGTACATCAATTATTTTTCCTATATTGAGTAATTCACTAAGTGCGACAGTAAATAAATGAGATTTGTTCAGAAGACCATTAATATTTTGATGTAGAATATTAACATTTTTATACACGAAAAAAGTTTTCATATTCACAATTTGTTTCGTCTTCGGAAGATTCACATTGGGTTGATGATATCTCTGTTAAAGTTACCAATAAATTTTGAAAAATTTTACGCAGACCATAGTCATTAATTTTTTTATTGAATTTAGAGAACATAGTAAAGTCATAACAAAGATTTAAATTAGAATCAAATGCAGTTGCATATGCATATGATTGTAGGTCTAGATGTAACAAATTATTAAACGTCTCTATACGCCAATTAAACATTAATGAGTAATTACTTAATTTGAACGTAGGAACACATAAGATAATATTTGTATTCTGTACCGTCATCAATGTTTCCCTTAATTGTATAATGATATTAACATAATTTTCAGTATGCAAAAAGTCTTCTTCCCCAATCAAAACAACACAATAGTCATCCAAAGAATACTCAGCAACTTTTTTGTGCAAGTCTTTAATAAGTCGAAGTAAACCACAATTGGGCGCGAGGTAATGACATACTTGAAAGTTTTTAAATACCTCTTGAGCTGTAGACAAAATTTGGTTGTTTTTATTCGCACTTACTAAGCACAGTTTTCTTTTTATGGGAATCGAAGGGTGGGGATTACTTCCTTCCTTCTGTGTTGTTGTGTTATTTAGTTCTTCCGTTGAAGTATTAATTATTTCTTGTTTTTTCGAATACGGTTGTGATTTCCTTGCCTTCTTTTGTGACTTTGTTTGAGTTACTGTTTGGCTAGATTTATCTACCAGGCTATTCTTAATTGGAGTCGATGTTAGTCCTTGCACTTGAGGTTTTGTATTTGAGACCTTTCGTTTTGAAGATGGCGTGGAGCACTTGGCCTTTCCTGTACCAACTTTCTTGTATAATTCTATAACGCGATTAGATTTCTCTAGATCTGACTTTAATTCTTCATTTTCGCTAAGCAAATTGTCAATTTCTTGATTCGCGCTTTGCAACTCAACGCGTAACCCATTGATCTCTTCCTGTAGTTTAGTAATGGATTCATTGTCCTGCAGTGTAGTATCAGGCATACTCATTACTGTGGCATCGAATAATGACGTCTCTGAGAACGACGTAGACAGGACAGGTATTTTTCTAAGTGTAATATTTTCGTCCGCCATACTTGTAACTTTTCCACCAAAAACGAAATATTTTTTTACTGTGGTATCATTTATTGCCCTCTGGTGGCGAGTAGCGGTACTTTTTAGTTTGCCTATTCGCCGCTTTTGACTTTTTGGCGCTAGTTGTCATACATTTAATTTGGGGTCAAAGTCCAGTTTTAAAAATATTTTTCGTAACGGTGATTAAGTTTTTTTATTTTATTGATTTTATTCACTGGCGTTAATATAAGTGTCACTCAACGCATTTATTTATTGCGGATATAAACGAATTAATGATTTTTTGAAAGTTGAAACACCAATTTGTTGTTTATCACTGATTATAGTTCCCATATAATATTATTGTCATAATTGTTATTTCACTGGGTCTAAATTGTCACAACTAATATTACTGCATCAAAACACTCATTACACTACTTTGCACCACTTTTTATCTAATTTAATTGTTAGAATGTATTATTTACAAATTATAATAATGCGGAGATGTAAACAGTTCGAGTGTTGCCAGCCTTTTTCCGGTAGGTAGGTTTGACGGTAGGTATAAACCGAAAAAAGTTATGTGCTGAAATTGGGTTCTTGTCGTCGATACGAAAATGTTACATAGAGTGATAGTCGTAAGTATCACTTTAACCGTCAAACAAACAGTGGTAGGTATATTCTAAATACATAAGTTAAAGCGAGACTTTAATTTGTTTATTTTTAATATACTATCTACTGTGAACTTGCAGATTTGGTGGAAAAGTGCAGATTTCGCAGGAGAATAAATATACAACGCATTAACATGACCAATACCTACTTATTGAAGTATATTGCTTGTAGCACGAACTTACCTCTTTCACGCACCGATACGAAAGAAGAAGACGGCGTCATATCACGAAGTTGGTACAGACTTGACTATCTTTTGATTTGTTTTGCATACTCAACCATCTAGCATTAAACTCGTAATGTATATTTACAAAAACGTCTTTGATCGTAGTTTTTAGCTATTGAAATTGTGACTGTTTCTAAATTACCCTAGGCTGATAAAATTTTCGTTTTTCCTAATTATGCTAATATTACAGTTAAGATCGACTCTCCCTGTGGGAGAGGGAGCACGCCCCAATCCACCCGTGCTCCTATAGGGCCCGGCACTAGACTCGACCACACTCCCATCGTTATAAGAAATGAATTCCCATGAACTAATGTGCCTTGTCCTGACTTAGAAAGCTTGGAGACAAGGGGATACAAGGTGATGTTAATAATGAGAATTCACAGTTAGGGAACGTAAGTATTACAATTATCAATATTACACGAAGCTAAGAAGACAAGAGGGTATGCAAAAGTATATAATATAATATATTAGGATTTAGTATTTTATATGTTGCTCGCAGGTTGTCACTGATATCTGTAATAGTCTTGATGATTAGACGGGGTAAATAAAGGGATCGTTACGCTTGCGCTTAAATAAGTCATTCATAACTACGTTAATTTATCTGTTTACACTGTACCCACTACAGTGATGCCGGGAACCGTTTTAATAACGTATGCCTCATTGTTACGTGTTCTGTTAGACCTAAGGCATAGAACCTCTGAGGACACTAATACGATTCTAACAAAACACGCTCCCTGAGTTGTTGTTAGGTTGTTGGCAGGGGTGAATGAAATAGACCCACATTTCGACGCTTATGTCATAAACGTGATTGTAATATTATTATTCACCCACTCTTTCCTGGCGGTGTCGGTTGCCTTTTGCAACGAATCATGAAATTCCACGGACAGGTGTGTTCCACCAGACTGGATGATACTCGCCTATCGCTGTCGGCAACGTTCGCTTCCGCGATTGATTAGTCGGAGACACATTTGATGCCAATTAATGTTCGAAGAACTATATTAGATTCAGTTTGGGATCGAGTTAGTTGGGCGCCGTATTTATTAGTGAGAAGAGAGTAGTGAGTTTTGAATATTTTAAGGCACACAGAACCCATAAAATGTCACTTTTTAGTCCAACTTGTCACACAGGTGTTTCTTGAGATACGAATTTGAATCTTGGCATAAAGTTACTCAAAGACCAAAATTTTTTTTTAAATATGTATTTTTATGAAATCTAACAACGATTGTGTGTCATTTTATTTTTCATAACTAGGTCTACGTAGTTATGAACAATTATTCAGTGTCAAAACCTTATTACAATAATTTTATTTTACCAATAAATTATTTTCTATATAAAAAAGTATAGTTTTATGTGGATATAGTAAAACTCAACTTAATAAAATCTAAGCTAGCCAAAACTAGGCTTCTTGATATTATGCCTTTTGACAGCAACAAAAAAAAAAATTCGTATCTAATTTTCTCCCTCAATCTTTGGTTTATCACAATGAAAACATTTTTACGTATAGCTCAGAAAAATGCTTTCATATAAAATGAGGGCCTCCTAAAACTCTGCACCAATTTTCCTGCCCTGCAGTGTACACCACACTTACTAGAGCACGAGCTTCCAATCAACGTTTTACGACCACCTGTATATCAGTGCTATATTGATGACTTCACCGTAGCCTAGCAACACCTAAACTAGACACCAATTTATGTAAATTAGGTAATTCGTGACGTCACTAAATGGCTATTAACGCCCCTACCCTTTGGGGTTTTAGTTTTCAATTTGTTGGGAACATAATTGGTATTTTTACTGAAATCTATTCGTTTAAAATCTAAAATAGAATATCAAACGTTTCTTTTACAGCTAACCAAAATCTGATTTTATACAAAGAAAGAACCTAAGAATTCTTGATGATTTAAGTCTCATATCATTTTTTCTTTCTTTCAGGACTTGACAGAAGAAAAAGGCTGGCAGATATGCGGGTAGTTATCACACAGCACTTCACGGAAAGAACAGTCACACCGGGGGGCGATGTGAGTATTCGGGAACTTTAATACTAATCTTAATCGTATGAACTGTCTAAGTTAAAGATCAAAAAGAAAAAACACAGAACTTGGAAAAACATGAACAGAGGCCCCCAGCACGACCGCGTCACGTAAACTTTACTTAAACTTTGAACTATTTAAAAAAATACTTACAACTATCCTGTAGCATTTTAGTCTATTTTGTTTCGCGACAAGCACAATTAGATAATTATTATGAATAGTCTTAGAAATAACTAAATAATAGGTGTGAAACGAGTATTTTCAATTTCAAAGTCGTTCGAATTTGCGTTACTTTTACTCCGTGCGCTCGTCATTGTTCCGAAAGTTATAATTATTAAATTACATCCAATATGGCTGCCAAAGAGCAAAACCATAGTTAGGTCAATTCTAATGCTGGATAAAGGCCTCCCTCTTTTTCCTTCCTCAGTATTTTATACTATTCCGGTCCATGTCTGCGTTTTCCAGATAAGCATGCAGTGTGCAGCGAACGGTGACAGACCTCCACAGTTCGTGTGGGAAAGAGACGGAATTATTGTATCGAGTAATACTGATCCTAGGTAATTTATGACCATGATATTCAAGGAAAATAATTTAAATATTTTAAGAATAACAATTCATTAGTCTTTTATTGTCTTCATCGAATTAACACATATTATACCGTTCGTTTCTAGATACGCCCTAGGCCAGCTGATGACATCAGATAACTCAGTGACCTCACAGCTGAACATCACTCGGGTCAGGGTCGAAGATGGAGGTCTGTACTCCTGCACAGCCAGGGAAGGTGAGCATGTGGCCTCACATGAGAACAGGCTGGATGTTTATGGTAAGTGTAACATAATGCAACTTCGTTGATATCCATTCTGATATGTTGAACCGAGTGCTTCTGTAAAACCTTTATTATTAGAATAGTCAAAACGTGGAGGCACTGCTAAGACGCTTCAATATAAAGATACGCTCGCAAAGGCAACTGAATCGCGCAATAATTGGTAGATTTTGTTAACTGTGCCATCTCGGCAGGACCAAACATTTAGAATTGTGCAATTTTAGTGCATCATAAGAGTTACATGTTAGCGCACCATAATAGTAAATAGGCAGCTTCTGAGTGAGCTCACGTCACCTTATCCAACGCATTCCATCATTGAGGCGAGTGGAAAAAGATGGAAATTAAAAGCGGAGTCATTACAATTTCATTCATTCAAAGTAGTAATTTGGCAAAAATTTGATTGCGAATAACGATTGGGTGAGTTAAAATTGACGTCATATAAAGTTACGGTACTTTGTTACTACGTTTCTTTGATAAATACTTTCTATTATTTCTACTTTCAGGACCACCATACATCAGATCTCTTCCACCAGTGAAAGTGCAAAGTGGGGAATCAGTGAACTTGAGGTGTCCGTTTTATGGATATCCGATAAGGTAACTTTGTATTTATGCTTATAAGTAGTGAAGTCCGTAAAAAATAAAACTCTTCGCAATACCATAAAATGATTGAATACTCTTCCAAGATTTCAAAGGCTTTTAGGCCTCGTTTGTTGAAAATTAACACTCTAGTATTTTGCCAGCTAAGCATAAAATATTCTTATAATTTAATCCGTTTATTAGTAAAATTGGCTTTGTAATTTTCAGGGTTCACATATTTATTTCTCTAAATGTTTTTATCATTTTGATAAGTATTGGGAGCAGAATTCATCTGTCCCTAAAACCTCCTATTGCAAATTCTGTTCACATTTCAGCAAAATCGACTGGGAATTCAAAGGCAAGTTACTAACATCGAACACGATCTTCCAATCCCGCTACAAGAGATCGCATCAGAAACGTAAAACTAGACGGAATGCTCCAAGCGTCAACATTAATGGAATTCTTTCCATACCAGAAATATCTAAAGAGTCCAATGGTGCAGTATACACGTGCATAGTAACCAGTCCTTCAGGAGAAATGGCTAGAAGAGCCTTCGAGATTCACGTCATAGAACCTCCAGTATTAGATGATCTATTGTTGGGAACGAACCTTCAGGAAGGTCAGATTGTGAATATTTATTGCAATTTAAGGGCTGGAGATCTGCCGATACATTTTGAGTGGTTGAAAGATGGGAAAAGGATTCCTAGTGGTTTGAAGGTGAGATATTTTTGTCATTTAATCTTTATTATCTGTGAACCGTCTTCTAGAGTATGAAATTAGAGCTTAACCACGGCTGTGCTTGTGGACATTTTTCTCAGGTCCTAAATATAAGTGTGCAGCGCTGCTTCTGATTTATTATATGCTATCGGCCTTAAGTTATATGATTTTGCTGTCTATCTTAAGTTCTCACTTTATGCCAGAAACTATGACGGATTAAAAAAATGACCCCAAAATGTCTAAAATTTAAACTTGCAGCCTACAAAAACCATTTGTCTCAGGCGACATTATAACTTATAGTTTATTCTATTACAGATGGTTGAAAGAAACTCGGAGCTGTTCAGTGCACTAGTGATCAAGAAAGTGTCATTAGAACATTGTGGTACTTACACGTGCGTCGCTTCCAACCACGTGGCGAAAGTCAATAGATCTACTGAACTGTATATAAAAGGTAACTACCAATATATGCAAGCAAGAGTCAACTTTAGACTTGTGAAAACAAAGTTCAAAGTACAAAAAATGCGATTGGTCAGCAAAAAGATCGACGAACTACTTGGCGGAATAATTGTTGATTAGCTGCCAGAATTAGTTAAAAGCAAAGAAACAACGTTTATCAACTGATGTGCTTGTTATACCAGCCTCTTAACTTTCTAAACCGGAATACAACAATTTTATTTACTGGCAGAAACAAGCATAGTAACTGTACTGACGCGATTAGACTTCTCCTAGTGCTAATCTCACTTTCCGTAGTAGTCTAAAAAAGAACTTCAACATGCTCATTTTATCTAAATAGTTCAGCTACTACTCCAATTCTTAGCATGATATCTTATACCATTGCAGTCGCGCCAAAATGGTTGGAGGAGCCAAACAACTCTTCGCTCCTCCTCGGCAAAAGAGGTTCAGTGTCGTGCAGTGCAAGCGGCTATCCGCAGCCGCAAGTGCATTGGATGAAGAAAGATGGTAAGGCGTTATTGTTTAACATTTATTATATTTTATTACTATAACTATAACTAGTATTGGTGACTGCAAGTAGCGCTAACCAAAAGTGCTTTTGGTTTGAACGATGTTATCATTGGTAACCAATGACTTGTGCGGGAACGAGTCGTGTTCTTGGCTAAATGCTTTTAATGTAGATGATGTGGATGAAGTTTCCCTATGTGATCGAATCAGAAATGAAGAGATCCGCAGGAGAACCAAGGTAATCGACATAGCCCGAAGAATTGCCAAACTTAAGTGGCAGTGGGCAGGGCACTCTCACAATAGATGGCCGATGGGGCCGAAAGGTTCTGGAGTGGTGACTGCTTACCGGAAGACGAATAATTAGAAGGCGTCCCACAAGGTGGACCGACGACCTTGTGAAGCCCGCAGAAACCCGCTGGATGCTGCAAGCACAAAACCTGTCGAAGTGGAGGTGGGAGAGAAGAGAAAGGCTTGGGAGAGGCCTATGTCCTTTCGGCTGAAATGATGAACTTTAGTGAATTGTTTTGGTTTTTAATCAAGTGCTGTGATGTGAATATAAATGATAATTTTATGAGCATAGAGATACTTTACAACCATTTAAAATTACTTCCAGCACTTCTCGGTACATGGCAACCAGTGCTAGAGCTGGCTGGTGGTGGGATCCTGAGTCTACCAAATGGGACCCTCATCATTGAAGAGGTATCACTTACTGATGAGGGATTGTACTCTTGTAACGTGGAAAATGGAGTGGGACAACCGCTGAGCAAGACTATTTGGATGAGTGTTAATAGTGAGTATCTTTTACATAACAAAATCTGGTGGGATACCAAGGAACCATAGGCACACATTATAACAATTTAAGCAGACTTTGGCGTCGGCGCAATATGTATTTGTCTTCATACTTCTCTATTAGTCGTTATCTTGGTACCTGCCTTTCTCCCATATCATCTTTTACACACTCCATCCATCGTTTCTTTGGGTTTCCCTTACTCTCACATCCCATCCACATTCATACTCAAAATTTTTGTAAACCCTATTTAACAATAATGTTCTGCAGCTCTAATATAATTTTTTTTCATTTCAGAGCCTGTTCACTTCGAAACCTCTTCAACTAACGTGACGTCGAGACTCGGTCATCCAGTCACGCTAGAATGTCGACCATTAGGAGATGAACCTATCAGAGTCACTTGGACACATAATGGAAATGCGTTGGATTTTATAAGCCAAAGGTTTGTTTATTTTTGTATAGTAGTAAAGCTAGTTGTTAAAGTGTTGTGAGGAAGTAAACTATACTGTATTAGAGAAATGCCCAGGTCCGGGTTTAAAACGTTAAATATTTAATAAGCAAATAGCTAATTCAACTTTGTATCGGATTGTTGACATCGCATGATGAAAGTCCAAGGCGCTACAGGTATCTTACATAATTTCCCTCAGGACTAGTATTCCTTATTTAAAACTAGAGAATAAATTGCACCAGCATGGTACATTGTTTTTAAAAGCCTCTTCCAGCCTCGGTCAATCAACACTCACGTAAACTGTTTATTGGTTTGGTTGATTGATCACAACAGCAACCACAAGTTATACAAAAATAACATCCATATAGTTGTTCTGTACATTATTGCTGTTTCTGATTCCAGACCCAAGATATTAGAATCGAAGACAGCGCTCGGCGTGCTGAGCAGCATCAGCCTGCAGTACTCAGAGACAGGTGACGAGGGACTGTATCAGTGCAGAGCTACCAACCCTTATGGAACTGCTAGCTTTAATGTGCATCTTACTATATTGGGTGAGCATTTTTCTATTGTATTGGCTGTTACTCCAAAGGATCATAATATTATTATTCAACACATAGAAGGCTCTTCTCTTTCTTATGATTAACTTTTCAATAAGGCTATCAACATCATGTTCTTCTACTTAGTCTATAATATTGTGTGGGACTGACTTTTGTTTTCAAAATTTCTCTGTTCTTGGAGATTTAAGACCTGTATTTCCATTTTATCAACCTCTGCCGAGTGATACTGATGGCATATTTCTGGACCTGGAATGTAATGTCACTACATTTTCCTTAATCTCCTTAGACCCAGTCATGTTTTCGTTGGAGTGCTCATCATCATCTTCCTGCCATTCTCCCACGTTACTTGCGGTCGGCGCAACACATTTTCTACTTCGATTTTCCTCTATCAACGGTCACGCTATCATTGACTCCTTACTCTTTTATATCATTAATTAATTACAACGTCCGTCACTCTTCCCCCAGAGCCCCCCAGCCCGCCCTCCGACGTGCGCGTGGAGACAGTCCGCTCGCGCACCTCCACAGTATCGTGGCGCGACACTCTCAGAGCGCACGCACGATACTACACGCTGCAGTACTCACACGTGCACTACAGTGACGCGCTGTGGGAACATGCTACAACCGTCAATGTTACCAGGTACGGAATTTATAAAATAGTCATTAGTCGGTAGTTACTACATCTCAGCATACGGGTGCATCCACATCATGGATTCCTTAGTTTAGGTCTTCAAAACTATTTTCACTTATTATGTTTCATTTCCTTTCACCAGCTTCATAATTTTATTTTGGCCTGTCGTTATTGAACCAGTCTCTGATCTTTTTTATTCCTTCACTGTTTCTGCTGTTCACCCTCGTTCTTATTTTGGATGTACCTATTGTGCTTTTGAGGTTTTGACCCCACACTACATAATATTTTTATTTCCTCGTTCAATTTAATGTCTCTCATTTCAGAAAAGAGCAGGAGCTCCGTCAGACTGTGGAGCTACAGAAGCTCCGCCCAGCCACGCCGTACGCCGTGCGCGTCGCTACGGGCAACCAAGTCGGTGTGTCACTGTACACAGCGCCCGTGCACTTTACTACTCATGAAGAAGGTACACTTACATCATTTTTGAAGTACCAAACCAAACTGGTTTTGGGCTGGCCACAAATATTGGTTATCGATATTATTAATATATTGTAAACTATTTATGAGTTATAATAGTTTGGTTACACCGTAAACGTAATTTTAATTTTCAAGGTAAAATAGAAACTGCATAAATATGACAGATTTTGTGTCACTTTAGGACAAAGCCCGCCCGTAGTCTCCTACAATTTTTACCTTAGGGCTGCCTGGCATGCCCATTCTTGATCTTCTCCGTTGTAACGTACAAGCAATCTAAGTCAGCGCGATGTTTTCACCAATAAAAACAAAGTCCCAAGGTTACCTTACAAAGGAATATTGATACTTTCTTGGTTTACGAACCCGTCACCCTCCAATGGCCATCGAAACCTTTAGGATCTTTTTTCATGTTTTTTTACATCATTCCAGCTCCCTCATCAGCGCCCGTGAACGTCCGCGTAGAGCAGACAGACAGTCCGGGCGAGCTGCACGTGTCGTGGTCGGCGCCGCTGCAGGAGACACACAACGGACTCATCGTGGGATACCATGTGAAGGCCGTGGCGCAGGCTGTGGGAGCAGGTGGGTTCATAGAATGAATTTAAAGATGGATGAACTTAGATGATTGTTTCCGTTTTTGTCAGTGCATGTTCATTTGCATTCTATATGATGTAAGATGATTGCGGTCTGTTCGTTACTAATGCTCAAATTATAAACGAAAAAATCCTAAACAAATAAAAGTCAGCGAATAAATAGCTCGAATATCATAGCAATTATCGTATTTCTGATTTATTTCTACATTGTTATTTTTTACCCGAATCACATAAGTCTATTTACGTGACGTGTGAACCGTTGATGTCAACTGAAACGTATGACTCAAACGCTTCCAAAATCAATAGATTCTACAGTACTCTTTGACTTGAAGCTTACTGTTCAGATTCATTGAAACTTATTTGAAACCGTCATTCAGTTTCAGATGAAGCCGATACGCGAACGATCAAAGTGTCACAACTATCGGGCAAGCAAGAAACTTTGCTGAGCGGCTTGATGAAGAACACCAGGTATTTTATAAAGGAGTCTTCATCTAACCTGGCTTTGTAATGAGACGTTATATTTGTATCTAACTTGAACTAATATTTCTAGGTATGCAGTATCGATATCAGCCTTCACTAATGCGGGTTCGGGTCCATTCTCTCTGCCAGTGTTCCAAGATACAAGAGAAGGAGGTATGCATTTGTCTAAAAGACATTGAAATCATATTTGTTACCCCATGAATGCACATTGACTGTTGTGTGTTGGGCGTGTTTAATACTTCACTTCTCCCCCCTCCCCCCATCTCGTTAACAATTGGTAAATCGTCAGTCATTTCTTTACTTTTCTATTCATTAATCTGTAGCATTATGTTTACTAACACCACTTACCACTAAAATCATTTTATATTCTCCCTAACGTTATATCTTATCAAACCCTTTCTGTCTCCAGCTCCAGAGCAAGCCCCATCATCAGTAGAATGTACAGCAGTGTCCTCTACATCTCTTCGTATCGGTTGGCAGCCCATCGCTCTGCCTGGACAGGGCAGCTCGCTCGTAGGATACACTGTGCTGTTTGCTACTGATGGTAAGAGAACTTTTAGCACTTGATAAAAATAACTAGATATTTGGATATGGGATATTTTCTGTTACAGCCGCAGAAATACCTTTTTTTTCATACTATGAAATACAAAATTATTTGTGCAGTCTATGAAAAAAAATACAGTGCATGCGTAAAAATAATATTCATCCCAACTAAGGAACTCTTCACCGTGGTTCAGCTTAATAATATTCTATTCTACCTTTCAGAAGCGGCCTGGCAGAACCAGACATCGTTACACTCGGAGCTTTACTTACAAGGTCTACTGAAGTACACCAACTACACAGTGAAGGTCGCTGGGTTCTCCAACTTCGGAGCTGGACCTTATTCCTATCCCATTGTGTGTGCTACGTTGCAAGATGGTGAGTACAGTCAACAAAAGAGATAAGTATGCAGGGTCGTCGGATATAGTTGAAGTTTAGTAAGAAACCGATGGATGTTTTCGAATGAAATTTGGTTTGAAAAATTAACTGTTTGTTTTCTATTAATTAAATAAAATATCCGAAAACATCAATCCGTTTCTTACGTCAGCTATATCCGACGACCCTGCAATCTTATCTCTTTTGTTGACTGTACCTATGTATTTCCATTGGAATAATTTACCTACTTAATTATAGCCTCCAATACCTTTTATTCAGTTTAAAAAAAAATACTACTACTTACAATTAATTTGTTGACTTTAATTTCCAAACACTACTTCAGTACCTCCTAATTTCGTGTGAAACCCATCTTATCTTATACAGAATAAAAAAGTTAAAATTTCTACTGTTTCATGTTTACCTGAATCCTAATTTTCACTATGATCTTCGGAAGTGCCCGGTCCACCAGCAGACATCAAAGTCCTGGTACTATCATCATCATCACTCCTCGTCAGTTGGAAGAAACCTCTCCATCCTAACGGAGAACTGCTGTACTACACTGTCTATGTGAAGCCTACGTCCAGGTTAGTTTTAATTGCTTTGCAAAATCAAACTTGACTTAGCCATTAAGGTTCAAAACACTTAAAGCTCAATCCGATTCAAAATATTCTATTTCACATAAACCATTTAGAACTTATGAAATGTCTTCTCATTATTACATAAGAAAGTGGTTACAAATTGTGTGAAGTCCCTGACACTTGTGCTAGATGGTTAACCTGTGTTACAAGAGCCAGTGCCCTCTCCCGGGAGGTAATACTATTAGAAATTTATGTATGCAATAAGAAAAACAAAAACAAGTAAATAAATAATAATTAAAACGACCAAAGTTATCTAAATCTAATCATCATCTGCCTAGCCTTTTCCCAACTATGTTGGGGTCGGCTTCCAGTCTAACCGGAGGCAGCTGAATACCAGTATTTTACATGGGGCGACTGCCTATCTGACCTCCACAACCCAGTTACTAGGTAATAGTTAGACTTTCGGGCTTCTGACGACCCGTAACGCCTGTCAAAGATCCACGAATGACAGCCGGGACCAACAACTTAACGTGCTTTCCGAGGCACGGAGGGGTCTTGGTATGTAAAGATGGTCACCCATCCACGGACCAACCGCGGCAAGCGTAGCTTAACCTGGTCGATCGACCCGTGCTACTGTTATTACTTAACCACAAGCCCCTTCTCCTCCTAAATCTAATACAAAATAATAATAAAAAATTGTTAGAAAAGCCGTAGACCCAAAATCTTCACTAAGCCCTAACTCCATCTAGTTCCTATAGCATTTCACTTTACCGCAGCAACGGTCCGCCACAGACATTCCGCATTGACTCGCTCGGTCGCACCTCGGCTGAGGTCAAGGAGCTGGTCTCCGGCAGGACGTATGAGGCCTGGCTCACTGCCAGCACGCCGGCTGGAGAGGGGACTGCCACCAGGAGGGTGGCGCATACACCCACACACAGAGGTAACTACACTCTTTAGTTTTATGTATGTTACCTGCATAAACAAAACTATTCTATTTAAAAGGCCGTGTCTAGTTTAAAACTCACATTTCCAAAAAAAAAGCAAATGTGAAAGAAAAGAATTTGTAATGTTCCTAACTCAATAAAGGATTCAGTTGGTTAAGTGTGACCGCGTGGAATAAACGTTGATTTAAAAAATAAAGATACGATTCGCCGAAACAGTTTCTTGCCGCGTTAGTATAGTGCAAGAAAAACTAGCGCCATCTATTAGAACTAGTGTTAATAACCTTTCTCCTTCCAGTCGTGGCCGGCGTGGCCTCTCTAGGCGGCACAGTATCAGTAGGAGTGGGCAGTTCCCTGCTCCTAGTATGTCAGTGTGTGGGAGTGCCGCCCCCTCGCACCGTGTGGTACCACAAACATAACATCATCACCCACCATCCTAGGTTCACGAGGAACCATGATGACAGTCTTTTGATTAACAGTAAGTACTGACACCTATTTTTTTAACAATATACAACTTATGATATTGTAGTTGGCCTAAAGGGACATGACAATAAGAAATTGGTAATAGATAGAAGCTTTGAATACGCAGATGAAGGTCATTTATCTATCCTAATAATACAGCAGAACTGAAGGCCAACTCTCGTAATTTAAAACGTTCAAAGTCAAGTCGTAGTGTCAGCTCGGCGACAAAACAAATTTCCAAAACTTTTCAAAATGTAGGGAAATTAGACGTATTTTTGACAGATTGAGACTGAGATCAGACTGTGAACGTTCTTGAAATTACGAGAATTGCCTCTCAGTTTGTTTGTTATTTTGTTTGTTTGAACATGCTAATCTCTGGAACTACCAGTCTAATTTGAAATATTCTTATCGCATTTGATAGCCCAATTCTTGAGAAAGGCTATTAGGCTATGTAACATCACGCTAGTGCTATTAGGAGCCGAGCAAACAGAAAGAAAGTCAGAAAGAACACTAAGCGATCACAACCATGCTATGTTTATCTACTTATCAATCTTACTAACTAATATTGTGTAATTTTAAGGATTCACGATTTCATACATTATGTAGTACAAGTTTTTAACACGAGGTTTGAACCCTAATGTCCAGCTACAGAACACATGTCCAGCAACAGATGAAGAAAAAAGCTAAAATCATGTCTCTTGCACTCTTTATGCCAGTACTACTATTTCCAATCAAGCATTCAGTAATTTCTAAATTGCTTATTTTAAACCTCATTGTTCACAGATATAGACCAGTCCCTAAGCGGTAACTACACCTGCTTAGCCAAGAACCTGTACGGCTCTGACCAGGTAGAGTACACAGTCGTCGTCCTGCCACTGCCTGAGGCGCCGATACTACGCGCGACGCCGTACAAAGACTCGATACTGGTGGAGTGGGAGCAGCCTTATTATACTGTCAGCAATAGAAGTGCTACTCAGAAGATTCGTAAGTTGATTTTTTGTTTTGGAAATTAAATTAATAGAAAATTTGGGTATTCAAGAATACGCTCCTGCAACCAACCTGTAGAAGAATGCAGTCTGCACTAATCTGTAGTGCAATGAGTCAAAGTAGTGCATTTCTGTTGTGCTTAGTAAAAAGTAGTACCCTTCCGGGGCACCCCTCTTGTAAACTGAGGATGACGAAAAGACAGTGTTGATATAAGAATAAGTTTGAATTAGTATCGATGGACCAAATGTACAACAACAGAATATATAGACTGGTTACATACTACCATTGTATGTCCACAGCCTGGAGACAGACAGACAGGCAGATATAGCATTAGTAATAGGGTTCCGTTAGCATTTCTTGAGGGTTTGAGTAGGAAAGCCTCAAATGAAAGCATTGTATTCTACATTACTATTTGTACTAATCAAGCTATTCTACAGGTTACAGCCTTACCTGGAAAGAAGCCAACAGTCCCTGGAGAGAAGCATGGCCAGCCGACAAGTTGCCCAACTTATCGGGCGTCCAGAAACATGCCTTGACCGGTCTAAAGTGTGGCACCAAGTACTCTTTGAGGATCACTGCCACTAACAAAGTTGGGACCTCACAGCCTGCTTATTTGGATGTCAGCACTTTGGGTGGAGGTCAGTAGCTCTTATTATAAGGATATGTAAGTCCAAACAAGAAGCTGATGTCAGCCCCGTAGCTATTTACTGAACAGGCTACCTACCATAATATCAACAATCCATAAAAAACCGCGTGACATACGCGCGGTGATGAAAATTATCTGTTAAATACGACAACTTCGAAACTTTGGGCGTGCCTGCCTAACTAGGTGTCTCTTCACAAAAGTTTTTAACATAACATGCCGCACCCAACTAACAGTAATAATCTCCCTTCTATGAACCCTTTCAGTACCAATCCCACCGAGCACAAACGAGTGGCTGTGGAGCAACGCATCACACATGTACGTACAACTAGCGGGCTGGGACCACGCCGGGTGTGCGCTTACAGTGCTGGACGTGGAGTATAAGCAGCTTGGTGCCAGGGCGTGGATCAGAGCTCACCATAATATGGTAAGAATTGGTGTTTTTGCGTTTATCGTTATGATAATAATTCCCGAATTGTTAAACCCATTCGACCACTCAGAAAGGGTTTTTCGTAATTGGGTTTCGTAAAAAGGTTTTTCGTAATAGGGTTTTTCGTAAATTTTATGGTCCACTAAGAAAGGGTTTTTCGTAATTCCACCCCTAAGAGGGTGAAATGGGGGGATTTTGTTTGCATGGAAAATCTTGTTTCTTGAGTTAATAAACTTGAAACTAAACTTGGCACCAATACTAATCTAAGTAAATTATGAAGTTTGCCATTTTATGTATTTCTAAACTACCCCCTAAAAGGGGATTGGGGGTTTTCAAAGTTTTTCTGGAAGAATTTTAACGCGCGGTCCGATTAACTCGAAACTCAATATTTACACTTAAGACCAAAAATAAAGAATAACATGTATCAGGGTTTTTCTAAAGTCTACTCCTAACGGGTTGAAAAGGGGTACTTAATTTTACAGGAGAGGATTCTAATGCGTGGCTTGATTAACTCGAAAATTGGTAAAAATAATCTATGAATGAAGTTATGAATACATCCCAAACGATTTTTAAAAAGTTCACCCCTGTAGGGATGAAACGCGGGGATATAAACTTGAAACTTGACAAGAATACTTGCCTATGTAAGTAATAAAGCTTATTATTATAAGGTTTTCAAAACTACCCCCTCAAAGGGGTGTTGAAGTTTGTGTGGAAGTAATTGAATGCGCGGTCCAATTAACTCAAAACTGAGTATTAATACTTTTGACCGAAAATAATTAATAATAAGTATGAAAAGTTGTCGAAAATTGACCCCTGACGGGGCAAAAAGGGATAATTCGATTTTTAAGGGGAGGATTTGAATTTGAAACTGTATGTTACATTTTTAAACCTAAACCACTGAACTTCTGATTTGGCAAAGAGATAGATGGCATCCTGGGGAAGGACATACTTTTTATCCTGGTAGCACGTTCCCGTGAGATAATTTCCGACATCCACGCAGAAGCTAGTTTCATATATAGTAATATTAACAAATGAATAAAAAAAGCGCTCGATTAGGACTCGTTTAGAGGAAAAAGATAGGAAAAGAAGTGTGAATTTGCGTTTTAATACAGAGTCATCTAGTATAAGGTTTTAGAAGCTCTCATGAAGTTGTCGCCATTGCAGTTGACCGCGCTAGCGGTTTTGGCACCTTCAAAAACCGTGAAAATGCCATAACGAAAAATGTTAACGTTCTTGTAGTCACCATCTTGGATTTTCACTTTGACCTCACTATTGGCTACAGCAAAGAAAGAAAGAAAGAAAAACCATTTATTTAGCACAGACTAAAAGACACACAATACACCAGATACATACATCAGATAACAACTAATAAAAAAACAAATAGAAAGTGTAAAGACCGATGCAAGAAATTAGCAGGTAAGTGTGCCTCACGGCTGAGCACCCTCGAAAACCATGAAAACTATCTCTAAAAACTATCTCTTTCTAAAGTCGCATGGAGCGCGAGCATAACGCATTTTTGTTACGTATTTCTACCAGTTTAATACCAGGTACCAGTCGGTCTACCAGTTTAGTTTTCCTACCGCGTCAAAGAACTTTTGCTTTTGGATAGCGTAGTTACAGTAAAAAAATTCTGGTTTTCCACATTCTAGTTAATGTATTGTCGAGTGCCCACTTAGGATCAAAGTGAAAGTTCAAGTCTAAGAAAACTGGCTATCCAATGCTCACACTATATATTTATAAAAGTGAGAATGTAATAATCATAAATAATTGTGGATCCTTTTTCTCCCACAGCCGTACTCAGACCTCTCATTGTGGAGCCTCCCATCCCTCTACCAGACGAAGATCCCCACGTACGCGATATCAGACCTCTCCCCCGGCACGTGGTACCAGCTGCGAGTGACAGCTACTAATGAGGCTGGTAGTGTCACTACGACCTACAACTATGCTACTAAGAATGAGGATGGCAGTAAGTGTCGTTATGAGTTACTACTGTACAATCACGAGCAACCCACGCGGTAACTATTATTAACCAAACATAACGTACAGACGCCAGCAGGTCAAGCTACCCGAAACTGTCAATTTTTTCCAATCAACCTTGAACCTTAATGCCTTAGGGATAAAGTTGAAAATCTATTAAAGAAATTTGACAGATTGTTGTAGCTTGATGTGCTGGCGTCTGCACATCAGTTTACTACGATGAAATCGAAACATGAAAGAAAAAGCACTTGGTTTATCAATAACAAAAGTTTATAACTTAACACTTTTTAATTGTTATTTTCATTCAAATACTGAGCTTTTGGCTTTTGTTTTACTATTTATAATTTTGCAATGTACGTTTGTATCGTTGGTTTAGTTGTTGCAAGTGTTACAACTGAGTGGAAGGTCCTGGGTTTGATTCCTGGATTGAGCAAAGTGTTATTGGGTTTTTTCATATGGAATTTCTCAGTAATGGCCCCGAGGTTGGATTTGTGCCAGGTTGATGGAAATAGGCTCGCCCCCCATAACATGGGACTTAAACATACCTGGCTAACCCTTCGGAGTATACAAGCGTAATGTTTTACCCAGACTGGTTTTTGGTCCTTAGACTCTTTTTTTTTATAGGCAGACACACAGGTCCTCTCAATCTGTGTGGTTCTTTCCTCAAAAGACCATCTCAGACCTCGACCTACATGGTCTTCATATGATCTGACCAAGATTACCTATGTCTGGACTTTAAAAGAGACTGTGACGTTTGAGTTTGTTTCGGCCTTTCTTTTCAGAGTAGTCGGATAGGAAACGCCGACCTCATCTAGTTTTAAAATATGATTGAAGTGTAAAAGTGTTTGTTCAAACCTACTTACAAAATAAAATTATTTATCATTTACAAACATTGCTCCACACTAGGAATTACTCCTATATCGTGGGTGCGTTTACAAACATTTAACACAAACACCCAGACACGGAACAACTACCACTAGGCAATGCAAATATTTGTTCCGTGCGGGAATCAAACCCATGACACGCAGTGCAACAGTCGATCATTCAGCCACTGCGCCAACCGTGTCGTCAAGTCTCTGTTTACATATTAGAAGACCATTCTTCACAAGTTTCTAAATATTTGGTATCATTTAATAAATTGACTAATGTTTCCAGGTGAAATAGGGCCGCCCTCTGAGCTCTTCGACCTGAACGTGCTAGTAATAATTTGCAGCTCAATACTACTCACGATCTGCCTGCTTAGCTGTATCTACATACTTGTGAAGAGACAGAGGTATGTTCTGACCGTTTTTTGACGTAGATTTAACAAAAACAAGTAAATTAATGATTCAATACAAATTTCTTGTTATATGACATGGCATAATACTAAGCTGCTTGAAAAAGAAATGTCCCTGTTGGATTACTTACATCATTTTTAAGTATCAAAGGACCGTTTGTAGGGTTCCGTAGTGAACAAGGAATTCTTGCAGTTTCGCCATGTCCGTCTGTCCGTCCGCAGCATAGCTCAGAAAATCTTAGTAGAAGAAAGCTATAATTTGGCAAGGATAAACATAATTATTTATCACGCCGAAAAAGTGAAAAAGAAAAAAAATTTTTTTAGGGTAGCGCCGTTAGTTTCAGTGGATGGATTTTAGCAATCGAATCTGTACTTCCAGAGATTACCTCTTATACGTTAGTTTAGATTACTGAATTCAGTATTGTTTACAATAATCTCTTGCTTTTTTAACTCCACGTCATGTATGTTTCCAGAGCCAGCCACCTAACAGACTACCGCGACTCAATAACGGTCGACAACAAATCGGAGAGCGGCAACCTGACGGCAAACACCTCGCACACCAACTTAGCTACCGTTAAAGAGAACGCCATGAACGCGCAGAACAGGATATACAGCGCTCCTATACATATGAGGAATAACAGTAAACATGGTACGTCGCTTGTTTAGTCTCCATGCTCATCCTCGTTTATTGTATTCTTTATTACTTGGATTGCTCCTGCAGTCGACCGCACGTCGCTGGTAACACTTAGGCATAGAGCTGGCCTAGCGTAGCACGGAGTTACAATCAATCAAAATCAAAAGTCATTTATTCAAATTAGGCTGAAAATCAACACTTTTCGACGGTCAAAATCACAAAAGACAGTCCCCCAAAAACGCCCGCCTTTCACCACTTCCGAGTGCTATCGCTGGGAAGAAGAAGTGGCGCAACAAACTCCCCAGCAGCACAGCTGTCTGTTCAGTTAGAAAACAGTTGATTGTATACAATACTAGGTACCTTTGTTCAGTAATTAACATTACAAGACCAGAACATAAAATTAAATTATTTGCCATATGTCAGCTAGCCACGCCAATATATCAACAAATATAATAAAAACTTTACGTACTGAAGCTAAAAAATAATTAATTAAAATTAAAATGTAAATAAAAACTTACTACCTAAATAAAAGCCTCCAGGCTTATATTGCGTGACAGCTTATATATTTATGCATTGCTGGGTTCTGGTCACATAGTTGTCACTTAATACAATAAGAGGCTAGCCTATACTGTAATGTTACCACTGATGCGCGGTCTACCATACTGCCCAAGGATAATTTTTTCGCAGATGACTATGCTATTTTCTGATACCCTGCGGTTGAAAATGAAAATGCATGCGGAACGATCACTCGTTGAGCTCGGAACCGGGATGTAGTGCACACTACCGGCGAGTTTATCTATACATGTGTAATATCACTCATTATTTACTTTCAGAGCTGTACGAGATAAGTCCATACGCGCAATTCGCAGTGGGCTTCAGGACTTTCGGTCATGTGGAGAACCAGGACATGCCTAGTCGACTCGCAAAACATAGATATGACACAGGTAAACCATTGCGACTGGATTCATAGCCCTTAGTTTTAGATTGTTAAGTAAATATTTTATTGTCTTTGGTTTTAGGTAGGTTACAACTTTGAACTACGAAAACCGCTGCTCAGAAATAAAGACGCTCTCAAGGGCTCACTGTTACTATGGATTAGGCAATTTATTATCGTTGGATGACTGTCGTTACTAGCTATTCCTAATATGACGACACCAAATAACAAGTATTTAGAAATGACAATCGAACTGTAAAATGACATACTACTACTGAGTCTGTTAATGAGTTTTTAGCATGTTGAGCCGACCACAATTAAATTGGGATGTGGTCAGGAGAATGATGAATCGAACTCTAAAATGATCTGTCATCACGATGCAGTGGAGCAGGTCTACACTCAGCAGTGGGTGGGACAAGGTGCCGGTGATGCTGATGACGACGCAGTAGGAAGACTCGCGTACCTACTGTATAAAGAAACGTGTCACAAAAGTACGAGCGTGTGACAATCATGGTGACTCTTATCTTGAAAAAATTTTCTCATGTTTCAAAGAATCGTTTGCTTAAAGAAGCATTTTTATTGAATGTACATCTCATCGAGAAACTGATACTCTCCCAAAATCTAAAAAGATTATCTAAAGACCAAGTCAAAACTTTCTTTTATTCTTTCAGAAACGAGTTTCCAGGTGTGTTCAGAGTCTGAAGATAGTGACAGCATATCAAAATCTACGCTAAAGGGTGTTCCTAGAAGTAAGGATCATTGTTAACCTCTTGAAACTGCTCCAAATTACGTCGCAACGAAAATGATGTTCAGTCCCGCTTGCATCAGAAATCACTGATAATGCATTCAGTGATTTCTGATGCAAGCGGGACTGAACATCATTTTCGTTAAACACAAAACATATTAAAACATATTTAAAATATAATTCTGTCTCTATCATCTTCAAACGTGTGACAGAAACAGAACGATATTTTAAATTTGTTTTGCGCTAACATATTTTTATGTAAGCGGCTCCTTTAAGTATTTCTAACTATGTTTTGACGCCTCATAACGATGCTTGGATATGTTGCAAAGTTTTGTCAGTGGTTGTTGCGAATAAATGTAAAAAATCATGATAATAAATAAATATTTGTCGCATCACTGTGTGGCCGAGATGAAGAGAAACATCGGGTCTTCTTCATGATCCACACACATAGTTTACGTATGTGTGGGCACTCGAACGAAAAGATAATTTGAATCTAAAGTACCTAACTTTAATAAACTAGCGATTATCAACCAAAACGCACACTTGCGTCGGAAACAAACACGTGCGTACGGTACTGAGCGTTTGCCAAGACTGCCCAGGCTCGACTGTCGACTGTAGACTGTCGCAACTCTCGGTCTCTCCGCCAGTCGTCGCTGCATCCCCTCCACCGACGATCGTGTCCAAGCGGTAGGGCTCGCTTCCGTTTCCGATCACATGATTATTCGTTTACCCATCAAATTGTTAGATGGTGTCCGCTGTACTGTGGTGCCATCTATTCACGACATATTTATTAATTAAATTCCTGTTATGTTCCCGGGTCAGGCAAAGCGTTATTGGTTTTTCCCATCTGGAATTTCTCAAAACCACTCGGAGTCTGGATTTGTATCCAGTTGATGGCAATAAACCCGCCCCCTATGTCATGGATCTGACGTCACTGGCGAAATGTGAATGTACAGACGCCAGCACATCAAGCTACAGCAATCTGTCAAATTTCTTTAATAGATTTTCAACTTTATCGCTAGAGCATTAAGGTTCAAGGTTGATTAGGAATATTTTACAGTTTCGGGTAGATTGACCTGCTGGCTTCTGTACTATAGATAGATACACCTCTGCCTAACCCTTCGGGGGACACAGGCATGATGTTATGTGATGTGTGTTAACTAAATTAATAGCTCCATTATTATTTTCTTTCCAGAAGTCTGCAGAACCCCTCACCATAGATAGACTATACAAGGAAGAACTTTCGTTTTAAAAACAAATTTCTTCTTGGAGGATCTGTAACATCAAAGTCAACTTGAAAGTACATAAATAAACTTAACGCTGCCCAAGTGAGTTGAAAACACCAGAAGGCCCGAGAATTGGCCTTCCGAGGAACGATTCAATAAAGGATTTGTATACGATTCCGAATTTAAAGGAAAGTTCCAATAAGAAATAAACTACAATGTAAACGTATGTAAGTACAGCGACGCAAAAAGCACTTTGTCAGATTTCAAGTTTGACATCGTCGATATGCCACTGAGAGCATCCTGTTGTGTATAATGTATCCTGCACACGACGGGTTTTAGAGAACGCCAGACATCTGAAGTCCAATTCTCGTAATTTAAAATGTTCAAAATCTAGTCGCAGTCTCATCTCGGCGACAAACAAATGTCAAAAACTTGTCAAAATGTAGGGAAATTAGACGTATTGTTCAATCAATCAATCAATCAATCATTTATTTTGTTAAACATAGGTATGGTTACAGATATTATATAGTCTAAGATATGTGCACTATGTTTTGCCAATATATGGCGTACAAAATTAACATAAACAAGGAATTGTTAACAATAATAAGGCACAATCAATAAAGGCATGTCAATAGATTACATTATTTTAAAAAAGAAAAAGCATGTCAAATATATTGAATTAAATAAAATCATAAGTGCTTGATTGGCATGTCGCAATCGTCATACCTCTGTTTATCATTAGTAAACTCAGTGATGGAGTAGTAACATCTATCTAAAAGGAATTTAAACAAAGACCTCTTAAAGGATCCCAGACACTCTTTATTTCTAATAGCTGCTGGTATACTATTATATATTTTTGGGGCCATACCTAGCACATTTTTACCGAAAAATGCGGTTTTGTGAGGGGTACCTTGAATGGTATTCCGATAACGACGAGAGTGCAGTTTTTCAAATAAATGAAGGTTACATCGGACAAACACCCCCATTTCATATATGTACATAGACGGTAAAGTGAGCATACTAAGTTCCTCAAACAATGGTTTACAACTATCAATCGATTGTAATTTGGTAAACGATCGCAAGCATTTCTTCTGAGCTTTAAAAGCAATGTCTCTGTCAGTGGAGTTGCCCCAGAAAATGATTCCGTACCTAATGCTAGAAGTCACATAAGCATTATAAGCTATTTGTACTGTAATGCGGTTTACCGTTTTTGACAGTTTGTACAGAGCATACGCAAATTGACTAAGCTTCTTCGACAAAGCGTTAATATGATGTTTCCAAGTCAGATGACTATCTATGTAAAGGCCCAAAAATTTTGTGACGTCACATTCAGAGATTGCTACATTACCATATTTTATATTCAGTTTCAGTTTATTTGTTCTTTGATTAAATGTCATTATTTTAGTATTGTTTAGATTTATTTTTAGATTATTATTAACTAACCAATTTATCACATTTTTAAGATCGTCATTTATGTCATTTTCAAGAATATTAACGTCATTACTAGAGAATAAAATAGTGCTGTCATCAGCAAATAAGACCATCTGGTGCTTAGTGACCCTAGGCATATCATTTATGTAAATGTTAAATAATGGAGGGCCAAGGACGCTACCTTGGGGAACACTATAGGCAATTTTCCTAGGACGTGACATGTATGTTCTGTTAACAGATTGAAGCTGATATCAGACTGTGAACGTTCTTAAAATTACGTTAATTGCCCCTCTGTTTACACCTGGCAACCGGTAATAGGCACCAGAACAAGGCACTAAAAAAGCAGCTATAGAATGCTACACCTGCCGGTCGATTCTGTAAAAATCTCACCGTGGAAACTCAAGTGAAGTGAGCTTGATGTGAGTTGTCAGTAGTGTCAATCCCTAGCATTATTTGTAATGACAGCTCACTCCACGATCACTTCGACTAAAATTTCACGGTGAGCTGGTTACAGAATCGCACTGCTGGCAAGCTTGTAAGCCTACTTTTATTTGCTGTTTAGAGTTTCTGGCATTGTCCTTTGTGAAGACTGTACATTGTAACCTAGAAAATTAGGGTAAAGTTTAAGACTGATTTGTGCCTAAACCTATCATACGATGTTGTTGATTTTTTTATTAAAGTTTCTTAGTACCTATTATGTTTAAAACTAATATAGGTAAAGTGTATAAAAGTTTTGTATAAGTATTTTATTCCAAATAATCAGTGTGGTTAGTTGCCAAAGGTATATTAAGAATTTGATCTCAATAAAAGTGATTCATTAACTAATAGGGTAGGTATGATGGAAGAGATTTCTATAGAAATAAGCGGCACCTTTGTACATTTTTCTGTTCCTTTCTTCTTGTCAGTTTATGTGTGTACATAAATGGTTAAATAAATAAATAGTACCTTATATCATATTGTTTTTATTAATCCTATTTGTATATTTTGACAGTAATTTTATGAACCATTTAAAGAAATGAATAATGCATATACATAATTAAAATTGAAAATCTTTTAAATGTACGGCATTTCAAATAGCATCTGAAGACTCCACATCAGCCGAATGTTAACAATAAAGTCACCTCAGTTGCAGAGGGATAATCTATTTTTTATTATAATAAACTGAGTGTATATCTGTGAGGTACAGACGCCAGCGCATCAAGCTACTACAATCTGTCAAATTTCTTTAATAGATTTTCAACTTTATTGCTAAAGTATTAAGGTTCAAGGTTGATTGGGAAAATTTGACAGTTTCGGGTAGCTTGATGTGCTGGCGTCTGTACTATGGCGTATACGCGGTTGATTTTCAACGGATTTGAGACGGGGCAGCAAGGGCCCGTAACCGTTGTAGCTCAACTATTAAGGTTGAGCATCAACCAAACGGAGTTTTTAAAATTTATTGTTTATTTTCGGCTAGTCAGATCCACTGCAAAAATGTAGGTTGGAGTCTTATTTCCTACGAAATTTACCAATAAGGAAAACGTTTTATGTAACTTTGGCACAAAGTGTAACATAGCAAGAACTGGCTTTTACAACGTGTCTATTGTCATATAATCCAATCAGGTACATAAACACACATAAGTACCGATCTCATCTAGTTCTTACAATATTATTGACGTGTATGAGTGTTTGTAGGTATATAAATTTACTAGAAATAAAATCTTTATTAAAATATAATCGGTAAATGTTATTAATACTTACTAAACGAACCCAAAGACCACTGACCCCGAAGTTTTAGGTATACAAAACTAACGGACCCGGCAGACGTCATCCTGCCCGGAAAAGCAGCGCTACCTACCAGGTACCATATTGTCTATTCAAACCATCCAGGATCCCATTGAAATATACACACAAAATTTCATCCAAATCGGTCCAGCCATTTAGGAGCAATTAGATGACCAACACATGTACAGAAAATTATATATTAAGATAACGAATAGGTACAAAAAGGATCATCCTATTTTCAACAAAAAAATGAACCCAATGAAGCATAAACTACCCAAAAAAAGAAGAATTAAGTTATTGGAAAAAATACTGAGCAGCAAACTAAACTCTATTATACTAACAAAACGTTAGAAACATTCAACGTAAAGTTTTCGTATAAAATCGGTTCAAACAACGATTTATTTTGAGTGTACAGTGAACCGAAAAATTGGTGCGTAAGAAACGTTACTTATATAAGTTTTTGTATTACGTAGGAGTTTGAACTTGACTGAGTTGCAACAAAACATTACAGTAACTGATTTTTTATTATAGAAAATTCACTTAGATTTTGCTTTTTTTTTTTGCGACATAGCTTGCAGAGTAAGCAAACTGAAGTGGCAGTAGGCTGGCCATGTTTATCGAAGGACCAATGGCCGGTGGAGCAAACGAGTCTTGGAGTGGAGACCGCGTATCGGCGAGCGTAGTGTCGGACGCCCCCCAGCCAGATGGACGGACGACCTAAAGAAGGTGACTGGGACGGACTGGATGTGGAAAGCAGAGGACAGGGTGTTGTGGTGCAGTCTGGGAGAGGCCTATGTCCAGCTGTGGACTGCGATAGGCTGAGTTGATTGATTGACTTAGATTTTGAGTATCAAGATCAGGTGACAATCTAAACCGACATAAGTTCATTTATGTACATTGTTTCATTCAAAAGTTGTATCTGTCGCGAGTTACTGGGTCAACCTTTTTAGTTTCTTCCATTTCAGCATTATAGGTACCTAATGTCCTTTTCCGTCAAATCTTAAATAAATAGTAGGTCTTCGTTTTGGAATTCGATTTTCATTTGAGCGATTTTAATCCATCAGCTTTCCATGAACTTCATCAGATAAGTAGTAGGTACCTATAATTATTACGGTTACCATTTTAATCAACCTCTGCAATCAGGAAGGGAAATTAAGCTGAGGTTCTCCTGAGAACTGAGTTTTCAGATAAAATACCAGCACCTGAAAGTTATTAAAATGGCTGAATCCTGACGCTTTCAAATCCCAAAGAGACCACACACACCTTACCTATTACTGTCCCGTTCAAATCCAATTCCAAATTTGATTAATACACACTCCAGGATACAAAAAACCGTATCTTTACAGTGTTGTAAGTTAGGTCATCGAAAAACAGGCCGGGGCATCCAATTTTACGGTCCATGTGTTGCGACCTCGCGGGACTACGAGAGACTTAAGTTTAGTTTGTACATGTTTCAATTAAAGTTTCTTCTTGTTTGTCATCATGTGTGTTTTGGAATGATAATTATGTTGGTTTAGGATGGATGAAAACCATCGTAATGAGCAGAGAATCTATAGAAAGTAAAGCCAATGCAAACAAGGGTTTAATACCAATGTCACAAGTTAGATGGCAGCAAGGAGGTCTTTAACTGAAATTACTGAGAACCTAGATAAATCTTGACATTTAATCAACAATAACGATTTATTTATTCTATTCTATTTAATTCATTCTTTTAATTTTATTTTCTTATCAATTTATGGTCAATATCTTTATTCATAGGTAATCCAATTAATAATTAATCATAATGTAATCAATTATAATTTAATCAGTAATCACATGCCAATGATTTTTTTTTTTTTTTTTTTTATATGTTGTATACGGCATTGAATGTTATGATATTTTTTCTTTATTATTGTTTTGGAATACTTTCAATAATTTATAAATATGTTATGTGAAGCCGTTTTCTGTGCATGTGGTGTTAACCTGTAATTAATTGTTGCACTTGTAAATGTTACTCTAGTCATTAAATCAGAAATGTATATAGTGTAAACAATTGTTGGTTAACCTAGTTGTTGGTATTCTTTGACAGTCGTTACGGGTAGTCTGAAGCCCGAAAGTCTGACAACCAGTCTCACCAAGGGGTATCGTATTACCCAGTAACTGGGTTGTGAAGGTCAGATAGGCAGTCGCTCCATGTAAAATACTGGTATTCAGCTGCATCCGGTTAGACTGGAAGCCGACCCCAACATAGTTGGGAAAAGGCAAGGCAGATGATGAATTGTTGGTTAACCTAAATAAATTAATAAATAAAAAAATGATGATGAAAAAGTCAAAAATGTATTGGATTGACATATCTAAGCTACTGAAAACCTTATCTTGTTGAAAGTTGTTGTATAAATACAAAAAACTTTGAAAGTGACTGACACTTATCTACGCCCGTTGGTAACGGAAATGTGACGGAAAAGGGAATAGTAAACATCCATGATTTGATTTATTTGACCAGCATTTGATGCCTGCCGGCTGATGATAATTATGAAAATAGTATCAAGTCTGTTGACATTTTAGTACTTGAACATCCACAGGTTAAAGACCCTGCTCCACCCAGAGCGGGAGGACTCATTTGATGATTTCCCATCCTCAAAAAAAAAAAAAAAAAAAGACCCTTTTTATGACTTCCATGGATCTGGAACTTTCGTAGAACCACGTGTTTTGAAATTATTAGTGGGATAAACAACTACCATCCCATTGACGTAGCCCAGAGCCACGTCACACTAAAGTGTGAAGGCTGCTGTTAATACCATAATTCATAATAATGATTATGTTTCAAAACAAATGCAGTATGAAACTACCAGGTGATCCTAAAATTGTATAATGTCGTACTGATCATCACAGCGAACGAGGCCTTCGTATGAAATAACCTTACAAATGGATTTTCCATAGATTTACCAAAACAAAACAACAAAGTAGCGGAAAATCTCCTTAGAGCACAAACTCTCCTTATAAATATTTACCGATACCCAACAATAAAATTCCGTACCAAATGTCCGGTCCGGCGAAACCAAACACTTTCGCCGGACCGCGACAACTTGCAAACTTCGATAATATAAAGTTGGTGCTTGAAATTGTTCGAGCTCGTACCTTTGGTTTCCATAACTCGAAATTATTGGGTGAGATGTTACGATTATCTACATGCCTTGGATGTTTATAATTCATTAAAAGCTCAAAGTTCTGGAATTGAATCCATATCGTGTTTATTTTACGAGTGTCGATATTTAAACTAGGAAAAAATTAAATCTTTTCAATAAAAGAGGTGAAAGACACAACTACAGGACTGGAAAAAGGGATCAATGAGTTCAACTAGGTTTCAAACTGGCTAAAGTAGACTCATCCCTGATGTTTAAAATCTTACAATACAATTCCTGTTCCATAAGTTGGGGGATTACTCGTACATCGCTGACAAAAATGCTTGGCTCAACGCTGCTCCTGCTCCACAAGGGCGCATAAACTAATCGATTAGCATTCGGAAATATTGTTGTAGGTGCTGAACATTGAAAAAACTATCTTGCATTGTATAAATTCAATGTCTTAGTATTGTATAATTGCATAGCACAAGTGAAAGCACTATGTATTTGCTATAAAGCTACCATTTACTAGCTCTCTATCATAAACACCAACCATTGTATATAATTTCAAACTTCAACCCCATTATATTTTACTACCAACAAGCTCAAACGAAACTTGAACCTACCAACTCCCGTTGCCAAAATAGTCTCGGCCCTCACCGTGGTACGCCGCAATAATCCAGCACAGTTTGTCGGCCAAACAAATAATTAATCTACTGTGGCTAGAGTTTAATTACTTGTTTGAGTTTGTCTTGTTCGACGTGAACTCACACTAGTACAGGAAGATTTATGTTTTAGTTGGTGGTTGTAAATGTGGCGGTGAATTGTTCATTGATTGGTTTTCGATTTTGTCTGTCCTGTCTGTCTCATACATATATTAGAATATTCGAAGTGTGCATACACCTGCACTTCTGAGGTCGTGAAAAACCCCACGAATGCCTCAATTGTTGTGGCCGCATACTGGGCCCAATTTACCTAACAGTTACTTACAATTACCATGACTCGAAAAGGGAAGAACTGTCTTGTATCCTGAAATTCATGGCTCTTTGTGTAAAATACTGTTTTATCAGTGTCATGGAATCTGCTGGATTCGGGCAACGCAAGACTGAACGCTTGAATAAAAAGCCTAGCCTTGGAAAATGCATATGTCCAGTTTTAGACTTCTCTCGGCTGTAATGATTATGATAATGACGAAAAGATAACTTTTTGTTACTGTGACAGATTCTTTTCTTGTGATATTGCGGAAACGGTCACATTTCATGCCCAATAGGATTTAGTAGTCTGTTTCAGTTCTGCGTTCATTTCAGAGAGGAATGCCTGTCCTCTTAGTTTAAAAGTTTTGCGAAAAGTATTGAATATGCACTTGAAACGTAGTATAACAGAAATCAGGATGGCTTAGATATTTGACAATTCATTTTCCTTAGCTAAATCACCTCGAGTTTGATATAAAACACAAAACATTAATGTACAGAATTATCAAATTGTGGGTGAGTACATCTATGTATGTACATAATTATGTAGGTACACATAACTGCTTCCCTTTTAGCCTTTTGGCCTCGTAAAGGCTAAAAGGGAAGCAGTTGTTGCTGTTGAATTTTTCTTTTTGTTATTTTTTTTTTATATAGTTTTTATTTCGTTTTTTATTTTTGACTAGGTTTAATTTAGTATTTTCTTCTTTACACTAAGCAGTTGTGCCACTTCTTCCCAGCTCAGACACAGAAAAGTTGTAAGGGCCTGACGTTTCAAAATAGTTTTAATTAGCTTTTCAAATGAAGAAAGTGTTGATTATTGATTAAACTTTAGTAAAAAATATTTTGAGATTAAATCAATCACTGTTACTCCGTTGCATCTCTGTGCTCTAGAATTGAAAAGGTTCATGTTCTTTGCAGAAAAAACTAAGTGCTTAAGTGGCAGTGGATTAGCTCAATGCTCGTAGAACAGATGGCCGGTGGACCGATGATCTAGTAAAGGTGGGGAGTAGGTACAAGATCGGTTGTTTTTTCGAGCTTGGAGAGGCCAATCCAAATTACAGAACTAATTACTACTAAAAGTCATCAAATATCTTTTATAAACTGTTTTATTGCTTACAGAAATGCCCATGTTTGACTCACAGATGTAATTGCTCAGAAACATCGTCAATTAAGAACGAGTCTCCGCGCATCAAGAATCTTTGTCGCTTTACTTTACTTGAATACTTGCACTTACTAAGTTATCATTATGGCAATTTATTAAATAAGTAGCGACCTGCCTGCGTCGTGTGTGATCATGGATATTTATGTGCTATATCTGAGTTCAATATTGATGGCATCATTATTCTCCAGCCCTTACCCCAAGTTATTTGAGGTTGGCGCAACATGCCTTTTTCTTCCATAATTCTCTATTAGCTGCCATCTCGACACTCACCCCCTTTCTAACCATATCATCATTCACACAGTCCATCCATCGTTTCTTACACTCCCTACTATTATAGCCATCGACATTTATACTCAAAATTTTCCTCACAAGTTCAATATTCATGTATTATACACATTCACCTTCCAGAATTAATGCTTCAAATTATGGTGAACGCCGCACCAAAATCCATTGTGTAGTGTAGAAGAATAAGCAAGCAAACAGATAAACACTATTGTGGTACTTAAAGGCAGTATTTTATCATAGCTGTAGGTAATTATAATAGAAATAGCGGTGATCTCGGTTTCACTGGCGTCCTGGAACTACCTCATAACATTATATATTTTGTGATGATGATGTTTTATTAATATTCTTAGTGACAAGCATCTGAAGAAGCCCTTGTTACCTGTCAAGATTTCTCAAAAATTTAAAAAATTTTTTTTTTTTGGGGACTTTAGATAGGCAGTCGCTCCATGTAAAATACTGGTATTCAGCTGCATCCGGTTAGACTGGAAGCCGACCCCAACATAGTTGGGAAAGGCTAAGCAGATGATGATGTTGAATTTTATTACCCGTGGTAGACAGAACTAAAAATAAATGTCAAAATACTTACTTTGTGACAAAGTCATCTATCATAAAGTAAGTAGTTTTAGTAAACTTCACTAAGAACTTAGAAAGTAACTAATGAAAGTTCCTCTCGGTGTTAAAGTTAGCGCCAATGTTTACTCATCACTAGATTTGCAAGGACATCATTAAGGGCTCCGAAGAGTTATCAAAACTCACGTAGGGAGGGAAAGAGATGGCAAATGTAAGGGGCGTTTTACCACAGAATATATAATAGTGCCGTTTACAGGTTTTGAAAAAAGCCTATTCCTCGGACAGTAGCCGCTATTAACGCTCTCCTGGACTCAAACACAGATCTAATGATCTCGATATGTTTGCGAATGAACGCAAGACGATATTGACAGAATGTTTGAATATTTTTGAGAAGAATGCATAACTGTGTTAAATAAATTAAATTATTATGTTTAAATAGTGTAATTGGCTTAGGCCGTTCTATTTAAAATAAATAAGACCTACTAAAAAAAAGTCCAGTCCAGTAAAATCCAGTTTTAAAATCCTTTAAAACTGTCTCTTGTTTCATTTTGATTCTGAAAACACTGACAAACATCTTAATTCTATAAATCCCTCACAATTCTAAAATAGGCAAAGTGTTGTTTGTTTTTCTAATAGTTTTTGTTTTTTAATATTTAGCTTAAGTTATTAATACTGGAGATTGTTATTTTATAAAATAATAACAACGTCATAGAAAGAAAATCGTTTTTTTAACTTTTCGCAGCAACCTTACAGTAATTTGTTTATTTAATACTTGTTTCTGCAGGTACAAAAGAAGTACCAAATCTGCTTATAGAGTGCACTTAGCTACATATATTGGTTAGCAGTACACCCGCGGTTCTGACATCAGGATGGCGGGTGTACCTAATTTTTAAAATATCATTGTACGGGTACAGAGATTTTCAAGAGAGGTACGTAAAGGTACACAGAAGGTACCAAATAACTGCAATAAATTTAGACAGATCTGAAAAGTACACCCGCGGTTCTGATATACATTAACAGTTGGGTTAAATTACAGCTTCCCATAGTTTTACTAATCACAACGAACTTTGATCGCTAATCTCAACTATCAAGCGTAATTACGTGACACACCTGTCAGAAGCAATGGGTTTCATTTTGACAGCTCAACAACATTCATTGCGTTATTTATTTTGCTGAGCAGACATATTTTTCGAACATATGAAGCAGTGGATTAGCAATATCCTTCAAAATTATTCAGATTGAGATTGATAGTTTGTAAAGCAATTAGGGAGCTGATCGTGTCAAACCCTATTAAAAGGACATATCTGTGTGACCAGTTGACTACGCCTTTACAAGCCGCTAGCGTCGGTACTGATCCAACTTAGATTAGTTGTACGCTGCGTCTTCCGCGGTAATTACCGACGCGACGTCCGAACTACTTGTATTATATGAGAGCCTAGTACTTTAGGTGTGGTAGCGCACACTTTATTATTGCTTCTAATACCTATGCGTGCTAAAGACTAAAAAGACGGCAGAACCAGCTAGTGGCAATGTTATCTTATTATCCTGGCACTAAATAGCCAGCGTTTCATGCCTATACAGGCAAAAAACACAGGCTATTCAAAAAAAAAAACCTCTGAAGGGATTGGCAGAGGTTTTTTTTTCTATGAATATAGTTTCCTTTCACCAGTCATTTGTCCAAATTCAAATATTATAAGAGACGAGATTAAATATTTCAAGCAAGCGGGCACAAATCCACCGAACTAGCAACGGAAGTAGCGGGAATTGATGTACTACTCGGGCACCAGACTACCCTACTTAGTGCAGTGTCGACCAGTGAGCTAAATGGAAAATGGGAATGGACGGCGAGGGAGAAGATATTAACATTCTATTAATGACAGACTTTTTTTTTTTGGTGGGAAATCTTCATATGACTTCTCCCGGTCTGGGCGGAGCGGGAGGGCTTGTCAGACTTTTACTGACCAAAACCCTCGCGTGTTCCTTCAGTTGCCTGTGCCAGGGGCCACGGTATCTCTTTCGAACAACCCGCGGCCCTGGCAGGCATCGGCCCTAGCGAACCCCGTCAGTTCGTGCTGACATCTCTTTAAGGCGCGCGTGGAACACAACGCACCGTCGACCCGGGCCTGGTCCTTATCGGGCGGCGAGCTGCCCATTGCTTGCCGCCCGCAAGCCCGCGCCTACGGTGGCCGGAAGTCGGCTGTTGACTCCCGACGTCCAGGGTGTCTCCTGCAGCGACTATGGGCGTGAAAGCGCAGAGATTGCCTCCTCATGCGCTCTGCCTCCTCCTTTGCGAGCATTACTGCTTTGCAGAAGAAGGTGACAGCTTTCCATGTAATCTCGCTCCGTACCATGGCCTGGACCAGGGCCGGACGCGAGAGATCACCGCCGCCGGATTCCGCCACGAGGACGCGGCGATGCTCCACCCAAGCCGGGCAGACCTCCACCGTATGCTCCACCGTGTCCTCCGGGCGATCCACACAGTGGTGACTGGCGTTTTTTTCCGCCTTATCCTAAACAGGACCTCCCAAAACAACCGTTTCCGGTGAGGACCTACATCAGGCGGGAGGTGAGGGCGCCTTGGCGCCTCTCCAGCCACTCCTCAAAGAGGGGACTTATCGCCGCAATTTTATTGTGGCGTGCCCAGCACTGAGTTGCGACAGACTCAGGTCAGTAAATACTTACACAAATAAAAAACTACTAGCTCGTTGACACAACAATCCTTAACATTACAAAAACGTTTCTAACATACTGTTTTATATTATCGTTATTAAGGCGTCCTCTCACGAACCTACATCTCATAATGTGTTGTGCAACACGCCCGTATTCCCAGAAGAACAGAGTGTACCGTTTCACACAGTTCACGTAGCAAAGGTAATTTTTTATGTTTTAGAAACTACAGTTTTTGGTATTACACAAGGCACCTCGTAGCTCTGAAATATTTTACATTTTTAGAGCAAGTTTTTTTGTTAGTGTAAAAAACCGATTGCAATTGCCTTTTTAATGACCTTATAATGCTCATAAATGACCTACAAAGTTTTCGATTTATTCATAGGCTTGACTTTGCAAAAATTGTTTACTACGAAATACCCATCAAAATACACTGATGATTACTGAGTTGGGTAGGTAGGGACCACAATTCAGCAATTGGCATAAATCAAATTATAACTTTAAGCTTTATTTTCTTTCTAAAATCCTTTTATTACATTCCTCTAGCTTTTCTGATAAGAAAAAGCAATATTTATCTACCATGCACACTGGCTTGTTTGACGTGGTGTTCATAAAGTCGCATGACTTATATATAATAAAACTTGCGCCCTGGAGAGGAATAAACTATAAGGATGAGTAATTAAATTAATTTGCAAAAGAAATAATGAACAAGGTAATTTTACACGTCATTTATCTTCCTAAATTATTTCTCGTTTGTTTTATTTGAGACGTCAATGGCAGGAGGTTTATGTTGCGTTCACTGTAGACGTTTCATGATGTAGAACTCACTGTGTAAAAGAGTTTCCCTGAGGAAATACTTCTCATATACCGCCAGTTATAAAATTATTCGTCTCTCAAGTATATCGATAACGATACTGACAGCCACACTGCGTTTTCCAGATGTACTGTTCGTCTTTTAATGCACTATATTTTACCTTCAAATAGCATTACTGCGTTTTGTTTGTATTCATCATCATCTGTCCAGCCTTTGTCCCAACTATGTCGGGGTCGGCTTCCAGTCTAACCGGATGCAGCTGAATACCAGTATTTTACATGGAGCGACTGCCTATCTGACCTCCACAACCCAGTGACTGGGTAATACGATACCCCTTGGTAAGACTGGTTGTCAGACTTTCGGGCTACTGATGACCCGTAACGACTGTCAAAGATCCAGGAATGACAGCCGGGACCAACGGCTTAACGTGCTTTCCGAGGCGCGGAGGGGTCTTGGTTTGTGAAAATGGTCACCCATCCACGGACCAACCGCGGCAAGCGTAGCTTAACCTGATCGATCGACCCGTGCGGCTGTTATTACTTAGCCACAAGCCCCTCTTTTGTTTGTATTCATTACACGGATAAATGGCAGGAGTGACTTGCACACTCAATAATGGGGCCCGTATTATTATTATAATCAGCCTACAGATAGTTGAATCATGTGCTGGTCATATGTTTCTCCAATCACACGCTATTTAATTTCATCTTCAGTTCCTTTAATCCTTCAGCCATCAGTCATTATCAGTCGTTACCATACTCTACGGCCTGTACATAACTAACGTAAAAAAAAAACTTTTTTATACACGTTGCCTCGTGGACTGCAACCCTAACAGGAATGAATCTCATATGCACATCACATGCAGACCGTTTATGCGGACACACAATGGCCACCAGAAACAAACTTTTAACTCTTTTTGGATAAAAACAAAACGCCATTGTTCGTTGCTTTATTTTTTTAATATATGTTTTGTGTTTTAAGTGTACTGGCGTTGTTTTGTTCGTCGGTTAGTTTTGTGACGTATGAATTTTTACGTGTCTTTTCATTCAGATTAGGTATACAATATTTTTTTAATAATTGGCCTGATGTTCCATCCACGGCTTGGAGTGTGGAAGTAAAATAAGTGATATTTTCGCCGTTAATATACACAAACATATCCCCTAGAGAAAAGCTTCTGTCAATATTAAATATTGCTCACGGTTTTCATTAACTACGGAACCCTAAAATAACAAAGTAACAAGAACATTACCAATATGACGCAATATAAAGTTGGTTAATAACGCTATTTGTGTTCGAAATGAACACGTTGCGAGATTGCGTTAGCGAATTAAATTTAATACGTGGTGAAACACAGTATGATTCGCTCAATTTACTGCTGTTATTTAAAATGTAGGTTGTATTACTTTTTTGGATTTTGTGGTAATAATACTAAATTATGTTCAAATTGTCACGGTTCTGCAATTTAGTTACTGGGTAAATTCTGTTTATGGAAACAAAATTTTGGCTCCTATGATACTCCTTATTTAGTTCTCAATTCAATAAAAATTTTATTCAGTAACAATTCACATTGCGATCGAACATAATCCAGCATGAAACATTAACATTATCTGCATTAATAGTTTACGAAGTCTTTAATTATTTAATTTCCTATAGTTACGTACTAAGTGTAGTACGGATTACGGCATATCCTTAGCCCTACCCTTTGGTAACCGATCTGAAACAGCCGGTCAATTCTGTAAAAATTTCACCGTGAAAATTCAAGTGAAGTGAGCTTGGTGTGAGTTGTCAGTAGTGTCAATCCCTAGCATTATTTGTAATGACAGCTCACTCCACGCTCACTACACCTAAGTTTTCACGGTAAGATGGTTACAGAATCGCACTGCAGATGACACTTGAAGATTTCTGCGAACGTAATGTCAAATGAATAATTTATTAAGAAATGTTAACAATAAGAGCTTTTATTAGTCGTTTAGCAACCGCGTTCGAGCAAGTAGCCCATTGTCCGCAAAAAAATTAAAACAAAAAAACAGGCACGTCGGGGGACCGCTCTAATTATTAGCCTAACGTTCTGTTAAAGTTTAAAATAGTAGCGGTCCCCCGACCATACAACATTTAATCAAAAAATTTCATACGTACTTACGTAGGGTCATAATTTCAAGGTTATTTTTTTCTTTTTATAGGGCTTCACATTTATACCTTTTTTGTTCTATTTGTGGCTATTTTTTCAATAGTTTTTTTTTTATTGTTTTAGGATTTTTACATTCATACTATATTTATTATTATTTTGTGCCGGGGGTTTCTTTTTAATTTTTTATTTTGTACTTTTTGTAGGGACTCCTTATTATTTCATTTCTTAATTTCGTGTTTAATCAGGTTTTTTGTAATTCGCCATTTTGTGGTGGTGGCCATCTTGGATTTGAAATTTGTCATAGTGTATAGTATTCTACTAGTCAAGCCCTTTCATTTAATAGGTACTCATATTGAGGGAGTTTTGAAAAAAGAAATTAATTCGTCATTTTGTGGTGGCGGCCATCTTGGATTTGAAATTTATCATAGTGTATAGTATTCTACTACTCAAGCCCTTTCATTTGATATCCATATTGAGGGCGTTGTGAAAGATTATGTAATCCGCCATTTTGTGGCGGCGGCCATCTTGGACCGATTTTCATCAAACATAGCTAAGAACACTTCCGACAAATTCATCTTTAAAAAAAAAAAAAATCAAAATCAAATTCAGTTCATTCGTTCGGGAGCTACGATGCCACAGACAGACATATACACACACACACACACACACCCGTCATTTTGCGCCGGGGGTTAACAAAAAACATTTGTATTTAAAAAAAAAAAAGTTTTTCCACAAAGCAATTTCACCACAATGTATTTCCTTTCAAGATTTTAAACTAAAATCAGGAACAAGCTCAGCACTATTTCAAGCATTGCTATGAAGGCTCAAAGTGAATAAAAATGCCACAACACGCCCCACAAATTTTACAAAAATCAACCCTATGTCTCAAAAAATAAAGACTACAGTGACTGTTATGATAACTTTGCCACTTATCTTAAAACACTTCTGAATGCAAATAAGCCGCAATCTAGATGTATTCAAGAAAAAGTCGCGCAGATTTTTGTGTTAAGGATAGTTTTCAGTTTAAAGTAGGCGAACGAAGAGCTTTAAGTAGTCACTAACTTTGCTTACAAATTGCTTCCCTAATCTTCTCTATGCAAGCGCTTTCCCTACATTGTATTCGACGTAAACATACTGTGTGTGTATTTGTGTGTGGATTGTAAGTTTAGGAGAAGTTTTAGAAGTAGTAAAGCTCGTTGTAAAGAGTTTGTCCGGAGTAGCTACTGTACTTACATAATTTTGTCGCAAAACAGCGTTGCTGTGTTCAGAATTGCAAGGGATGATGTTTAATAAAATAATTCAAGCGTACAAGGGTTTTCCGTTTTGCGTCTCATAAAATTGAAAAATAATAGCCAAATGATGTCGCTTTCTTTTGGTTTGAAAGATATTTAAGTAGGTAATTGTTAGTTTTCAACACTGATGCTGGTATTAAAAATACATTAAACTATATAAGTAATATCACAAGAAAGATAGAAGCAAAATAGAGTAAAATTAGTAGTTTCAATTAGTAGCCTAATAAAAACAGGGAATCCTCTTATCTTTAGATATTATTTCGATACTATAGTTTGACCAAAACCGCTGTACCGCGCCTTCGGTATGTGCGCGGCGAGACGGGGGGGCAGTGCAGGCCGCTCATTCGTCATCGCTCATGGCGTCCCGCACCCCGCCTCGCTGCGCAGTACAGCAATTTCGGTCAAACTATAGTATTCACCTCTCAAAACAGTCAATTTTAATATTACCATTCTGAAACGCCCTCACAAAATTAGTAATCAGTTCAAAAGGAAATACCACTTAGCGTTCCTACCCTAAAAACATAAGCACATTCAATGTGATGTAAGAAAATAGACTGTCATTGTGGGGGCTATTCCGCACACCTGTTCAAAGTAGACTGAAACAAATCGAGGGAATTTCAAGCGGAATGGAAGGGATACGGTTGAAATGGTGATAGGCTTTTTGCTGAATATGTATTGGGTTGTTTCTAATTTGTTATTTTAACAATATTTACTATGTAATTCTAAGGAATAACCCGGCCTTTATCAAAGGTAACAGCTCCAAAGGCGACAAAAGGATGATGAACAAATGATCTTACCCATCATTCGCTTCGCCTTTTCCTAATGGCAACCATCCTAGCCTGGTGTGGCTGAAATGAATTCGACCTGACTTTTGCAACCCAACTCATTAATTTAGGATTGAATTTTCGGGCCTCTGAATTTAATTACAACTGTTTAACTTATTTCCAAAGTACAAAGGTACCCTTGTATAAAGAATGGTTAACAATCTACGAATGGTCTACAATGAATAGACTTAATCACGACTCTTAGAATACAATTATTTGATCACAATATATTTCTATTCCCCTCCGTGCCTCGGAAAGCACGTTAAGCCGTTGGTCCCGGCTGTCATTCGTGGATCTTTGACAGTCGTTACGGGTAGTCAGAAGCCCGAAAGTCTGACAACCAGTCTTACCAAGGGGTATCGTATTACCCAGTAACTGGGTTGTGGAGGTCAGATAGGCAGTCGCTCCATGTAAAATACTGGTATTCAGCTGCATCCGGTTAGACTGGAAGCCGACCCCAACATAGTTGGGAAAAGGCTAGGCAGATGATGATGATATTTCTATTGACACATTTTAGTAGCTAACTTTAGTTAATGAAATCGTGAGATAATTAAGTGAAATTAATTACAAAAAAAAAAACCTATTAATACACCTGCCTGTAACTGTTCCACTACAGGCTAAAGGCCTATTCTCATAAAGAGCATGCGCGAGCATTAATCACCACAGTTGCTCAAGGCGAATTGGCGATTTCAGATCTCTGATCTTATATCAATTATATAAAGACTATTTTATTATTATTTAAATTTTGGTCAACCTAACAAAATTCCAAACACGAATTTCTTTTTGAAGTCGGTTCTCCTCTAAGAGAGATGCATGTTCATGCAAACTGTTCTTTTAAGATTACGGCGCCAGTAACATTGCAAGCTGTTACTACAAGAATAATAATAATAATAAATACAATTACACACCTCAAACTATCTTAGAAAATGACACACATAAACTTTACTACGATCGCGCCATTCTCACCGACAGGACAATTCACTATAATAGACCGGATATAATCCTACAGGATAAAATAAATAAAGTAACTTACCTAATAGATATTGCCGTTCCCAACACCCACAACATTCAGAAGACAATATCTGAAAAAATTAGTAAATACGCAGAACTCAAAGATGAAGTAGCTAGAATATGGCGCCAACAAAAAGTTTACGTGGTCCCTATAGTCCTCTCCACAACAGGCGTCATCCCAAATCACCTTCTCCATAGTCTTAAATTACTAAACCTTAAAGAAACCCTGTATATCACCCTACAAAAAGCTGCAATATTAAATACATGTCGCATTGTCAGAAAGTTCATGCAAATAGATGAAAACGAACTAGGTCCTCATCACAACACACCTTTAACATGACACACCACACGCTGCATTTACTTGACTTCGGTCCGTAAATGTTGCAAAAACCAGCCAAAGAGCTGAGAAGAGAAAACACTCAAAAAAACAAAATAATAATAATAATATCCCTGGACATTTTCACACAGCGCCATCTAGTCCCAAGCTAAGCAACCTAATGCTTGTGTTATGGTAACAAGATGGCTGATAAACTACTTACTTATATACATTTTTTTTTGTAAATACATACATATTATAGATAGAAAAACACCCAGACTCGGAACAAATACATGTAGGACTTACAAATATTTGTTCTGTAATAATAATGCTTTATTTCCAAGTTTCTAAGTTTACAATTTAACAAAAATAGCACTATGTAGAACAGACTAACATATACACCTAAAAATTGTAAGAATACCACTGAGTTTAAACCTCTGGCACCCAAGCTAAGATTGAACTTTGTGTTAAGGGTGTCAGGGCTCTCTCTTTAGACATTAACCAAGATCATTTAAACAAGATTCGGAGTTACATAGTGATTAGTAAAGAGTAAATAAAAAGTAAATAAAATAGAATATTAATAGAATAAGATTAAATATCAAAGTTTTAGTGTTTTTAATGTTTTAGTTTCATACAAACGAAATACTTTCATATTTCACAGGCAACATTCCCATGAGTAATCAAAGGTAATTGCTACATAATGTTATGCAATATCGGTAAATATTATAAAACACAATGTCTTTACCTACCTGTCTGTTCAGTCGAGTGCTAATAACTAGAGAACCACGATTCACGTCATGTTGAACTCAATTAAATGTTTAATACCTAGAAGTACATATTTTAACACGCTACCAAAGTTTGCTGAAGCTTATTCCATATGAGACTAAATGTTTTTATACACACTAACTTCACAAAGATAACGACCTCAAATTAAATCCCTTCTGCAAAATACAGGCACAACGTAAATCAGTTTAAAAATATCAAAAATATCAGGTAACTTACAAGCAAAAGGACAAATAGAGCCTCCTTTTTAAAGTACGCTAACACCACCAAGCGCCTCTAACCCGTTTGTTGTCTCCCTACATCAGAACTTGAACCTGAAAATAGGAGATTATTTCTTACATCCTCCTTCACCGTGTAAAGTTGCTTGCTGCTAGTTAATTTGTTACTTTGATTAGATAGTAATGACGTAAGCGAGTTTCAAAACAAAGGAAATGGAGGCTTTGTATTGTTTAGAGATGATGCTTAAGATAAGCAGTATTCCTTAGTTGAGGGGCAGAACTGATAAAAGTAATATGTGACGGATAATGCGCTAGCCATGAAGCTAGTTTCTTTCTTGTGGCATACAAAATGCAGGCATGCATATGTATGTTATGCACCTCAAGGCTAATTTTAACTTGCATCGTATTATTTTTTCGACTATCATTGCCAATATATTGAATGAAAATAACAGTTCGAAAAGGTGACATGCGCCCGCGTCGTGAGAAAGGAATTTCACTGGAAATTGCTTAACATTATCGTTCCTGGATAGTACATCAAGCTGTTGAGTATCTCACGCTACGCTTGCTTGGCCGGCCCACTGCCACTTCAGCTCGATTACTCTTACAAGCTTTACGAATAACTCCATTTCTTTCCCGGATTACTCAATTTTACTTGATTGTATAATTAATTATCGTTATAACAAAGGCTTTATAGATTGTTCCACTTAGTCCAAATCCTAAGAAGCTCGAGATTTGAGTGTAACAATCCCAGCACAATCAGAATAAGTAGGTAATCTTATCTCTATACCTACCATGTTTCATTTGGAATTCCCTGTGGCTCTAATGCCCGCAAAATTCGTGTTTCTCTGCGAATTTTCTCGAAGTAATTGTTGGTGAGATGAGGATGGTTTCTTTGAAGTTTTGGTATTGTGAGGATAAAGGCGGATGTGTGAAGTTAATTAGGATATTGTAATGCTTTTGTTAGTACGATTTGCGTTAGTGAGTATTATTTTTGCTAATATTTTTCGAAGTGCGTCTCTAGCTTGTTATATTCTGTTTATTCTTAAACAAAATATATGGTGTTCGTACAAAAGGGTCTTCGCTCATGCAATTTTGAAGGAGGCTCATCGATAAAAAAAATACGACTATATATTTATTAATCGCATTATACTTACTTTGAAAACGTAAAAGCCAACCCATCCTTATTGACATGAAACACACGAGTCAAAACTACAAAATATTAGGTATTTTGTAGTTTTGACTCGTGTAATAACTAATAACGGTTGAGTATAAATATTTGTTAACTTTGAGCAAGTCAGAACTCAAAGCCACTATATAGGGTATGAGGAACAGGGTGTTCACTCATCCTCCATCGAAAACGGAGGATCCTCCGACCAGACGGGTGTTGTGTCTGGCGGCCAATTAATAAACTAAAACTGTCTGCAGAGATGTCCCCAGTGAGTCGGGGTGGCGCTGCGTTATACTCCAGTGCGTCGGATGTCGTACAGCGCTGGGTTGAGGCTGGCTGCTGCGTTCAGCAGGAGAGGGTGCTCTGCTTGTTGACCGGCCGAAAGTGCAGTGTGCTGTGCCAAGGTTGCTGATGAGGCTGAAGGTGATGACATCAAACTTTATCATCTAATATTTGCCAAAATTTAATCACTGTATATACATACGTACATAGTCACATATAATCACAACTCAAACTATGTTATGATCTCGAGCTGAAACTGCCTAGGTTTTTCTACTACGAGTTTGTTGGTTGCTGCCTGGAGTCAGGATTCGTATCTGGTTGATAGCAACACTCCTTGTGTCCCTTCCTAGGGTGATTCACGTATGTTAACATAATGACGAAGCTTTCAAACTTCAACAGCAAATATTTGTCAAAATCTTATAACTGTACATACACGTACAATTGCCACATAATTATATAAATATGTTCAAAGTCAGAACTCAAACGGTGTCGGAATCGCAGGTAGAATAAATTAATGCAGAGACACCGCGAACATGTGTTGTATGTTGGAGTAGGTAACTTGAAACTGATATGACAGTTTAATTTCGTGTTGGGGCAACATTTTGTGAACGTCGAAAGAGCAAACCTACAACATTAAATCGTTTTTGAATGGTAGGAAGGACAGTGATGGCGGATATTACTTTACTATGAAGTAAAATTTTTCATGATTAATAAAAAAGGTGAAGACTGTCGCTCATTTTATGATATTGTATGATTTGACTTTCAGTTTTAGGAACAGAACTCTTGAAGCTATTTAAAATAGGATAAACGAGAACAATGCACACAAGTACACGACCATGAGGCCCAGAACCATTTGTGCATATTAATTCCACTATCCTGGACTTACAATTCATACAAGTCTTAAATCGCAAACTTGCCTTGGGCCTGTGTGGTGAATAATACTCATGCCTTCTTTGTATGACAAGAGGCCATTGTCTGCAGTGGAACAATAATTTGTCTGGGTATTATATAATTCCACTATCATTCTGCAATAATTACCTATGACATAAATGATTCACGTTAAAACTTGTTAAGATTCTAACACGCAGCCTTTTTATCCAATTCCGTCTGCAATACTTTCACGCTTTACACATGTCCTATCCAAATTACACGCACCATCTAACACAAAATTACCTCCTTTTATTTTCTGACATCCATTACATCCCATCCCAACCTCCATATTGTGCGCTTAATTTGCATGTCGTTACGAGCCGTGTCTCAACTCATCCATAATTCACATAATGAGGACAAGCAGAATACTGTAGAGACGAAATAAGTTATTCACCGAGCTGGTTATTTAGATGTAGGTGGTCAAGCTGTGGAGTTAGAGAGAGAAAAAAATGGGTTACGAGGAAATTAGAAGGGTTGTGATTGTTGTGTGGTGGGCTTCTTGGAATGGAAAATCGAAGAGAACGTAGATGTTAAGAAAGAAGAAGCAGTCAGATTTAAGAAAGGAAGTTTGAAGAAGTAGAAGTTCTAATGTCTAAAGTCCCCTCCTGGCAAGCGTGCACCAGTTGTTGACCGCATCATTTGTGAAAGTGGCCAAGCGTGATTGTGACTATCAATAAACAAAACCGTCAATAAACAAAAATTGAATTTTATTGCAGAATATTTATAAGAGACGAAATGAGTAATTCACAGAGTAAGTTGTTTAAAAAGTGTTCATGGTGGCCGTGATGTAGGGAGTGGGAAAAGTAAGCATAGGTTTTTGAGGAATGTCGAAACTTTGTGTACAGACGCCAGCTGGTCAAGCTACCCGAAACTGTCAAAATTTTCCAATCAATCTTGAACCTTAATGCTTCAGCGATAAAGTTGAAAATCTATTGAAGAAATTTGACAGATTGTAGTACCTTGATGTGCCGGCATCTGTACAAAAAAATTAGAGGTAGAGATGAAATAAAATGGAATATTGCCACACGAGAAAATGTTTCTATTTAGTGTTAATAAAAGATTCGAATCTTGAATCCTCTTAAATACAAAAATATTTATTTCAACTTAAACATCCGGGGCTGCCTCAATTTATGTATGACTGAGAAATATTTTTGTACTTTGTATTTGTATTCTTAAAATATTTTACTTTAACCTTTACTTTCTTGTTTGAAAATCTCCGTCTTGATCAAAGGATTGGAATAAAGTCTGATCCTCTGAAGACAAGTCAAACACTATTTCACCATCTCCAGAATAATTAAAACAGTCTTGTTTAATTTATATCCTTTCCAACTCATAGAATATTTTAAACCTCAAAATCGCCATTTCCAAACTGTGGGTGTGGAAAGATCTCTCTCAAACCAACAAACAAACTTCAACAAGGTTCAATGGCACAACAACTCTTTCGAATTTCTCATATAATTTCAGATCCCGCAAAATAAACATCCCTAAGCGAATCAGGGGTGCGCATGTCCAAGTTCTGCTTTAAAATTAATGAAGCATTTTAAATCTTCACTTTGTATAAATGTTTACAATCTGGGGGCCTAAAAAGGCCACTTTAAGCAAAACCTCTAAAAGCTATTCATTTTCTAAATTCCCAGCAGATCATTAGCAATACCTCTAATTTTCGTAAAATTTCATTTTATATTTGGTGTAGGTAAACATTGCCGCATGAAAAAAAAATAAAAACCGTAATTTTATCGGTAAATTTTTCATTACAGTTTTTATTAATCAAATTGGTTTTTTATTTTTTATTTCTACAGTTTAAATGTTGTTTCATTGTGATATGAACTGCACACATATCATATTATGAATTGTCAGTTTGTGACCATTTTACGATTTTTAATATGATTCATATTGTTATCCTATTATGATTTTGAAGTGAAGCTTATTTGAATTCAACATGACTTCTTCAGAAATTTCAATTCAGAATTAAGTTAAGACCGCTCACAAGATTCCTCTATTCCTTTCGGAACAGGAGTCAAATCAAAGGCGTTTGTATTGCGGCGTGCTGCATACATTATTAAGCAGAGCCCTGATAAACCGACGAATTCGTATAACACCACCAACTAAGTCTTACTGTTCGGAAATTCGCTGTAGAGGATTTGCAACCTTATGTAAACTGAATAAGATTTACACTAGATCAAACTTTTCTTTGATAGATGCAAACGTAGACTTCAATTTCGATCACAATTATTTTGCCGCTAGAAAACTATTTTATTCGTTCTTATTATAAAGGCATAAGGTTGGAGTTAGCTTGCCAGTTAAATCTTCTAATGGCATTAAGGAGACGCAAGCAAGAAGAAAATTTATTAAGTTTGCTTAAAATGTTGATATTTCAAATTCCAAGTCGTTAATGGAGCGAATGTTTGTATTGTAAGGATTGTTGGCATTAGGCGCCTTATTAAAACAAAGTTTAAACGCTGTTTCTTCCGCTTGATTCAATTTCTAACCAACTTTTTTGTGACTTTCAATTTATCTTGTTTTTAGAGGATACTTTATTTTGTTTTCATGTGTGTCTTAAAAGTTTTCCATACCAACAGCACCAACAGTTGACTGAACGATTTGATATAATAGCTGGATATTTTCCTGATTTGCTTTACTTGAAAACTTACCCGTGAATAATAAACAGTTCGTTATTATTTTACATTTCTTCTAAAGAATATGACGGAGAAGGTATGTCTGTCTCTCGGTAACATCAGGCATAATTTAATTACTGTGGGCGTACTATGGGTAGTGTTGTTTATAGCACAATAGAAAAACAGTTTACAGTTCAAATCAGATTATAATTTACGAACAAGTTAGTCACACTAGCGAATCACACACTCACACAACTCATCGATACGGAGTCAATTGACAGTTTCTATGCACATGTTGTTCGTACGATGTCCAATGTTTCAATTCTCTCGAGAGCTCTACTAACACCGCTTTTGTAGCTGTTGCTCTTGTCCCACCACGAACTCGGGCTAGACTCTATCTAGCGCCAAGAGATGGCGCTAACATTCCAAATAGTCAAACGAATGACTCCGACAAATATAAAACATAATTATGAAAAGTTCGTCTTCTGTTATCAAATCGATCAAGGTCTCACAAGCGCTGCTCCAATTTTAAAAATGTTAAGTATCAAGGGAGTTCATTCCGTTGCCTAGCCATTTTTCAACTGAAACTATGTTGTGGTTGGCTTTTTTGTTGTGGTCACTGTCTATCCAGGAGGAACTGAATGCCAGTATTTTAATTAAATTAAATTAAAATAGTTTATTTCTGTAACTTTCTTGTACAATAGTATTCTGTGGCTAGAACCTCCCAGGAAGCATGTAGTAATGCTTGTGTTGGGTGGTTCTGCTCCTCCCTCGGATCAACATATTTTTAGGTAACTAGATACTCGTAACTAAACTATTTTAAGTAATTACAAACAAAAAACAATGAATGAAAAGTTAAAGTTACTGGTATGATTTCTCTTTGTGTGTGTATGCATGCGTGTGTGGTGTTTGTGTGTGTGTGGTGAGTGTGTGGGGGTGTGTTCGTGTGTGTATGAGAGGGTGTGTGTGTGTGTGTGTGTCTTTATGATAGTTAGAACATACTATTTCTCATATAGGCTGTGTGAATTTGACTCCTAATTAGGAGACTTCTAGCCCTACGATGTAATATCTTGGGATCGGGAAGTACCACTAGAAGTCAGGAATATTGTCTAGAGTTCGAATTTAAATAATAGGTTCTCTATATTACAGTACCCAAGCCGCTCGAGCTCGCGAACAATTGTTTTTTTACATTCATGGAATTGAAGGTTGTATATTGTCTATATGTTGTGAAGCTTATTATATAGATAGGCAGAGTGGGCTTGAAATTGACGCCTGGCAAAAAGAGTTCTACAGCGAGGAGCAGTGGTCACATTACATTTTCTTCTCCCTGTTTGAGCTATATAAACGTAAGGTAATGTTTTATGTAGTTTAAGTACTGAGTTGATAATATAAAGTTTTCGAAGTGACAATATTTTATGATTTAGGTATAGTTCGACAGTAGGAAATCTAAATGGCTTAAAGAACATTGTTTTTATCAAGCATCTCTGGGCTCTTTCTGCTTCAAGGAATTTAATTTTAGTGGCACCACCCCAGATGGGAATACAATAACACATAACTGTTTGTGCCAATGCAATATAAGTACGCTTTAGGAGGTCTTGAGAGGTGACATGTCTCAACTTTTTAAAGACCCATATGAGTTTACGGATCCTATCATTTATGGCTTCAATTTGAGGGTGCCAGGAAAGTCGGTGGTCCAGGATTACTCCAAGGTATTTAGTGGATTTAACTTTGCTAATAAATTTTATGTACCTTCACTTACCCGTGGGCATAGACAAAGTGGCATTATATCCGGGAAAAAGTAATAAAAGGATGGGACTGATATATGCTACCGAAAAGTTTTTGGAAGTCGTTGTAGAAATACAAAACGCTTTGAAAGTGATTGCCACTTGTCTGGAATAGTGGTCTCGAAAGCCTACCAAAGATTCGTATTTTTTTCGTAGTAGTCAAATAAATAAACAATTTGCTTATATAAACCAATATTACAAAGTAACGACCTCGACGTTTTTGCTCACCCAGCTTACCTGACTTCCAAACTAAGAGACTCTTAGAATTCTGCAAGCGTAGTATGTTTTAGTGTACTTACCATAAATTCTGGGATGCAAGCATGCACTTGTGGGTAGAGACTATTCTGTTAGTACGTCATAGCTTGCTAGTTAATGTTATTGAGGGTCTACGCGGTTTGCTACGCCGTAGCAACATTGCTTTGCCTTAGCATTATACCTACGAGAGCTACGATCTTTGGAATTTCAGGTTACGGCTGGTGTTTCATCTTTCCGTCATTTTCTTTCAATCTAGGGTTATTACCCTTTTTAGCTTACCTTCGTAGGAAGATAAGTTTCAGGGATTACTTAATATTATTTTGTAAGACACACTAGTAGCTATGTAATTAACTGATGCGTGTGTTTCAACTAGCTTGGAGACATTCAATGTGTCCAGTCGGTTCTTGAAGACGTCACGACACTTTCCGGGAGCCTATTCCGTTTCTTATTACTTGCCTTTGCAAACATCATGGCAATTATTAGAGCAGTTTTTTTTTAATTTACACCAGGTATCGGTAAATTTGAAAATCTTTGATTTTAAACTCGCATTACAAAGATGTCAATAATAGGAATGAGTTTTTTGAACAGACCGTCGCCAATTTATGAAAATGTGAATGCGCCGATATCTTAACTGATGGTTGTTCCATCCGGCTGTCCCTTGACACCTCTCAAGTTTTTTTTTAATGATATAAACTAGTGCTTGACTGTGATCCCGCCTGATGGAAAGCAGAGATGCAATCGTTGATGGTAAAGCGCACTAATTTATTATGAGCCTCGAAAAAACCCAAATTATAATCGGACGGGAAGACCGCTGCAGGCAAATTGTTCCAGTCTTTCGATGTACGCGGTATAAACGACGAGGCAAAACGCTTCGTCCGGATCGCGGCGATGTCAATAACGTAAGGGTGGACACTCGCCGTACGTAAGTATGTAAGTGGGGTGAAGCCCCTGTCTGCCTCTTTAAGAAACACATAATAGATATGTGTTATACGTGTGTATCTGAAAACTATTTTCCATTTTCTCAACACCATATCATAGCAATATGAGAACTGGAGTGGATTAGAAACCTCCTTCCTCCGTCAATTACGACGGAGTTAGGAACAGAACTGGAGCGATGTAAAGTAATGGCTTCAAAGGGAATATTGAGATGGACTTATTTAAACTGAGAACGTTCTTCTAAGGATACACACTGCTGTGAAACATAGCAAACTTGTGGTGAATTTTACAACAAGTTTTCTGTGATCAGTGACAGGGTTTGAAATATTGGGATAGATGTCAACAAATTATGAATAATTTGAGTTTACTCTTTAACTGTACTGTACCTTTTAAAGTACAACTGTTTACATTGACGTGCGGTCAACTGTACCTTTGTAACTTCTTTAAGGTTTAGCAAGTCAGTACGTGACCTACATGTAGCATAACTCTGTATGTGTGTATACGCCAATCGCCGTTGCACCCACAGAACAGATAATGTTCTGTGGTTGCACCGTACTGAGGATACCACATTTTATAAACATTTATTAAGCCGAAACTCAAAAAAGCTATCCTCAAACTTTAGTAACAGTATAGTATATCCCAAACGATTCAATGAAACTAGGGCGTTTTTGTCCGCGCTCAGTTTCGTGCTTAGCGTGGTTCTTTTCCGGTACGACGAGCTTACGACTACCCTCGTTTTTATCGAACCTTCCGTATTTGAATGTGCGAGAGTATCGACTCGCTTTTTGTTACTACCAAAGTTTATATAATGTGTAAAAGTACTGTTTTAACGAGTATTAGTTCGTTGGGAAATGGTCATCAAAGAGTATGCGCAAGAATTTTTTTAAGATTGTTTTTTTGTTTACAAAATGCTTCTCACAAAAGAGGCTTTTATTCTGCAGTCATTGTCCTAATAGGTACCTATCGTTTGTACTATTAATACAAAATTGCACAATTCTTGTAACTTGAGTGAGCGGATTCTGCTTACTTTCATGGTCAAATGTTACGGTTCATACAATCATACATGCATGGACGACGACTCAATTCAGAACACTTTACACGATGATTTTTTTTTATTGTGGCATTCAATAATATTGAAGCAACAAATATCTTGCATCGTCTAAACATTGTAAAGACGGTGCAACTTTTATTGTTGCTTCAACTTATGGTATACCATAAATTAAATAGCGCTGTGGCTTGGCTTTACAACTTTGATTAATAAGCTTGCTCACTGCGTGTTGGCTATTTCAAACCTATTATTTCATGACAAGAAGCAACGTAAAATGGAATTTCCTCATACAGAGAAACAACTAGCATTGATAATTACATCACACTTTAGACCGTGTTCCAAAAAAATAATAAAGAAATAAAAAGATTAGATACCTACCACAATCTATCCTATCAGTCCTAATTACCCCGTGAGAGAAACAATAACCAATCCCGAACCATAAACAGACTATAAACCGTATTCATTACCCCCCAATGCAAATACGCACTCGAATACCGAAGCTAATGGACAGTTTAAATTCCATTGCGCCCTTTGATACGAAAAGCAATACAATTGGCTTTCAAACGTCAGACGATATGGTAATGTATAAAGAGTGCTGTTTTATATTCGGAGCACGCTGACGATATTTCACGGATAGATCTGTTCGGATTCAGATAAAATGTGTGGAAATGGATTCTATTTTTGGTTTTCTTAGATTTTTGTGAAAGTAAAGCAACCTGACGTTGATGTGGGTGGAAACATGTCCCGTTGGAAATATATGTTTGCTACTACTAATTACATAATTATGATTATATATATATATATGGTTCAAAAAGCACCAAATAGAGTGCTTTTTGAACGCCACGCGTAAGCAACGAAGCTGAGAAAAGTATTTCCAAAGACGGAAAACTAATAACTCTTAAAGATATTACTTAGGAAATTGCTTTTAAGTTTTTACAAACCTATTTATTGTTTTAATTCCATCCAAGCACACGTTTTCCACATATTACAAAACTACCAACGCAAACTGCAGGAGCATTTAACTAAATCTAATCATAAAATAACTTTTAATACAAAAGCCGTTTCCTCAAAAATAATCATTTCAAGCGCCTGAACCGATTACGGGTTTGGGTTTACTTTAGTACTAAGCCCAATTGCTATAGCACTAAGAACCTTATTGCCATAAATAAAAATTTCATGCACTGTCGTACTTACAATTTGGGGGATTATTATATTTATTTGACTCAAAATAAAGGTGAAAATTGCGTGTTTTTTTCAGTGTTTGGTATTGAAATGTTCGCGGTGATTGAAAATTATGATTTGATGACATGATTTGTTATAGGAAAGGTGAAGTTGTTAAAAAGATTTACTACGAGTATGTGTGCGAAATGTTTTATGAGTTTTAATGGAAGTTTTATCCTTTGTCGTATAGTTGAGTTGATCGATTGATTGACCTGCTTATGTATTACCTGGATAATAAAACGGAAACGTTCTAACGGAATAAAATTAGTGTGTCCAAACCCAGGTCTTGGTTCAGTCGTTAAGGGGTGAAAAAGTAACAGATAGACAGGAATAGTTCCTTTTGAATATTATATGAGTATGAAGTATGTAAATATTTTCCAAATGTATTTAATCTTAATGTCTATTCCCTAAAGAAAAACAACAAAATAAACAACCGTAAAACAGCTCATTTCTTCAGTGATGAGTGTTGCCAGTTAATCGGTGTATAACATTTAGAATTAATTGAAGCCAGCTTGGCTCTTCCGCGGGGAGCGATGTAATCAGTGCGCGGATTACATATAGTTTTCTAACTAACGTGGTTTGTTTGTTTGTGCGTGTTGGCTATTTCAAACCTATTATTTCATGACAAGAAGCAACGTAAAAGTTGAGTTGAAGTTGAAGTAGAGTGAGATGTATGGGTTGGTTGATTGCAGTGGCTTTTAGTGAGTAAAGTGAGGAAGAATTGCTATAGAAAAGAGTACTTCTGGCACATCGAGTTTAAAAAAGATACTGCCACACTCACAGAGAAAACTCTTTGATCACATTGCTACACTGGTATGAGTAACAGAGATGACGCTCCACAAAGCTGAACATTTAATAAAACCCGAGGTGCAAAAACATCACGCCAATATTTTCCGAAGGGTTGGGCAGTGATAAAGGTCACTGACATGTGATTGATGTACCTTTTATTATTATTATTGAAATAGACATATCTCGGGACCCTGGGGTCCCGGACCTTTGAAAGGCATACCAGGGGCCGAAGTCAACTCGCAGAGGCCCTTTAGACAATTTTAAATGATGAGGAGACACCAACTGACGACTGTATGCACCATGCAAGTGCACCCAAGGACAACCCCCGGTTGGTGCAGGACTATTGCAGAACATGGAAACAAAATACATTGGGTTAGGGTGTGGGTGGCTATAATAGATTACTTACATTGAACTATGGAAGGTATATGTCCCCTGCCTGACCAATGATAATATAATTCACAGATAAAAAGGCAGGGGGTAACTTGCACACTCAATAATGGGTCCCCGAAAACGTTCGCTAGGAACCAGTGCCGTAGCAACAAAGAGGCAACATGTCCTGAGGTGCTTGTGAGGAGTGGAGAGGTATTCCACGGCTATCAGGACAATCCCGGAAGTACGGTCAAGATCCCTACCAGCATCTTACTGAAATACTTCCTTCCTCCGAGCACGTTTGCTCTTGTGAATCTCCACTGAAGCCAGCCAATAAAGGCAAGCCATAGGTGAGGTGAGGAACAAGACTTCTCCCGGGAGATAGGGTCCGTGGGGCCGCTACTGCCCAACAGCTCGCCACATGCTGCCCTGCGGGTTCCTGTATCTCTCTTGGTCTGGCTCCTCACCCTAGACCTGATCCGGCAAAGTAAACTCTTCCATCACAGACCTAGAGTTAAGAGCGCGCAAGCTCCACCACGACGTCAACGTAGAGATACCGCGGTGGGGTTATTATTATTATTTTTGATGATCATGATATATGATATCATGATATATGATATCATGATAATAACCATAGTGATAAATCAACGCGCATGGTTGAACAATGAACCAAAGACGAGTAAATGCTATTGCTTGTCCACCTGTATTCACCTGAATAAAATAAAGTCCCAAGTGACTATGACACCAGAGATGAGATAGTCTGTCTCAACAATATTATCAGTGAAAAAGAAATTTTACCTTTCGTTTTATAATATTCCAAATATTATTTATTTTCTTCAAACCCGACCATTTACTCCGCAGTGACATGCGTATGATTTACTTCAACGCAATGTGATTTTTGTTTATTATAAAACTGTTTTTAGGGTTCCGTAGCCAAATGGCAACGGAACCCTTATGGATTCGTCATGTCTGTCTGTCTGTCTGTCCGTCCGTATGTCACAGCCGCTTTTTTCCGAAACTATAAGAGCTATACTGTTGAAACTTGGTAAGTAGATGTATTCTGTGAACCGCATTAAGATTTTCACACAAAAATAGAAAAAAAAAACAATAAATTTTGGGGGTCCCCATACTTAGAACTGAAACTCAAATTTTTTTTTTCATCAAACCCATACTTGTGGGGTATCTATGGATAGGTCTTCAAAAGTGATGTTGAGGTTTCTAATATCATTTTTTTCTAAACTGAATAGTTTGCGCGAGAGACACTTCCAAAGTGGTAAAATGTGTCCCCCCCCCCCCCCCCCTGTAACTTCTAAAATAAGAGAATGATAAAACTAAAAAAAATATATGATGTACATTACCATATAAACTTCCACCGAAAATTGGTTTGAACGAGATCTAGTGAGTAGTTTTTTTTTTAATACGTCATAAATCGTAACGTAACGGAACCCTTCATGGGCGAGTCCGACTCGCACTTGGCCGGTTTTTTTAGCCTGGATTGTATCTCACAGCTGGACAAAAGCCTCCTTTTTTTCCAGTCTCCCTGTCTTGAGCGATCTCTGGCCAGGTATTTTATGATTTTACTATAATATATTACTTAGAGAGGGTTATATAATGTCTCTTTTCGTTGATCTATCAACGCAAAGTTGCGTACTTTTGTACCCTTTACCCGAATGTGTAGATTTACGATTTACAGTAACGTGATTTTCGCTAGCCAACCAGTACATTGACAAATATATGGACATTTGTCACGATACCGTTTAGTTTCAAATACGCTCGCAGGAAGCTGTTACAAATCCTTTACAAAAGTCTACAGACACACGATATCGGCGATTTTAACACAACACACGAGACGAAAACAAAATTGAAGAAACAATTCGTCCCAAAATATTTTCATACCAGTTGCTGCTGCCTGTGGATCTGCTTGCTCCGTAGGTAAACGTTTCTTGTACCCTAATAATTTGATATTTTTATTTGGATCATAGTTTATACATATTCGATAACAGTGGTGGCCCCGTGGTAACGCCCCGACTTACGAATCGTAGGTCGTAGGTTCGAACCGAGACTGCCGCTTTTGTGTAAAATTTCATCACCACTGCTCTCAAAACGGTGAAGGAAAACATCGTGAGAAAACCGGCATGTCCTAGAACCGAAAAATTCGAAGACATGTGACATCTGATTTCCTGTGGCAACACTACAGCTAACAGCTGATTTGAATTTGTTCTTGTAATTTTAATCTTAAAATTTGTAATTTTTATGTATTTGAAGCCCATTTCCAATTACTCATCAAGTAAATAGGATAATAATCTGTTTTTGTGTTAGATTCACCTAGCAAATGCAAAATAGGTGTAAAAATCTTATTGTGAAACAGTGACGGTTACCGGCTCAAGTGAATTTTGCATTGTCATCTTGTTAACAGGTACAATACTTAATATTTTACTTGCTTTTAGTTTGTTTGCGTTCCTTAATTACACCACACATTACATTGTTCATTTTTAATACGGCTACTTATTGATGCCAATGACCTTTGAACGTAAACATAACCTTAGTTTGGTTTGGTGACAGAACTTCTTACTTCATATAAATTTCATTTTTCCTCTACACTAATCCCCTTTCAAACTGCTGTCTCAACTAGCTATCAACTCTCTTTTCAAACTGCTGTCTCAACTAGCTACCTACTCTCTCTTCTAATTTGTCTTCTCTTCCTTCGTCATGATTATGACTCGCAGTGCCCGTGCTCGCCTCGAAGAGTCTAAACTCAGTGAGGCTTTGAGCCTATTAAAGGCTTCAAGGGAGTCCTGTGACCAACTAATTAAGGAAATGGATGACAATGAAAGAGTGCTCTTTGATGCCAATGAAATGAATAGGAAGTTGAAAAATGAAATGGCTCAGTTATATATTCAATACACTGATGCCACAGAAGCCCGGGATAGGCTCCAGGTTATTGTGGACGGGTTCAGCCAGTGTAGCATAGAGTATGAACAAGCTCTTAGTCACAAACACTTATTACAACAGCAGCTACATGAGGCTCAAAGTCACATCACACAACTTGAGACTTCAAATCTTAACATCACCGCCTCGCTGAATCAAAGTCTGTTCAGTGAGCTGGTGTCTATTGCCCCGTCAATGGTTTCTGCCATAAACCCCACTATTGATTTGACAGGTGATGATAAATCACAATCATGTAATTCAGTGAGGGTAGTAACCAGTAAAAATAAACTTAAAAAATACATTAAAATCAATAAATACATTGCTAAAACACAAAAAATGGTAAAGAGACAAAGGTTTTTTATCAAAAATGTTAAATTGAATAGAGAAAGGTTGAATTTGCTCAAACAATTAGATATGTATTCTTTTAATTTGGAGCAAAGTACTAGGAAGTACAAAATTGACACAGAAACCTTGCAATCTGAACTAGACCATCTACAGGAGAAACTGAGTTCAATGACCAACAAATATAATACCTCTGAAGACCTAATGAGGGAATATGTGTTGGCAATGAATGAGCTGGTAAACTCACAAAAAAACAACTGTGAGCATTGTCTAACACCATCCAATGTGCTTACGCCGGATCATTCATTGTCAACATGCAATATCTCCTTACTGCAACCCTGTGTTGATTTGATCGATCCTTCTACTAATAGTTCCAATAAACCTAGTAAACAAACTTTAAATAATGATATTGTATTATTTTGTGATGAGATTGGTAAGGACTTAGGTCACTTGTTGACAGATGAATATCCTGGACACTCGATATTAAATTACTGTATGCCCGGTTGTTCTTTGCTTCATATTATGAAAAAAATTATTAAATGTAACTTTACCCAGGATACAACTTTATTAATTTTTGTGGGTAATAGGGGAAATGTAAACAAAGGAGAACTACTCCAGTATCATAAAACATTATGCAATCTTAATTTAAGAAAAGTTGTGTTGTTTACATTCCCTTATAGTAACAGTTTGCCACAGGAAGAAAATAGCTTAAGATTTGAACTAAATATGACAATGCATAACTTGACATTTAATAATAACTTGTTCCATTTGATTGATATTAACAATTATGTTAGTAAAAATTTCTATTTGACAAAAGATAGACATAACATTGTTATGTACTATCTGTTTATATATTATAAAAGACAGATAGCTGTGTCGCTATCATATTTTTTTTCAATTACAGCCAAAAATTTGGCTAAACAACTTGCTTCTTTTGAGCAATGCAATGACATAATAAATAATTCTGCCACTAATTTGGGCACAAGTAATGACATTGCTAATAATTTAAATTAGAAAGTAAGACAATAGAGGCAACCTCTAGCTATATTGTTCAGAATTGCAAAAGCAACTCAAAAAAGGCTTTAAAATCAGTAAATAGTATCAACCTGGTGCATCAGAATATTCAAGGATTTATGAACAAAGATTTAGAAGTAGAATTATTTATGAATTTTAATAGTATTGATATTCTTTGTATAACAGAACATTGGCTGAAAAGCCACCAGTTCTTGTTCAATTTTAATAATCACCAGGTTGGTAGTTCGTTCAGCAGAATAAATGCTATACATGGTGGCTCATTAATTTTAGTAAGTAACCAGCTCAAATTTAAAGATCGTAACGATATTGTGAGCCTATCTGTTGAGCGTACAGTTGAAATTGCCTGTATAGAATTGGAGCATTTTGTTGTATTAAGTGTGTACAGACCCCCATCAGGATTGTATGACTGCTTTGAAAAGGTAATGGATGAAGTGTTAGACAGGATTTGTAACTCAAACAAGTCCGTTATCGTTTGTGGTGATTTTAATGTCAATTTATTAGAAAACTCAGGTTCTTGTAGTAAAATTATAAGTCTGTTTCAGTCCTACAATCTTGTAAACCTATTTTTGGAGCCTACAAGAATAACCCCTACTAGTGCCACATGCCTAGATAATATTTATACAGATATTATACCAAGCCACAAAGAAATTATAAATTTACTAGATTCTGATCATTGCGGGCAAAGGATTACTATTCCAAATCAAAACAAAATAGTGGTTAAAAAAGATATCACTGTCAACCCCAAAACTGCAAGTCGCTTGGAGGCTTTCAAAATTAAACTCACTGATAAATTACCAGTTTTTTCAATTCATGCGGATCCTAATCATCTATATGATAATTTTTTTAATATATACTGTAATCAATTTAATTCAACCTTTATTCCCAAGACTATCTCGATTAATAGTAACACATGTTTCAGTGATTGGGCTACCATTGGTATTCATAAAAGTAGAAAGCGGCTTTATGAACTGTACAATGAAAGGACTTATGTAAACACTGATGAATTTAATTTGTATGTTAGAAATTATTCAAAATTATTTAAAAAAGTTTGTTATATGGCCAAGTCACGTTATTTGGGTTCAAAGATTAAAACCAGCAATAATGTAATTAAAACGACTTGGAATATTATTAATAGTGAAACGGGAAGGTCTAGTAATCGAAATACTGACTACAGCTTGTCGATTAATGACAACATAATAAAATCAGACTCACAAGTCGCAGAGGCGTTTGAAAATTTCTTTTCAGATATTCCCGTTTCTACTACTAAATCCCTAAACTCATCACCTTCTGTTGCTGAGTCTTTGCTTATGGAAAATGTTAATGGTTGCGATTCGGAATTTCATTTTGAACATGTTACCTGTAGAGATATAATTAAAACCTTTCACACATTAAATGTTAAAAAGACTGCAGATCTGTGGGGTAATTCTGTAGAAGTTGCTAAGTCTATTATTGACATTGTAGCACCTACTCTAGCTCTTATCTTTAATAGTTGTATTGACAGTGGGGAGTTTCCTGACCTCATGAAAAATAGTAAAATAATACCTTTGTTTAAATCAGGTAGTACATCAGACCCTACAAATTATAGACCTATTTCTGTACTACCTACCTTTAGTAAAATTTTTGAGAAATTAATTTTAGATCAAATGCAAAGATTTTTTAATAAACATAAATTATTACATAGCAAACAGTTCGGTTTTACAAGGGGTCGTTCAACTACTGACGCCGGTGTTGAACTTTTAGGACATATTTATAATGCTTGGGAAGATAAATGCGATGCCTTGGGCATCTTTTGTGATTTGTCCAAGGCATTCGATTGCGTTCTTCACGAAACGTTAATCAGGAAACTCCGCCACTACGGAATCAGGAACATTGCTCTGGATCTTCTTACCTCATACTTGAGTAAGAGGATTCAGAGCGTTGATGTTAATGGAAAAAGATCTCCCGGATCTATAGTAACAATGGGAGTCCCACAGGGCTCAATTCTTGGCCCTTTCTTGTTTCTTATTTATATAAATGACTTGCCGTACCTCATAAAGGATAATCATGATATAGTGTTGTTTGCGGATGACACTTCACTTTTGTTTAAACTTAAACGTCAGCAGCAGGCTACTGACGATGTAAATACCGCGATCTCTAAAGTAGTCCACTGGTTCAATGTTAATAATTTACTTTTAAACGAGAAAAAAACCAAATGCATTAAGTTTACGCTACCTCACGTTAGGCAGGTGAAAACCAATGTGTTGATAAAGGGCGAAGAATTGAATCCTGAAGACAGCACAGTATTCTTGGGCATAACTTTGGATGCTAAGCTTCAGTGGGGTCCACATATAGATAAATTATCAAAAAAGCTAAGCTCCGCAGCATACGCGGTTAGAAAAATTCGTAATTTAACTGATATAGAGACAGCCCGTTTAGTGTACTTTAGCTATTTTCATAGTGTAATGTCGTACGGTATTCTATTGTGGGGAAATGCCGCTGATATTCAGACTATCTTTGTTTTACAGAAGCGAGCTGTTCGATCAATTTATAAATTGAGTCCGAGACACTCACTCAGAGAAAAATTTAAAGAAATTAATGTTATGACTGTGCCTTCTCAGTATATTTATGAAAATCTTTTATATGCCCATAAAAATATAAAATTGTTTAAAAAGTATAGTGATATACATGATATAAATACTAGAAACAAACACAAATTTGTTGTACCTACAACAAGGCTCAAGAAAATAGGTGGCTCGTTCAGATGCCAATGTATACGCTTCTACAACAAAGTTCCAAGCCCCGTTCAAGATCTAAGCCTTAATAAATTCAAATCATTCATTAAACGTAAGTTGTGCCAGAAAGCCTTTTATACCGTTAAGGCTTATATCGAGGACAAAAAGGCTTGGGATTAAACTGCTTCCAATTTTTACATTTATTGAATGTTTTTATTTTGTTTTGTTGTTTTTTTTTTTATATATACATTTTGACATTAATGAATTTGATATATACTATGACATTTGCTTACTTTGTAAAGTATTCTATTATTTTAATTTTTGTGAATGTGAAGACTATGTGGGTCATTTTATTTTTTATTGTTCTCTCTGTTCTGTTAGTTTTTGTCATGGTCTGGCAGTTTGAGTAATTAATGTGGCCTACCCAAATGTCCTTTCTTTGGTATTGTTCGTCGAACCGTTGAGCTCCTTAAGTTTTGAGTTGAGCTGCACGATTTCTGACATATGCGTGCACTGACTGGACAGGTCCTCTCAATCTGTGTGGTTCTTTCCTCAAAAGACCATCTCAGACATCGACCTACATGGTCTTCATATGATCTGACCAAGATTATGTCTGGACTTTAAAAGAGACTGTGACGTCTGAGTTTGTTTCGGCCTTTCTTCTCAGACTAGTCAGATAGGAAACGCCGACCTCATCTAGTTTTAAAATATGATTGACGTGTAAAAGTGTTTGTACAAACCTACTTACAAAATAAAATCATTTATCATTTATCATTTATCTACCAACCCGCACTAGATCCGTGTGATGGATTACGGCCCACTCCCTCCCTCTCACCGAGAGGAGGCCTGCGTCCCAGCAGTGGGAATGTAATTGGCTGATTATGTTAAACGTATTCCTAATCCAACATTTTCAGTAACTCTCACAATCTTAATATATATAATTCTTCTGTGCGTGTGTTTGTCACCTAACTCCTCCTAAACGGCAGGACCGATTTGGATGACATTTTGTGTGTATATTTCAATGGGTTCCTGGATGGTTTGAAAATACAATTGGACCCGGTAGGTGGCGCTGCTTTTCCGGGCAGGACGACGTCTGCTGGGTCCGCTAGTGAACTTATATTATTTTTTTCAAAAGCTTTTTTTCTTATTTATGTTTACGAAATAATACGAAATTTTCGCATATGTGTACAACACTGAGTGGAGTATTTTAAAACACAATGATGTTACATTATGTCAGCCTTCATACGGACATTTATGGAGTATGTTATTTATATTTATACTTATGTTCATACATTATTGCTCATTGGGCTAATGGTAGCGTTGCAAGGGCGTTTGTGAAAGGTCCTTAATTCGAAAGGTCATTAGGTTGGTTTGTTTGGATTTTGCAAGACTTCAAAAAAGCAGTTCTTATTTAGAATGAGATGGTCTGGTGAAGGTCACAAGAATCCGGTGGATGCGGGCAAGAAGGGTAATTTCGGCAGAAATGAACATGATTTTTATGTGACAGGGTGAGACCATAAAATTTAATAGAAACGCTAATGACAGGTACAATCAGTTCAAGAATTCCACAAAAAAACCTACTGCAGCCATATCAGACCAACCAAATTCAGAATCAGTGCACAAACCACACATTTCTTAGATTTCTATTCCCCTAATTACTCAGATAAAAAAATGGCCGAAGCTAGCAGTTTTCACTACTATTCACTATCATATTAAATTCTTGCAACCCTCAACGTTTCGCGTTTGGCCGCAAGCCAAATAGCATTGGTTTTTTAATTTTTAACTCATCCGAGGTGAAACTCAGTGGATTGATGGCAACATTAATATTTCATTCGTGTGTTCGTTGCGAAGTGTGTTGCCATATTTTCTGCGTCCCGATTTTTGGGAGAATTCTATTTGTTCCATTTGAATTTTAGAGCAAGTTCAAATATTTTAGTTTTGATGACATTGCTGCGTGGGAAGATTGGATAGTCTACAAAATGTTTGCGTTCTTGTTTATATAAAAATATGAAATTATTAACCTTTTCCTGACAGAGCACATATTTTTATTAAAAAATCACAAAATAATAAATATGTTAGAAGGACCTCATTTTTGAATTCACGCCATTTTCATTTAAAGCATTTTATTCCAAAATAATTGTTTAAAAAAATGCAAGTTATTTCAATTTATTTTTTTTACTTTTAGTAAGTAAGCTAATATTTTCAGTAACATGTCAATTCAGTAAAACTATTAGAAAACGATGTTTTTTAAATGAAGCAGTTTGCTTTCTCAAGATACTCTCAATTTCACTTTAAGTACTTGTTTTACAGCTAATTTAGTTTCAACTCGAACTTGGCTTTCTTACAGAAACAGTTCTTTGATTTAGAACATCTAAATCAAAGAACTGTTTTCTTATAAAACTATGAAATTAAATCGATTATAGAAATGTGGACTTAAATTCTGTAAGTTTGTCCAGTAAAGTAAGTAAATTAATTCTGAAAGTTATACAACAGGAGAGGGTGTTTTCTTCTAGTTATTAATGAGACCTAAATACAACTGGAATGATTATTCTTGAAGACATTCTTGAAGATAAATAAATCTGCCTATCCTTTTGTGGAAAACAGGCGCGATATAATGTTTATTTAAATGTGTCATGTCTCATCATCATTTGCCTAGCCTTTTTCCAATTTTGTTGGAGTCGGTTTCCAGTCTAACCGGATGCAGCTGAATACCAAAACCACAACCACATCTAACCATAAACCAACCAACCTCTCTATCTATATGGATTGTTAACACAACTAATTACAAAGAAAAATCTCAGAAAATTATTACGAAATGAGTTTACAATGTAATAACAATGTTGAGCTCAAACTTCGCCTTAATAAGATAAACTTTACATAGCCTTGTGAAAATATTTGGACGCAAAAATATTCCGAGTAAAGAAATTAACAAAAAAAAAAAATCGCGCTCAGTAGTTTGTAGGAGACCGTATCTGGTATTCAGTGCAATATAAAAGAGTCTTTTGTGCACCGAAAAAGTGGGTCATCCTATTCCTCTATTTTTTTTTTTAAACGTTGCCCCTCACTAGGAATTACTGCTGTATCGTGGGTGCGTTTACAAACATTTAAACATACATACATAACCCGCCAGACCCGGAACAACTACCTGTAGGCAATACAAATATTTGTTCCGTGCGGGAATCGAACCCGCGACACGCAGCGCAGCAGTCGATCGCTCAGCCACTGCGCCAACCGCGTCGTCTATTACACTGCCGTGAATGGAAATGCCGGTATTAAAATATTTTTGAATTAGATTAGGTTACCATTTGTATGCGCTTGCTGATGTGCTAATAAAATATTGAATTTAAATTCGTTTTTGGTTGTTTGCAATAAAATAGGATTTATGAATTTGTACGGACATTTTCTTGTAGGTTCCTCTTCTCTGTTGTTGGCATGGGGCACATTCATCTTTTCACTATATTAACTATCCATATCATGAGAGGGGCTTGTGGCTAAGTAATAACAGCCACAGGGGTTGATCGGTCAGATTAAGCTACGCTTGTCGCAGTTGGTCCGTGTATGGGTGACCATCTAATATACCAAGACCCCTCCTTGCCTCGGAAAGGTTAAGGTTTTTAGGAAACGTTAAGCCGTTGGTTCCGGCTGTCATTCATGGATCTTTGACAGTCGTTACAGGCTGTCAAAAGCCCAAAAGTCTGACAACCAGTCCAAGGGGTATCGTTTTACCCAGTAACTGGGTTGTGGAGGTCAGATAAAAAGTCGCTCCATGTAAAATACTGGTATTCAGCTGCATTCGGTTAGACTGGAAGCCGACCCCAACATAGTTGGGACAAGACTAGGCAGATGATGAGCTATCCATGTCATGGAGATAAGATTAATTACTAGACCAGGTTGGCAGCATGTACGCAGATCTTATATTTTTTATTCTTGTAATGGTAAGCTTTTTGTGCTCGTTATAAGTTGGGTGTAATTATTTTTTGTGTAGGTACTTGAATTTACTCGAACGCTCATTAAAAATCCTTATTTTTAATAATTAATCAAAACTCCTTACTGCTTAATCCTTTCTTTATCGATATCGTTCCAAAAGACTATAGTCCATTTACAATAGCATTAGAAAGAAGTTAAAAAAGGTTATTTTTAATGCACACTTTGTAACAAAAATACAATAAACATTGTTACATTATGATAGACGCCGAATTTATTATGATCTATTTTTACAGCAGCTGTCACACTTAATTGTAACCATTTTAACTATTTATCTTATGAAATTATGTGGCTTTAATTTATTTATATTATATAACTCCAATTTAAAATTACAGTGTCAATGCTAAAAACCTAAAAGAAGCAGGGATGAACAATACTTGGAACGTTATTCGTTTCACTATAATTCTACCGAATTTTATTTTAATTAAGGTGGATGCGCTGCAGTAGCCCGCGAAATCAGACGAATTCGGAGCAATTCTAATTTAAAGGGATGTATTGATGATTTTTAAGGTTAAAATTGTATTATTGCCTACATATTTCTTATTGTTGCGCATCATATTATTTTATTAAGATACAACCTTACACTGACCTGCAAATTGCAAAAAACGCAAGAAAATTAGAATTTAAGCATCTCCCTTAAAATTGTTTTATCATAACTTTGAAATAAAATGTTTTGCATTCCTGCTTCTACGAGCCTCTTTTTTCTAATGCTATTATAAATGGACTATAGGTTATAATAAACGCGGGACCACTATTCCTGTCCCACACTGTATGTCAAGCGTGTTGACCATAAAAATGTAAAAAACAGGAGAAGTGGCAAGGGGGCGTGTCTGTGTCGTCGCGGTATGTTAAAAATTACCATGTTCTAGTCAAACGGCCGTCTCCGCGAACTAGTGCGCTTTTGACCGTGATCGTGAAGAAATATAAGAATGCCGTGTTGGTGAGTGGTTTCTTGTAAAAACCGAAGCCAAAACCAAAACTTTGTAAATCATGCAATCACTTACCATATATAAATAAAAGTATTTTACTATATTTGTCTTTAAAATCATGAAAAACAACAAATTGTAAAATATTTCTTGCTTTTACCACGTTAATTTTGTTTTCAAATGTCGCAGCGACTGTACTATTTTCGCAGTAAATACATTGCTCCTTAACCACTACTTAAGTATGTCGCTAAGTGACTAGACAAGCAATGTAAAAATCACAAAACGATACTTTTTTTGCTTTTTTTTATTTATAATATAATATTTTCTGGACATATCGTGTTTTATTTATTTTATTTTTAGAACCCCAATATTTTTTTAGTACAATAATAAATGGGAGAATCGATAACTTTCCGATTTAGTCAATCACTAGCGAATATGTAAAATAAGCCTTTGCACAGCACAACGATAGCGCAGATGTTTTTGTGTGAGTAAGTTATACGGTGCATGGTAAATGCACGCTATGTTTGATGAGTTAAGGTTTATAATTATTGATTGTGATCTATTGCTTTTACTGAACTACGAGTACATGTGTAGCAATGGCGCAGTAGTGGTATCGTCTTATCGACATGGAGTTCTGATATATTTTCAACTGCCGGGGCATATCACTTTCATTCCTATATCTATGGTGTTGCCCATCCGTTCGGTGTTGCACAGTTTCCAATTAGTGGTGCGGCTTTGTGTCCTGCGCGATTCTCACCTTGCTACTACATTCGTGAATGGTATGCGCCTGTTGTGTTCCGGGTGCATGTAATATATATTGTTGTGTTGTTGTATTTTTGGCGGCACGGTTGGCGCAGTGGTTAAGCGATTGACTGCTGCGCTGCGTGTCGCGGGTTCGATTCCCGCATGGAACAAATATTTGTATGGCCTACAAGTAGTTGTTCCGGGTCTGGCTGTTTGTGTATGTGAGTTTAAATGTTTGTAAACGCACCCACAACACAGGAGAAATTCCAAGTGTGGGGCAAAGCTTTTAAAAAAAAAAAAAAAATGTACGGGTTTGAGTGGAGTGGGTGGTCAATTACGTGGGCAATCGAATCGGTGGAAAGGTTAAAGGATTAAAGTTTCACGGAAAGTAACATTTTGTGAAAAATGCTGACAAATATTTACAAACTTTATCATACAGTTTTTTCCCGACCCATTTGTCATATTTTTTTCTGGAGCATTAAAAAAACCTTCAACAAATACCACCTTGCTGACTGGCTAATCTTTTTACCACGTAATGTATTAGGCGTGCTGAAACATTTGTTCGGCTTGGCAATATTTGGTATAGCCGGGTGGCTAAGCTTCCCTGAAAATACTAAACTTAATATTAATTTAACGGCACCGCAGTACGCTCAGGAGGATATGGCAGGTCGATCTGTGTTCTTTTCTCAATGATTGGCAACAAATAGAAATAGAAAAAGACAAGGTGGAACGAAGGAAGGAAAAGCCTTTGCCAAGAAGTGGGGCACAAAAAATATTTATTTATTAGAAGTTCGCTTCTCACTTTACAAAGATTTTCCTGTACAACACGTAATATCAACAACTTATATTTTCTCAAAAACATAATCTACAATTTACCAACACGTTCATAAATTGTGAGCTTATTTCACAGCAAAAATTCAGCGGAAAGCTACAGCTAAGCTCAAGCTGCTGGCGGGAATTCATTCCGCTGCCGCTGTGAACGCTTGACCACGCCGGCTAGATAACATGTTGTTACAGCGGGTGCTGCGTTTAGATATGGGTGAGTGGTGAGGAGAGTTGAAGTAAACATACTTATATGCCATATTATTATATTACATATACCTACATACGCAATAGTACCTCATTCTTTTAGGGGAGAGAGAGTGGCTCGCTACGAGCTGCTGGCTGGGAAGGTTTGCGAGGGGTCTAGTTACTACCCTCTGTAAACCGAATGTAGGATTAACAAAACAAGAAGATTCTTTCTATCACAAATAGCGGTCGTTTGTACCTAATTGTCTTTCTAATGTAGGTTGTGTCCTGAATTAAAGTTTCGTTACCTTCATTCTGGGTTTTACCACAGTCGGGTGAGAATAAATGTTTTGAGGTTACACGTTCCCCCTCATGCACTCTCACTGCCTATCCTGCCTGTTTGACCAAAATCATTATTTACATCTACTCGAATTCTTCGCACACTGGAAGTGTCATGCATTAAGCATCCCAAGTTTTTAGGTATCGTAGTCAAAGACCTCTCACAACGTAATATTTCGTCATTCAAGTTCACTATCTTGTTCAAACGTGCACTGGGCGCGAGCCATATCATTGGGAATATCGGTCGGCCCGCATGGCAGCGCCGTGCGATAGCAACCCCAATTCTGTTACCGAAATTACTACGAATTGGTACATGCACGCTTCTATTTTATTGGACTTGCTAAGTGACGCTAAATTTCAGCTTTTGCGGGTTCCAATTTTAGCGCGTGGTGGTAGTACGTGTTTAGTTTTAGTTATGTGCTGTGCTGGGGGATATTACACGGGGCATATTACATATAATATGATAGTATAATATTCCTCTGCGTATCGTTATCAGCGGTTCGTAGGTAAAGAGATCTTCAACTACTAGACTGTAAGAAAGAGTGAAGAGCCCCAACCTAACATTTGAAGGACCGATTCTGATAGAATGATAGTAATATTTATAATAGTGACCAAAATTACCCTACCTACCCACTTGCTTGTAATTCTGAACGTTAACCGGGAAGAGTATTTATGGAATCATCTTTCGCATTTCAGCTCATTAATTAGATTTTTTTTTGCATGTGAATTGCGAATTATCAAGGGATTTTTTCAAAAATTTTGTTTCCCAATTCTAAGTTGTGGTTTATGAAAATATATCTTATTGTTTTATATTTTTGCGTTAGGTGCACCATTAAGTAATTCTTTTCTTTCAACTATGAAACACAAAGCATACATTGTTAACTTTTCCTCCCCTATTAAAATAGACTTTCAGTCTAGTTAAGTGCTTTCTCAAACTAGCAGAGGTTCGACACTCAGCCTTGCATGTTTAGCGAGACCTAATTAATGTATTTTTTTTTTTTTTTTTTTATAATCTGCTTTCAAAAAGGTCGATTAGTGATGTGTTGTGAAATTTTGGAGACAAATTGAAGATGGTACACCAAGTTCCATAGATAAAACTAGATTAGGATAACAGCATAATAAGCTTATAATGTTCCTATTGCTGAGTGACTAACATTGTCTATGTGAGATGAAGAGGACAGTGAACCAGCTGGCAGGCCCAGTGAGGCTTGGTGGATGTCTTCGGCGATTGCTAGTTTGGTTGGCGGTTGGTTAGTTGTTAGTTATTTCGGTGATTGTTAGTTAGTTTTAGTGTAATTATAATGTTGTATGTATTTATAGTATTTTTAAGTTAAGTATATTAATATTATATTGCATGTGTTTATATGGGCCTTGCTGCCTGAAATAAATTGATAAATAAATAAATAAATCGCTGCTTTCTTCAGTCATAAAACCAATATATTATTTTCAAAGGCACGTTTTTAACCTCACATATAAATAAATACATTTAAATCTTTCTCCACGTACCCATACAAAACATACGTATTAGGGCGAGCCGTAATAGCGGCTCAGATGCGGCAGAACGCAGCTGCCCGCAATTTGCATGTATATAGGATTGCTCCATGTATCGGCAGTAAGTGGCGTGTATAACTGAATGGGACGTACGGTCTCCTTGGAAATGTAGTTTATTGGATGAGAAATTAGTGGTTAAAATTAAAAATACTGAATAATAACATCATCTAGGGAAGACAAAAACAAACGAGGGTAAATATCATTCGAACGGTACAAGTAAATTGCAGCTCTTGATCGCGCTTCAGATGTTCCGATCGCGTTCAGTTTCATTGATGATATTCGTCCTAAATGATAAAGAATATTAGTGAAGATCATACCTAACTGATGTTAATCAATAAAATCATACCTAATTATAAACTGTGATTTTAATAATTCTCAGGTTTCTAACGAGAAGCACTGGGATGGCTACCAGCGTTGCATATAGACTGAGCTTCATCTTAAAGTCTTGATGAACATAGATACTTCTGCGGCGCTGAGCTTTTTTTATCGCGTGGACATTCACAATGTGAATTCCATTTATGATTTTTCTTTCTCTCGACATTATTTTTAAATATGTTTTCACCTTTTTACAAACTACGGTGGCTATGCTGATTACCTTTTAATTACTAATTATCTCACTTGATGAAAAACGATGATGCTGTCGACTTTTTTGATTTGTAGTCTAACCTATTTAATACCCAAATTTGTAACTCTTTTTCAATACAAAAAACATGTCATTCAGTATTCACACATGGTGATACTACTAAAATGTTCAATGTTGAACGAGGACCAAACTGACCACGACAGCGAAGTATTTAGGATGATACCGCGGTTAACACCACGTTTGGCAGCCATTGGTAATCACGATGAAATGTTTATCGTATAACTGTTGTAGGTACATTGACAGTTATAAATAAAAGGTAAGTTATATTTGTATCACGACTTGTCAACGATTTTTATTTTTAATCCTTAGGAAACCAAAAGACAGACAGAATCAGTTGAAGAAATATCAAATAACTAATCATGTTTTGACCTCGATCTCGGATAGTCAGTTGAAATAAAGAATCAGAGGGCATTCCAATTCTGTTGCCTAATCGTATTCGATATTATGGGAGTCTTTCCGAGGAACAGAAATGTATTTCCCATCTCAATGTGCACCCTACCCCAAGCAGGATTAGCAATAAAAACCAAACCCGAAACTAGAGCAACGTTTCAAAAGCTCAACAAAAACAGAACGAAATAATCTATACATATAATAAAATCGTAGGAAAGTCAAAACTGTACATTGAATATTTTTTAAAAAGAATACTTGGGGCGTGATCTACAATCGATATCGAAGCCAAAAATATAGTTTTTAGAATTTTTGTCTGTTTGTCTGTTTGTCTGTATGTATGTCCGGGATAAACTCAAAAAGTACTGCATGGATTTACTTCAAATTTTGCGTGAATATTTCTGAGAGGTCAGGTCAACATATAGGCTACATATTATCACGCTATCACCTACGGGGGAGGAGCTGTGAATCTTTATTTTTCTTACGCATTCTGTGACAGCGTGTAATCTAACGACGCATATTTAAATGTTGTTTTTGAGTAAGCTGTGCTATTATCAAGCTTTACACTATAAAAACTACGCCATTTAAGTAACTTGGGCAGAGAAACATAGTTTAATGAATGTTAGTAGTATAAATACAACTTTAAAGCAGCGCCATCTATGAGATTTCATAAAAATCAAATCAAGTTACATGTTGACACTTTTTGGAAATTAATTTAAATTTGATCATGTTGGCGAGGTTAGTAGTTAGTTATTCTTAAAATTCATAGATGGCAATGTGCATTTTCTTCATAAAAGTTGCATCGTATAGTTCATTTTGACAAATTCAAGTTCCAACAAAACCCTCAAAATCTTGAGCAGAGTAGAGGAAGACAATTTAAAAAAATGCGGTGTTAAGAAGTTCATTGATGATGATCATTTCTTCATCAATTTCATGTTGTTAGTACAAAATAAACATTGACTATTAATACTTTTGTTCGCGTTGGGCAAAACCAGGGTTTTTCTTGGATGCTCCTGGTGGAACAGGAAAAACATTTGTTACCATGCAAGGCAAAATTGCTATTGCTGTAGCGTCGTCGGGAATCGCTGCCACACTGCTTCCGGGTGACCAGACAGCACATGCCATGTTTAAAATTCCCATTGATTTAGAGAGCGCCGAAACGCCTGTTTGTGGTGGTAACAGCGATAAGGGACACGTGCTCAAGGATTGCTCTCTGATCGAATGGGATGAGTGTACGATGGCCAATAGGAAGGCAGTTGAGGCCGTGGACAGAACCCTGCAGGACATTCGCAGGAATGAATATTTGATGGGTGGTGTCACAGTTCTGTTCAGTGGCGATTTCCGGCAAACGCTTACCGTGGTGACGCGGGGATCGAGAGCTGGCGAGGTTAATACTTCGGTAAAACGATCTTCGTTGTGGTCACGAGTTCGTACGCTGCGCTTGACCATTAATATGAGAGCTCGGCTCGGCGGCAATGCACGTGCTCAAGAATTCTCCGATGTCCTTCTAAGTCTTGGTGAAGGCACTCTACCAGAAGAGAGAGATTTACAGGTGGTGCTTCCAGAGTCTCTCGGTAGAGTGGTATCCAGCTTAGAAGAACTCATTCGCTGTGTGTACGGGGACATCAGTCGTATACCGCACCAGCAGAATTCTTGGGTGTGTGAGCCATTCTCAGCCATTTTGACGCCCAAATATGATTTTGTAATAAAGATTTTAATAGAGATTTTGTAATAATATCTTGATTTAAAAGAGTGTCCGTGGAGTTTCTTGCCCGTTCTTCTCCACAGAGATCTACGTTTTGGAATGGGTGGGTTATTAGCTTCAACTTTCTGACTAACTGACCGACAATTTAATTTTGACAATTCAAAAGTGCCTGAAAGGGTTTAATTGAAATAAATGATTTGAGTTTGATCACGCTGCAGCAATTAACGAATGCATTCTCTCGGAAATTGAGGGGAATGAAGTGGTCTACACCTCGATAAACACTGTTGTCGAGCAAGATGACGCCACACATTATCCCGTGGAATTTCTGAACTCCCGTCAGCAAGTGGACTTCCAGCGCATACCATCAAGCTGAAGGTCGGTGTCCCAATTATGCTTCTTCGGAACCTATCTCCTCCGAAGTTGTGTAACGGGACCCGCCTTAAAGTCATCTCGCTCCACAGCACACCATTGAGGCAGAAATTTTTACGGGTTGTGGCGTCGGCGAGGCAGTATTTATACCACGCATTCCCCTCATACCTCATAACTTCCCGTTCCAGTTCAAGCGCGTACAGTTCCCCGTGAGTGTTTGCTTCGCGGTGACCATCAATAAGTCGCAGGGGCAGACACTGAGGGCAGCGGGTGTCGACCTCAGGACAAGTTGCTTCTCACACGGGCAACTGTACGTCGCTTGCTCCCGCGTCACCAGTCCTGACTCTCTTTACATTTTGGCTCCTGGCAGCATAACTACCAACGTAGTTTATAGGGAACTGTTGTAAGGTATGATACCTTTGTACGTATTTGTACTCTTTTGTGCCCTGGAATGTATTCCTGTATTATTTTCTCTATTTCCTTCAGTCACATCTTATGACTGAACGCAGCAGGATTCCCATATAACTCTCTTCACTTGCTTTGCTTGCAAAAAAAACTTATATTTTAATGCTATTTCAAAAGTTGTTTACATAAAATGCTATAGCGACACTGGCATCTTAGGTATTTTTGGTGCTGTAGAGCCTTCACGCAGACGACGTCGCGGGCAGCAGCTAGTACATAAATATAATAAATTTAACTCAAAACTAAACAACATCCCGAAACAGCTTTTTTATATATCTCCGCGTACGAATTTAAATCCAGATCCTTTGAAAAACGCGGAGAAGGAAAAAGCGTAAAAAAGCCTTTACACATTAATTCCCGCACGAATCTCCGCTCGTGACACATGGTGGCAATCAATATGAGCGGTGCATGCCGCGTGTGAATATCAGTTTAGGTGAGAGGAGCGTTTGTATTTATTGGGTAGGTTACTAGCTTGGTGTGGAATTCGCTTAAAATATTTGTATTAATTTCTGGATTCGCTATAAATACGTGTTATTGCTGAATGTCTTAGTAAATTGTCTCTTAATGAATTATGCCATAATGATATGTAAGCTACTTACAATTTACGTACTTTTGTGCAAGCTACAGGCACATGCCGTTCGTAATACACATGTATTACGTACTAAATGGGATCCGTAATTACAAAATCAGAAACTAACACAGGTTTTTCAAAAATATTATCCATCTCAATAAAAACGACAAAGTAATGAAAACAGAATTAATCTAAAAAAGCAATTAATCAACGGATTTCAATATAAAGTCCTTGAAACAAATATACTTCCACTCCGCAGTTGGCTTAGCTCCGATGCCCGTTCAAACAAGCCAGTGGGATTACTAAAGAATATAGAATTAGTCAGCGCAGCTAGCGATATCTATTACGGATGCGAATCGACACTGGCGAATTTCGGGGTACCGCGGAGGATTGAGAACCTTCCGATGTGGCTCGGTAGATGCTCACATGTGAATTTCAGCTTCGGTTGGTTGAGCGTTTGGATTTGCAAGTTGACTTACTCAATCTTTAAAAAGTATTTTGAAAGCGTAATTGATTTAGGATAAAAGTTGTTTTCGATCTTAAACTATTTTTCTATGTTATGTAAAAGTTGTGTTTTATGCTGTCGTTTATCGGTCATTTTAGCGTTTTTTACTGTTTTTAGCAAATGTGTCGCTACTAGTTTATACGCTTAAGTAAACAAACGTATCACATAGATCATCAATCTCATATCGGTAACTAAACTAGTGGCGGCAAACTCGATGAGAAGATTAATAAAACTGATTATACCAGTCAAGTCCACTACCCCATACAAACGCACCATATGCAGCAGTCACATCGAATTTAAGGCTACACGCTTCTCGCCATCCATCCGAGATGTTGCTACGATTGTCCTATCAGAATCTGTGAGCGATGTGACTATACCTATGTGGGTCTGTCTGCTTTAATGTAAGCTAGATCGGGTATTGAAAGGAACTTGCGATGGACTGGTTGGGAAAGTTGGTGGTTTTAGTCTTTTGAGGTGAAAGTTGTCTGATACGTATTTGTTTATTGATTTTATGAATCTGTGTACGAGTGAAAACCCGTAGTTTCGTGGGTACTATGTATTATTTTTTTGAGACAAACGGAAAACAAAATGTTATGCATTATCTTTACTGACTAAGAAAATATTATTACAAAATACTATAATTTTAAGAATATGCCATTAGATAGGCTTGCGTCTTCATCCAGCCTCATAATAAAAATCAATTTTAGTTCAGTTCCATAAGTTCTCATCATAATACATAATTTTGTTGTTTTATGAAGTTGTTTTAAAAGTAAAATTACGATGGCGAGTTATTTTCTGGCGGCATCTCTCGTTCGAACAATGACATGTCAAAGAAAACAATTAAGACTAAAAGGTTATTTTCTCCCGCAAACATGAGGATGGCTATTTATAAGACAATCAAAAATAAAAACTTTTTTGCAAAAAAAAAAAACAACCGACTTCCAAAAACGACACTACAAAGTAAGTTTTTTGCAAAAAAGTTTTTATTTTTCACTTTTAAGTTGTAATTTTTACCAGTAATTTTGGTTTAAAAACCAAACTACTGAACCGTTTTTGATGAAATTTCTATGCGACTACTTCAGAAGTATCACCTTTCGAACAAAAAAAGAATTTTGAAAATCGGTCCACAATTGGCGGAGTAATCGCGGAGTAACAAACACACAAAAAAAAAACATACCGTCGAATTGAGAACCTCCTCCTTTTTTGAAGTCGGTTAAAAATATTATTATGACCGAAAGCTACGTTCACAAAGTCTGTTTTGCGGTTCAAAAACACGGCTTCGTCCGACAAATATTTTTGATATCCACTTTGGAAGCTGCAAATTCAACCCCTGTTTATTTTAACCCTTTGTAATTAAGGTGGAGGTGTAGAATTCCGAATTAAGTAATATGACACTTATGGGGTTAATGGGTTTCAGATATACTTATTTTATCCATAGAACAAAACCCGTTGATTTCGACTTTCAAGGATTATTTTGAAATTATCTGGGTTAACGTGCAAATTATCCAAGAATATCAGTAATACGAGTATATATTATAATGATTTTAGCAGTCATTAGAACTACTTTGTAGTAATGCGATAAGGCCGCCCATTGTATATTTTGCAGTGTTTTATGTATTCTTTATGCAATGTATTTTTGTGGTGTACAAATAAGTATATATAAATAAATAAATACTTTTATAGATCGATACAGCTGCAGACAATTACAATCGTGCAACCCATCGATGACTAATTAGTTACCGGTCATAAAGTAAATTACGGTAACCATCTCGCTTGACTTGATCGGTCATTACTATTTATTGTTATTAGCACACAACACTGTTACTGTTACGGATTCTCTTGATAACTGTATCATGAAAATCCGTAACCTACCGAATTCTGAATACCGTAACACTATTTGGCTTTCACGACGTGTAATGGTAGAGACTGCGGGCGTCTTACGTTTTACTGGAGAAAATTTATTTTGGTCATAATTAAAAATCCTGGAAAATTTGTTTATGGGACGACGTGTGAAATGTTTAACTACGAATAAGTTAAAAGAAGCATTTTCCTTCTTCTTTTCTCCCTATGCTGTTATTTAATTTCTTGTACATATCTGTCTGATTTTCTTTTTATCTTTTCTATATTATTATTATTTTATATTCTTTTCCATTTTTATTTTGTCCCTACTTTTGATCTTTCAATGTTACCGTTTACTGTTTAACAGGTAGTAAAGTTGTACTTGAGAATAAAACACTCATACACTGCTAATTCCACAGTTGCTTACTTCTTTCCTCGTATCGGGACAATATATGAAAACTGTAGCTCATGTCGTGGTCAAATATAAGTACAAAGTACAGACGCCAGCACATCAAGCTACTACAATCTGTCAAATTTCTTTAATAGATTTTCAACTTTATGGCTGAAGCTTTAAGATTCAAGGTTGACTGGGAAAATTTGACAGTTTCGGGTAGCTTGACCTGCTGGCGTCTGTACGTAGACCATCTGAAAGTAAAAGATGGACTAGATATAGTTTATTGTTGCTCTCTGCCACGTACACGAACTATTCTAAGCACTTATTTAGCGGGTTAGTGAATTAAGATTAAAAGAGTAGGTACAGACGCCAGCACATCAAGCTACCCGAAACTGTAAAATTTTCCCAATCAACTTCGAACCTAATGCTTTAGCGATAAAGTTGAAAATCTATTAAAGAAATTTGACAGATTGTAGTAGCTTGATGTGCTAGCGTCTGTACCTATAATAGAAATTCCCACATCCCATGGATAGGTACTTTCGAAGTCCATACTCCGCTGCTGTCCCGTAACAACACGAATAGAACGATGTCTCATCTAATCCCTTGTCATGCATACGATGAACAACAGTTTGTCTGCATTTTGTAAATAATGCAGAAGAGTCGATTTTTTTAAATGTAGTTAGTCACAGTTAAAGTGAAGTTCGGCACACAGCTGCAACAATTACAACCATTTAGTAAGTGTGTTGGCGAGATACCAAAGTGTGGTCACCGGAATAAACGTTCATACTGAGGGACCTTTTTAAAAGTCATATTATATAATAAAATACAGTAGAAAATATTTTGTAGTCCTGGGCGGTCAACCTCTTTGCCATTTTGCTAACTGGTTTACCTTAAGGTCTCTGCACACAGCACGGGACGGCAACGCGGCGCTGAGCAGTTGTAATGTACTAGATATTACGGACGACGCCACACAGAGCCGCCCCGCTCGACGCGACGGTAACCGTCGTCGCGCCTGCCGCCATCGCGCCGAGCGGGAATACAAGTCAGAAGCGGCGGGGCGGGGCGGGGCGGGTCGCGAGCGCGTTTTTTATTTTTTTCTGCAACCATTTCCGTTGTTTTTTCTTAGCTAGCGCAACTATAAGCAATAGCGTTTCCATGTCTGAATCGCTCAACATCTTTTTTGATGAAAGAAAGGCGCGGCGGGACGGGACGTGATCGCGCCCGCAGTGTGAACACTGCCGCCGCGCCAGCGCCGCGTCGCCGTCCCGTCCCGCCCCGCCCCGCCCGCTGTGTGCAGAGACCTTAACTATAGTTTCACCACGACATGGGCTATTCTGTTATAAATCGTACCGATAGGTACCAGAAAAGCTGCAGACTGTAATAAACTGTGGCTTTAGCAGTGTGTGAGAATTTAATGTATAGGTGTTAGTACGTATAGTCTTATTCTGAAGTAGAACTTTACTGACAGTTAAGTAAAAGGTAACATTGAAACATCAAAAGAAGTGGACACAATTTAATCTAATATTAATTCAAATTCAAATTCATAATTATTTATTTTGGGACAACTAGATCCACCGGTTAGTGTACAAAAAAAAAACTTAAACTATTGGTAGTACTTACTTAAATACAATAAAAAATAAAAAAGGACAACACTCACAAAAACATCACAAATCACAAATGCCCCTGTGCTGAGACATCTAGGAAGATGATGATCTTCCTGCCCTTATCCCATGTTACTTGTAGTCGGCGCAACAAATTTTCTTCTTCCATTCTCCTCTGTCAACCGTCACGCTATCATTCACTCCCTTCTCTTTCATATCATTCCTCACACAATCCATCCATCTTTTCTTCGGCCTTCCTCTCCCTCTCCATTCATCAACATGTATATTCATCACTCTTTTAGTCACATGCGTTTCGTCCCTTCTCATCACATGCCCATAGCAAGCCAAACGATTTCCTTTCAACTTTTCTGTTACTGGCGCCACTTTCAAACTGCCTCTTATATACTCATTTCTTACTTTATCCATTCTCGTCACTCCGCACATCCATCTCAACATTGTCATCTCCGCTGCATGCAATATTTTTTCATCCGTCTTCTTCACAGCCCATCATTCAGACCCATAAAGTAGGACAGGCTTTATCACGGACTTATAAATTTTCCCCTTTAACTTGAGGGGCATCCGTGGGTCGCAAGTTGTTCCTGTGACCTGTCGTCATTTCATCCATACGTCTCGGTCTACTTCGCCATCTCCTTGGACAAGCGACCCGAGGTAACGAAAGTCGGAACAGATCGATAAGGGCGTTCCGGCGAGAGATATACCCCTAGGCCTAGGACTGGAGAAATAAGAAGAAGATGCAGTAGATATAAAGAAAATCTGAGAGAAAAGTGAAATTAAATAATAGAGTGATCAGAAAATAAGAGAAAAATGTTTTTACCTTATTGTTATACATTGCACACGTTCTCTTATCGAACTTTGAACTCTGACAGTAAAAAAATATCAGTATCTCAATATGAACAATCAGAAACCCAAGTGCAATTGAAATAGCAAATGCCAAATGTTAAGTTTGTGGTTTTTGAAGACGTCGACATTATCATTAACGTAGGAACGTAAAATGTTAAATGTTTTGAAGTTTTAAAACTGGAAAGCTTTTTGTCTAAAAAAGACAATTAAAAATGATACAATATTTTGATATTTACGACACTACTCGTATAAGCTCGTAAGCTAAGCGTAGGTCTTGTAGTTCAGTTTATATTCACTTTGATGTCTCTTAGTACAATAGGCTAGTTTCCTAGAAGAATCTAATTAGTCCGTCAGTTAAATTATCAAAAAATATAGGACCCGTATTTTTTCTTTTGTCAATCATATAAAAAATAATGAAGATATCGCCCGTTAAAGTTCCGCGTGACGTCATGCCTTACTACACTTTTTAGCATGGCGTGACGTCACGACCCCAGTCTCCCAAATTTTGACGCGCTTTATCTTTGTTATGTTTTGTTTGATTGACAAAAGGAAAAATACATGACCGTTATTTTTCTATAATCTAACTGACGGACTAAATATAATAATAATTTTTTTACCCAGAAAACAACCCTATTCTCTCTCAAGTAATCTCATCATATTCATTGTACAACTTTTTTTTTGGTGTTTTGTACTAAAATTAAGCTAAAAGCTAAAATAAAGCTTAGAGTAGATTTCCTATTAAACGTAAAGATTTGGAATGTTGCGCAAGACACGAGTATTATTTATTACAATGCGGAGAAGTAAAGTTCAGTATATGAAAATGTCAAAAGAGAAAACAAATACTGATATAAGTGCTATTATCCAGCCTCTTACGTTCTATACTTCTGGGACACAGACTCTGCTGGCCATCCCATAATCCAACACTCGGGCCCATTGTTATTTCGTGGATGTCACTTATCTTCGGCGTTTTCCTTCACCGTTTTGAGAGAAGTGGTAATGAACTAAATTACACAAAGTGACTGTTTGGGTTAATTGGGTTCAAACTTTTCGAAGTTTTTAACTTAATCACTAAAATCAGGAAGGGGTCGCCCTTACTGTGTCTTAGTGATTAAGTTAAAAACGTCATCTAGTAGGGTTTCAAACTAAAGGTCCTTGAGGATCGAGGTTTAAAAAACTTTCTTTTAATTAAGTCGTTCAATAAATAATTGCTCAGAACTGTTACATACTCGTATGATTAAATTCTCTTCGTAATGATGATGATGCTTTAGGTATATTTATAAGATGGACCATCTTTAGTTATATTTATAAGATGGATGTAGGATCAAGGTGGATGTGGGCTGACCATCTTTATTGCACCAGACGACATGCAGTATATATTTAAGTATCGCCATTTGTGGCGGTTATTTTCACAATTTCATAATTTACTGCCGGAAAAGTACCAAAAGGAATTTCACATCACAACAAACCTTTCCTAAGAAAGCAGACAATGTCTTTGTACCTTTCAGATCTTAATGAACTCCCGTCGACACAGACAGACAGACAGATTTGTAAAGTAACAACGAATAAGTCATTAAGACCGTAACCTGAGAGTCTTAACGCAAACTTAGTAGTTTACGTTACTAAACTGCAGTGATCATTTAGGTAGTTGTAATTTAGTTATAGTTTAAGTGGTTCAACCTTGTTCATAAGTGGTTTAGTTACCTTAAGTTTGAAGAGTTTGAAGTAGATCTAGTTGTAGTTTTGATCGATTTTGGTGAAGATACGAGTATTATGGTGCCCTAAGGCCCCTCACCCACGGCGACTTTTTGTAGCGATGCTGTCACGCGTTTCGTAAACGCGCGACAGCATCGCTACTAACGTGCATTAGATGCATTTGCAACGCGCTACAGAAGCGATGCCAACGCGCTACTAACGCGCTACAGCAGCGCGACTGTATCGATGCAAACGCGCGATCGCTTTCGTTGCCCACGCTTCGGCTGTCCACGCTTCGGCTGCTTACTTAAAAGCAGCACCAAAGACAACGTGACTAATGTTGCCTCAACGCTGTTGCCAATGTTGCATCTTGTAACTGTGGCATTTTTGTGCCGTTACTAAATCGCGTTTGCATCGCGACAGAAGCGCAACAGTATCGCGTGAGCATCGCGACTGAGAATCGTGGTGTGGGCGAGGGCAAATAGCTAGCGACCGCATCGCGACTGTATCAATGCGAACGCGCGACAGCATCGCTACTGCATCGCTACAAAAAGTCACCGTGGGCGAGGGGCCTAACGAATGTTTGATGGTTCCATATTATAGGAATTGCATTTAAGGGGCGAGTCTTGCAGGTGGCCTTCTAAAGTAGGCGTTGAATTTTAACTTTTACAATACAATAGTTACAAACATTCCAATAACAGTATGCGTTTCGGGAATTATCGCCTATCTTCGGAAATACGAACTCGTGATAATGAGATCTAATATGATGTTAAAACCACGGAACCTGCCTATTTTGTATTACCATGATAACAAAAAGATTATCAACTATGCAATTTCAAAAATTTTACTTGGTTGGCTCCTTCCTAAAGTTGGATTTAAGAACAATATTAAGCAAGAACAAAGTCTTGTGTGCCTGTAATTTTAATTGTTATGCATATATTAATAATTGTTTATTTAAAATAGGTAGGCCAACAGCATATACATCATTGTACTAATTGGCGGTTGAACTGGATATAACGTAGTACGTACGTAATGTGGTATGTAAGTACATCCCAGGACACTGTCTTTAACGAACAAATAGTACGTTATCATATTTTACTTTCTGTTTCCAACGAACTTTGAAATGCGGTTATTATTACATGCTACGAATTAGAGGAGCAATCCTCGTAATTTTAAGAACGTTCACAGTCTGATCTCAGTCTCAATCTGTCAAAAATACCTTTAATTTCCTTACATTTTTGACATTGACTGTCGCTGAGATAAGATTGCGACTAGATTTTTAACGTTTTTAATTACAGGAACCTTCAGATCATAACCAATTGACACCTCTACGACAGCGTAGCGAGCGTAGCCGTGACGTCACAGCTGCTACGGCGTAGACACAGCTTGGCATAATTCATATTCTATGCTTCTTGGTTACTAATAGGGTGTTCTAATACAATATAACATCAGCTCTGTATTACCCGAAGGGGTAAGTATGTTAGAAAATCAGGTTTTTTGTTTTACGGTGTTTAGATATTGATACACATGATGTATAGATATGTAAACAAAAAAAAACTTATTTTCTAACCTCATACTTCAAGTAACTACAATATGCGTGGTCGGTGATCTCAAAATAAATCGTCAGTAGTTTTTTTTCGTTTTATCATGTTTAGATAGCGATGTCCATCATGCCTAGCTAATTTAATTGGACTTGTACGGGTAAGGTACTTTTAAATGATAGACTGATTGAATGATTAAATTTGTGTATTGAAATAACACCCAAAACTGATAACTGATCGACTCGCGGTGAACGAGTCTTTTGAGGTTAGCCTAACCGGTGATATACGACTACTGATCGTTGACCTAAAATTGTATATTTTATTCACTCGCTGCGCGTCAATGTCAGCATAAAATTGATACAATGCGGGTACGGGTTTGCTTGTCAGGACTCAGCTATATAGAGCACACATATTTCGCCAGTTATGTTTAAGGTGCATATAACAGGGGGCGAGCCTCTTGCCATCGCACGCACGAATTCAATCTCTGGGCTGCAACTGAGAATTTCCAGAAAGAAAAACCCACAGTACTTTGACCTACCTGGAAATGAAATCCTAGACATCACAATTTCCACCAAACCACGACACAGCTATTCAGTACAGGTAAATTATCCCGCTAAGTTGTAACACAAAGTCGATCTGTAACGATTCCCAGAAGTGTCGAGTCGCACTCGATTCAAAATCGTATTAATCGTCTCATCGGAATCGAATCGATTGCTTCTGGCGAGTGAAACGCAAATCGAATAAGTTTGGACAAGAAGTGACTGTGATTTGATACTTGGCACCATTTTGTGTTTACTTTAGTTAATGTGATTGGAAAGTAAGAAATGCATTTTTTTATTTTGTTTTCTTACACTTAGGTTTCTTGGAGAAGAGAAATGGATAAGTCATTTATTCATTTGTTGAACATAGGTACAATAATAGTGGTATATAAAGGTAATAAAGAGTGTGCTAAGTTATGTCAGAGGGCGTACAAATGTTTGCGATTTAATAATCAAGCAAGCCAAGTCTCGACAGTAAAATAAAGTAAAAATAAGCCTGAAAATTTCTTTTTTTTAATTTTGGATGTTGGTACTTACTGTCATGCAAGTTTATGCCGATGAATGATGGTAGGCAGTACACTAAAAACACCAGAATTTCACTACACTTAGACATTCATTCATTGAGAGGAGTAGAGATAAACAACGACTTCTATGAAACCGGTTTCTTATTTAATTTAAATAATTTTAAAAGTGATTAACACATTGGTTGATTTACCCACAGAAATATTATTATTCGTGTTCCGAAGAAACTGATGAAAAGTGTTCATGTATTTCACGCATCATTTACTATTATGTTTCACATGGAATCTTCAAATTGCCAAAATCCCGACATGGCAATAGGGTATTGAAGGAAATTGGTACTTCAGGTCATATGAATATAGTGCGGATTCCATATATTTCCGCATAAATCTAGCAGCTAGCTCCAGGAAGTGGATGATTATGGAGCTCAGTGATTCACTGGCGACCTGTGGCTTGAGTTTATATTGTTAGTGACATACTGTTGAGTTATTGGAATTTGAATATTTTGTCTCTATCTATGTAATGCCTATGATAGTATAATTTTATAAAATAGTTTTAAAATGATATTTTTGATAACAGACCCAAGTGATTGTATTTCGTTTAAATTAAATTTTAAAATACGGTATTAATTTTTGAGCCTTTGTTTCGATGTACTTTTTTTTCTGGATGTACTTTAATTTTTGGGTACGAATTGAATGATGTCCTTTATTACATTTATCGGCACTAAGGTTACATTATTAATAATCACCAATAAATGTGATTAATTTCTTACTTTTACCTCGACTTTCGCTAATTATTAATAATGATAGAGAATTATTAATAATTTTCAATTAATCACACTTACCGTGACATATATATAAAAACAAAGACATATTTTTGGTAAATATAATTACTAACGTTTTTATTCAATTATGATATTGACTTTTTTTAAATAACCTGAATTGATTAACTTAAACATAACCGGCGAAATTTGGGTGTATACTGTATTTATTTATTTTAGGATCTCCAACAAAAGATATACACTAAACATTACATATAATTAATGGACGACAAAGTATTTAGTAGGTGTACTCCTTCAATTACAGGAGACCACAGCATGCACAATAAAGTAAACAACTAAGCTAACAAATTAAATACTACATAAAGAAATTTAAAAAAATGGCAATGGAACACAAAAACACAACAAATTATTTAAAATATTAGAACAGAGAATAATAATATACCTAAAATTAAAACAAAAAACATTCGTATACAATAAATTTTTAAGACATTTCTTATAGGTATTTAACGAGAGATTGGCTGATATCTAAATCTGTAGTTTTAGCCATCATATTGTGTTGACTACAAAGTCTTGGTACAGCGGCGTAATGACCCAGGTTTGTTTTGGAGCCTGGGGTGTGAAATAGATTAAAAGTATTAGATCTGGGAATCCGAGTTGGAATTTTAATCCCTATTGAGCCCAAAAGTTCACTGCAGTCTATCGATCCACTCAATATCTTGTGAAGGATAAAGAAGTCCAGTTTCGTCCTACGACTAGCTAATGTTTCCATATTATAGTGTCTCAACCTTTCAGTGTAGCTAGTTAGTTGTTTGGCTAAGTGATCTCCGTAGCATGTACTCAATACTAAAATCTTTATTGTATTCCATATGTGTTACATAAGATGGTATATACAAGGTAAAAGCAATATGGACCCTGTCGGGTACAGCAAAAATTTAGGAGAGAGGAAGAGAGCTAAGTGGCAATTCAGACAATCAAATATTATTACATGTGCATGAGTGTGTTGTGTGTTATTATTGCGTGTGCATGTGCTACACTTTTGCCTTAACTTTTAGGGAAACAAGGCGTGATGTTGTGTTCTGTGATTTACTAAGTCCAGCCAGTCATTTATTTCAATTTGGCGTTTTAAAAATCAATAGGCAAGTAAGTAGGCAGTTTTAAAAGCAAAAGCGTACTTTATATAAAAAAAACGGCCAGGATTTGTGTATAAAGTATAAACGACGCAAAATATTATCAAACCTTATCACTCAAAATATTTCTTCTCAAAACATAATTCAATACATTTCTTATCAAAACAAACGAATTACAACCTTTTGGACCTCACAACGCCGTGACCTTCACAAAATCGTTTATTTATGTACAACATATTTTACCTTTTATCCCGAATCAAAAACAAAATTAAGTACAGCACAGTACGACAAACCAATGACCTTCTTTTCGAACGAACAAAAAACACTTAGTACACGTCCCATGTCAATGTGTGCAGCAGTGCGAAAGCGAATAAAGTATGGCGTTTTTTTAGTTTCTGCAAAATCGCTGATTTATCTTACAAATGGTAAATTATCTATTTCTGTGTCAAATGATCAATTTTTCTTTTCTTTATAGTATATTCGTTTGAAATATTTTTGTAAATGAATTGGAATTCATGTGAGGTTAAGGTAAATAAAGGTGCTCTCCCGAAATCGACGCAACCGCAAATCGCTGGGTGTACCTACTTAAGTACACCTCAGCCGAACCCTTCGGAGGAAACAGACGTGATCTTATGTGTTATGTAAAATTACAGGTGTCAAGTAAAATGTCATTAACTTTTAAACGGACCAAAATTGGCTTTTTTGTTGTTGTTTTGCATCGCATCGCTTCTCACAATTATACCACACGACACAAGGTTAGAAGGAAATCGCGTATAAAACAGAGGTTGTGACGTAGCACCGGAAACTTGCACAAATACGCCCGGGTTATTATATAATGTGGCATTAGTTTTCCTTCCATTGGGCGGACAATACGGATCATAAAGTTTTATAGTGAAAGGCTGATTGCACTGTTCGTTAGTAACGTTATGTAAAGGTTAAGTTAGAATATTGTGCGCTGGTTATGTTTTATTTGTAATACACACACATATATACAGGGTGGCAGGGGCATCAACGCGCAATCTGTAACCATGGATTCAGCACATGATACTAGACCCCATAGCGTCGAAATTTTTAGTCGGTTATCAAAAAAAAAAAAAAAATTATATTATTGCGGAAACAAATAAAAAGAGTTGTCAAAACTTTAACTTGCTAACTGGCTCACTTCTTTGCCATGAATAATTGTGGAGATAATGAACTCAAACTCAAACTCAAATCATTTATTTCAATTAAACCATTTCAGGCACTTTTGAATTGTCAAAATTAAATTGTCGGTCGGTTTGTCAGAAAGTTGAAGCTGAAGTTGAAAGTTGAAGTTGAAGTTGAAAGTTGAAGTTGAAGTTGAAGTTGAAAGTTGAAGCTGAAAGTTGAAGTTGAAAGTTGAAGTTGAATGATACTTAAGCTTAAGCCACAAGGTAACAATTTTCATTACTATTGGTACCTCGAGGCTCGTCTCATTTCACTCTCTAATAATTCATGGCAAAGAGCATAACAGGTTTCAACTAATTTAAGTGGCACGGCAAAACCATCGCTATCCGTATTATCATCCACTTCTGAGTATTGACTATATTCTGGTCTAGTTGAAGTTTAAATAATTTAAAAAGTTCTTTAATCAACATACTTTTTGAAAAGCGTCAGCCGACAATTAACCTCAAACTCTCCGTCAAACTGAAGTCCGGTGCAACCGACCTCTGTCGTTCCCTGTCTCGGATTATCGCGGGAAGCACTTAAGATTTTATTTATCGTCGTCTCTCTTGCGTCTTAAAACTTGTACGTGGCTCCTATATTCAGTAAAGAGTGAAAAGTATTTATATAAAATTTTTGTATGAATAACGTATTTTTATGTGATGCATTAAATTTTTCGATTAAGTGAGCTTCAATGTTGAGGTAACGGAAAGTGAGTGTTTTACAAGTTGTAATTGAAATATCTGATAATCTCTCAAGGGGTCATTGTACTCATCATTGTGAACAATTTAAACAATGAGACCCAACACGAAAGCACGAAAAAAAAACGTAAAAAAATGGATAGAGAAGCAATTTGTTTTTTGATATCGTTAAAATAAAACTGACCTAAGTTAATTAAACTTTAACAAGTTGCCATATTTTATCACAGTCATGATTTATATAAAGATGCATTTTGTGTATGTAAAGCAGAGAGCAACAAATCGAGACTCTAGGTTAAGACATTGAAACAGCTTCACACGTTTTCAAAATAAACTTACAATCGAAACACCAAATTCAGGTCCTCCAGGCAACCAAGCTTATTACTAGATAAAATCGCATGCTGGAAGCATAAAATTTAATACTACGCGTATATTACCAAAAAGCAACCATTACAATATAAGCAAACAACTGTAAGTAATATCGTACGACACAATGTATGTAGTTCGATAGCAATGTTCGACCTGATTTAACTTTAGTGAAAAATGCACATGCTGTTGGTATCTACTGAGTTACCGCGGGTTGTAGTAAGTTCTGTTCTGTTAGAATTTAGGTTTTGATTTTTATTTGAAGCTGAGTAAGAAGTAAATTATGAAAACATAATTATTCGTATAATCTTCATCAGACAGACATAAGATAAATTGTGCGGTAATGCTCACATTCATTATTCGAGTTCATTTTATGCCAACAATCGATGTGAATAATTAAAAAATTATATATTTTAGCGTATATAAACTTAATGAGCCTTTGCACTCTTTTTGGGATTAGCTCAATGTAAACAGAAAATTCGTCCATTAAGACCCTAAATACTAATAATTTTGTGATTTGAGATTTCAATCATTATAATAATTATGAAGGACATTAAAAATAGAATTATTTTTGACTTAGTAATATGAACTGGGCGAGTTTATAATGTATTTGTGAACCAATCTGAGCTAACGTAAAATAATGCAATCGATGTTGAAATGCACCCTAATTGCGTAACACACAATCAATCGGAATCAGAATCATTTTGAACCAAATTGCTAATCCATTGCTTCATAAGTTCGAATAATTTATCTGCTCAACACGTAAATAACGCAATGAATGTTGTTGAACTGTCAAAATGAAACCGATTCCGGTTGATCGTGTGTTACGCGATTAGGGTGCCGGAGTGTCCGTCGAGTAGTCGGGGCGTATTTGACGGACAGAGCCGTCATCTACCCCGGTCGCGACGGGAACTGGAACCGGCGAGAGATGTCGTGCGGTGTCCCACAGGGATCGGTTCTGGGGCCGCTTCTGTGGGACATCGGTTACGACTGGGTGCTGCGGGCCGACCTCCCTGAAGGCGTCAGCGTAGTTTGCTACGCTGACGACACGCTGGTCCTAGCGCAGGGGAGGTCGCATCAGGCGGCGGCTGACGCGATGACACGCGGGGTTGCGATAGTCGTGGAAAGGATCCGGCGGTTGGGTCTCGAGGTGGCACTGCACAAGTCCGAGGCCATGTCCTTTCATGGGCCTCGGTACGGGCCACCTCCCGGATCCCAACTAGTGGTAGGAGGGGTTCACATCGGCGTCGAGACCACGATGAGGTACCTGGGTCTCGTCCTCGACAGCCGATGGAACTTCGTCGAGCACTTCCGACGTTTGGCCCCCAAACTGGAACGGGCCGGGGCCGCCCTAAAGCGGCTCTTGCCCAACCTGAGGGGGCCAAACGCCTCCTGCCGGAGGCTTTACGCGGGGGTCGTGCGGTCCATGGCCCTATATGGGGCCCCGGTATGGGCGCGTTCACTGCGGCTACGAGCCGCACACTACCTGAACGCGCCCCAAAAGGTGGTAGCCATAAGGCTAATCCGGGGCTACCGCACGATCTCGGGCGAGGCAGCAAGCCTCCTTGCCGGACTGCCGCCTTGGGATCTGGAGGCGATAGTGCTCGCGCGCCTGTATGATTGGCGCGCGGAGGCACTACGCCGGGGGGAAACTCCGCATCCGCGGCAGACTGCGGCGGAGCGGACGAACCTCCGGCGCGATCTCATGGCGGCATGGAAGGAGCGACTATCGCAACCCAGCGCAGGGCACGCCACGATAGCGGCGGTAAGACCCCTCTTTGAGGAGTGGCTAGAGAGACGTCACGGCGTTCTCACCTACCGCCTGACGCAGGTCCTCTCCGGACACGGATGTTTCGGGAGGTTCCTGCACATAATCAGGCGGGAGGAGACGCCCGGGTGTCACCACTGTCAGGATCGCCCAGAGGACACGGTGGAGCATACGGTGGAGGTCTGCCCTGCTTGGGCAGAGCACCGCCGTGTCCTCGTAGAGGCGATCGGCAGCGGCGGCGACCTCTCGCGTCCGGCCCTGGTTCAAGCCATGGTCCGGGGCGAGAGGGAGTGGGAGGCAGTCACCTCCTTCTGCGAAGCAGTCATGCTAGCGAAGGAGGTGGCGGGGTGGGCGAGAGAACGCGCCTTGCGCACCTCACGCCTCAGCCGCCGCGGGAGACGCTCCGGGCGTCGGGAGCCGCGTGACGACTCCCGGCCACCGTAGGCGCGGGCCTGCGGGCGGTGAGTAATGGGTAACTCACCGTCCGATCAGGACCAGGCCCGTGCCGGACGGCGTGTATGTGTTCCACGCGCGCCTCAAAGAGATGTCAGCATGAGTGACGGGGCCCCATAGGGCCGAAGCCTGCCAGGGTAGCGGGATTGTCCGAAAGGGTTACCGCTGCCCTGGAACATAAAGGGCTAAGGAAGGAACACGGGTGGGTTTTAGTCAGTAAGAGTCTGACACTCCCTTCTGCTCCACCCAGAGCGGGAGGGGTCATTTGATGATTTCCCATCCTCAAAAAAAAAAAAAAAAAAAAAAAAAAAAGGGTGCCGGAGTGTTTGCAACTCGCACAACTCATTTGCGAAATCTTTAGTTTCCCCGCAGTTTCAGTAACATAGTAGATAGTTATGGAAAAATTCAATTACAGGCTCGAAATTCCAGCATCAAGAGGATCATTTGTGAAATATTCTATTCTCCATCTCCAAATATTTTTCAGTGTTCTTCTCTAATCACCCCTTGAAGTGCAAACCGAAAGCTAACTCACTCGTCATTGCTATCAACTTAAGTGCAGTTATTTGAGTGAGTTCTAAATGAACTTAACATAACTTACTCATAACCCCTGTGATGATAGTTGTACGGATGATAGATAAATAAATAAATAACATTACTCAAGGTACACACATCTCGCCAAATCGCAGGAAATAATTAATATTTTGCAGTAACCTTCAATTATTGTGCCATTTTAACTTTAAGCAATCAAGTTTTCCCAGAATTCATAAACTTTAGAGTACGGATGAAACTATAACCTACCTACCTAGCATTATATACTATATCGTCTTTCACGACACACAGCGCAAAATTCCTAGTAACAAAATTATGTGTATTGAAACTAGGTGGAAATTCCATCTAAATATACATAGTTGGCCCAATAAGGAAAGCGGAGGGCGCTGTGTGTGAGAGCTGACATGATTGCCCGCAGATTCAGGCGTGCCTCTAAAGAGGTCAAGCGCACTATATTTAGTGCTTACTGTACGTCTTTTTATACTTACAGTCTGTGGGTTCATTATACTCAAAAATCATACGGCGCCCTTCGCATCCAATATAATAATGCATTCAGGGTGTTGATGGCGTTGCCCCGGTACTGCAGCGCGTCAGGGATGTTCGCTGAAGCTCACGTGGACAGTTTTTACACCGTGATGCGGAAGCGGTGCGCATCCTTGGTCCGTAGGGTGCGGGGCAGCGCCAACAGCATCCTGTCTATGATAGCGAGCAGGCTTGATTGTGCGTTTGTGAACCACTGCTGCAGGGTTTCGGCTGGGCCTGTCACCGTGCAGCAGTGATGTCACAATCTGTTTTTCTGTTTTTGGTTTTGTTTTGTAAGTGTATTACTAACATAGGTTGTAAGTATATTGTTACTAACACTATGAGTCTTGTTACTTGAAATAAAATTATTATTATTATTATAAATATAATGTAAACTAAGCAAAAGGAGTATGTAAGGATCGTAGCAAGTTTTGTAGTGTCTGCCTATATACCCCCATGAGAAGAAGGTGTGAGTTTATGTATGTAAAACAAATCGTACTACCTAATTTTCTAACACTCTCAAAAAACCAACAAAGAAGTCTCGCTTTTACCTACAGTCTGTGAAGCAATTCAGTATAACCAACTGTTGAAATCGGTAACAAATTAGATCCGTTTCAAATTATTGGAACAGGACACAAGGTGAAATTATTATCGTTACGTGCCACTTACCACTTCCCACTTAGACCAAAAGTAAAAAGTATTTGTAAAACTCCGAGAGACGCCGACAAATCGAAAAGCATTTTAAATTCTATCGCGCACACTCACTTCGTCAGTTAGCGTGTGATAATTAGCCATCTTCGCGGAATTACATCCACGACGTAATGTTTCGGGACATGTGAGTATTGATTAAGCTATAGAGTAGCACTCCATCGAGTCTGTAGCATGAGCTAATTGGTATTGAGGTAGCCATGATAATATTTTTAAGATTGGTATTTACCTTTTCGTAAAGATAGTGATTTTCAACAAAACGTAAGTAACTTAATCATTTCGTGGGTCTAAAAACTTGCAAAATATTGGCGAGGGCGTATTTTATTTGCATTGCCAATAAAAAAAATATAGTCTTCATGGCTAGTGTACCATAAATAGTCAGTTTCCTAATCTGTAATCCCAATAATGAATTCATCACTTCACTTGGCAACACGGCAAGATGATGAAAATGAAATATAGTTGGGCACAGACGCCAGCACATCAACATACTACAATCTGTCAAATTTCTTTAATAGTTTTTCAACTTTATCGCTAAAGCATTATGTTTAAGGTTGAAAATTTGACAGTTTCGGGTAGCTTGACCTGCTGGCGTCTGTACAATATTTGCCCAAACACAACCAAGACAAATCAACAACGTCCAAATTCCTAGTTATTTCTTTAAACACACCCACCACAACGATAACATTTCCTAATGACAAATAAAAACATAGGCTAGTTCTGTACATACTCTGAGTACGAAACTCATTTTGCCAAGTAAACAGAGTCGACGCAATTTTCGTACATGCAGTCAAGACCATTTATTTGTTACGGATGGGGGTCCGTGGGTAAATGTATCGCCTCACCCCCTAGTTTAAGGGGGTGGGCAGCGTACTAAGTAGTATCAAGGGGTTCTTGAAGTAATTAAACAGTGTTTGCGGATTGCCTGAGGGCGAGTGTTTGAAGCGGTTCGGTATTTCATTGTAGGGTATGTGTGGTGCATTTTTGTGGGAGGATATTTTGCGGGGGTTAGGTTAGAGTGTGGTCGGTCAATGTGAAAAACCAATAAGTTGTAGCACGTCTTTAAGCCAAACTAACTTTTCCCCTATTTTACCACCAAGCAGCATTGCTGTGTTCCGGTTTTGTCTCCGGGATGGCAAATGTTCACACACGGCATTGATGATTGCCATCTCATTGTAAAAAAAAAAACCACCAGTTCACAATTATCACCTCAAGTTCCATATAATTGTCTACCACAAGGCAAACCAAACCATTATACTCCATACGCCTGCAATTGTACCCCAAAAGAAAAGTATACGCAATATACGTACGCGACCTGTATGCAGTGGATGTTACATACGCAAATGAGTTAGTAGAACAGTGGGCTACGGGCTATTATAGTCTATAATATTTATTAGTTTTGTAGTGTAGTACTGTTCTGTAAAAGGTATAGTTTGATTGGAATACAATCTCGAGTGAATATTGTCACTGATCAAACGAGCACTACATACTGTTATATGGCCCCTTTATGCCTGGAGGTTTTTATTTAGGTAGTAAGTTTTTATTTTTAGTTTAATTAATTATTTTTTAGCTTGAGTACGTATAGTTCTTATTATATTTGTTGGTATATTGGCGTGGCTAGCTGACATATGGCAAATAATTCTAAATAGACAGCTGTACTGCTGGGGAGTTTGTTGCGCCACTTCTTCTTCCCAGCGATAGCACTAGGAAGTGGTGAAGGGCGGGCGTTTTTGGGGGACTGTCTTTTGTAATTTTGACGTTCGAAAAGTGCTGATTATCAGCCTAATTTGAATAAATGACTTTTGATTTTGATTGATTTTGATTTTGTTGACCGCTTCATCGCTTACTATCTGATACTGGTTGAACAATTGTAAAGTCTCGAGCGACCATACACAACTTGGTAGCGAAATAACTTGTTTTTACGACTCAAAATAATGTAAAATCATCGCGGGTCTTTGAAGGTATACTTTGATATCAAAGTAACGTAAATACCGTAACTTTTGAACTAGACTAACTAGATACTTGTGGACGTGGCTCCGGACGCGGACTTCTCCAGATGGACACGTACTTAGAATCTGTCAGTGTCCGGTGTTCACGGTTCGTCCGCAATCTGTCCGTGCCGGCGTGACTGATCCCTGAGTGAAATAGTGCATAGTTGGTAGTTTTTAAGGTTAGTTTTTTACTATTATTATGTGTATGTAACAGGCGCTTCTCGTCATCAAACTCGAAAGTTTGGCGAGTAAAATTGTAAAAACAACAAAATAATGTATTTTTGAGAATAATAAATAAAACAAAAGACCTGTAGCTTGAAAAACTTTTTTATTTTTCGCTTTTAAGTTGTAATTTTTACCAGTAACTTTGGTTTAAAAACCAAACTACTGAACCAGTTTTGATGAAATTTCTATGGGACCATTTGGAAAGTATACCCTTTCCAACAAAAAAAGAATTTTTCAAATCGGTTGGCAAGCGACAGAGTTATGCGCGAACAAACATAAAAAAAAAACAAATACAAACTTCCGAATTGAGAACCTCCTCCTTTTTAGAAGTCGGTTAAAAATAAATCCTTTCATAACTAAGTAAGTTATTAGTATTCAGTACCAAGTAGTAAGAATAATCATAATATCACCAATCATAATATATTGACGAAAGTAGATAATACCAGCTGAGAGTTTACATAATGACATGAACATTGGTACTATAAATGACCGCAGGAAATTATAGTAATCATTACTCTTATTGGAAGACGATTTCTATAATTATGTTGTTATTATCACATACAAGTAGGTATACTACTGCTCATCCTTTACACTTAGCAATAGGTAGCTTTAGCAGTAGGTTAGCAAGATACAATGAGAGAAGAGTTCACAAACAATCTCTAAGTCTACTTAATCTATCCAATCCTTTACTTCCATGGAATATTTCAAACATTCCTTCAGTAGTTTCAGCAAGTTATGCCCTGAAGACGAAGTTTGTCCCAACGGACCTCAGAGGTCAGACGGCAATCGTCGTAAAATCAGAGCCTCTAAGGATTGTAGGAAACTCCAGTAATAACTAGCAACTGGTAATAAGTTTTTGATCTACTCTAGGAATTATGTGAGATTGTATATTGATTCTTATATTGAAGCGTTTATGTGATGTAGATTAAATTATTGATGATGAGTATGATTGAAATTGTTTATTGTAATCATATTACATTTACAACAAAGGACCTTAAATATGACGATCATGGTATTACAAGACCATACCTAACAATGATGATTTTTGCGCCAATATAAAAATAACTGTTTAAGGCAATTAAAGAATAATTGTACTAAGCAAAAGGACTGTGTCTGATTGTAGCAGGTGACGTTCGTTAGTTTGTACCTACTCCCATGAAGCGTGCATGAGGAATAAGGCGTGACGGTTTAGAATAATAATTCAATAAGAAAAATGCGTCTTTACATGAGTTCCAGTTTTTTATTTACGGGAAAATGGAAGCAGGAAAAAGGACAGAAGGAAGCCATAATGATCTAAATTACGAACACTCAATAAATAACCTCGGTATTTATTATTTATTTATTTATATACACTTTATTGTACACCACAAATATACATAACATAAAAAATACATGAAACACAACAAAATAATTATACAATGGGCGGCCTTATCGCATAACTGCGATCTCTTCCAGGCAACCTTAGAATGGACAGTGATTTTCCTTGACATAAAATGGGACTGTCGTTGGTGCAAACATTATGTATACAATAAACTAAAATAGATACACAAATATATACCTATCCAAAATTATAGATACATAAATACATACATAGTATATATACAAGCAACGAAAAATAAAATAAGACTGTAGATGATTGCAGTTAGGACAACAAGATCACAACGACAAGTAGTGCTCCTTTACAAGTCTTTTGAACACCTGTAACGTCGTCGGTACTCACTGCTCATTCTTTCTCTATGAGACGAGATATTCAGCCTGTCAATGTTTGATCTCATTATATAAAAAAATGTGAGTTATTACTGACAAGAAAATTCATACTATGTTCCGCAAATTACACTTTTTGCTTATAAGTACACTTTTTGAACACCATTATCACAAAAAAACAGTCCTAAAAGTTGCCTGTCCTACATCGCTCCCTACCCACTCTATGTTAAGAAACTGGGTTGAAAATATTATCAATCCAATCCATTTACACCACTGAAATATTCAAACCATTCAACCCCGCTATGCTGGTCTACTTACGGCGCGTTATTCAGTATGGACAGAGCTAAAAAAAATTATGAGAACCTAGTTTTAAAATAATCCTTTTGAATCGTAAAAGTAGCAATAATATCGCTTCATTCATATTTGGATAATATGGAATCGTTAATGAAGTTGAATTATCACAGATTACGTTTGGATTCTGCGAAAGAGTAAATATAACAGAAAGTGTACTTTTAAATCCATTTTCAATTCCAATTTGTATTCATTTGTTTATTTTTTGTGTATGACTTGGCTTTCGTATTGACAGGAAAAAAGAAAAAAAAAATTAATTGATAGCGGTTCCTCAATTATTTTGTTTCAAAAGGTGCTATTTACTGATAAATCTTTAATTGCTTCACTGTTTTACACAATATTGGCCATAGTAGAAGAAGATTTCTGTAAAAAAACACTGCAGAGTTCAGAACTTCTTCATAAAAATAATTATGCAGTTTTGAACATGCAGAGAACTAAATTGCGAAGTAAGGCCACGTGACCCAAAGTTCTTTTGATGACACTAAAAAATCAGGTCACATCGGCAAACGGTAAAAGTCGTTAAAATGCATTTTATTCTGAGCATTTGCATATATTTTTGCACCCGAGTTTAAAACATAAAGGAAATTTTATGCAGAAGAGATTTCTGGTCTGTGGTACACATATTTTGTGAAACAAAATGTTAAATACTTACATAAGAACAACTTCTTTGGCAACGTTCAAATCTGTGACATTATCACAATATTACAAACAATGTTTCGAAGAAACTTCTGAAAGCTTACAGTACATTTAACGTGTAAGACACAACATTGCCAACATTAAAATTACATGTGTTTTCTTCCAGACCCCCATTCGTACACAAATTACTGTATGTCCATATGAAGATATCGTTATACAGCCAAAAAATATTCATAAATACTTTTATAGCTGAATCGTTAACATTAGTTCCAAAACAACCCTTACCCGCTTGAAATATGAACGCAATCAAATCAAAATTGAGTTGACCAACAGTAAACGTTATCTTGGGATAGCTTGACAGGGATGTTTCGGTTCAGACTTCAGTAGTGTCAGTTCAGTACGTTGTTGGACGCTGCACTGTTCGGACGCGTGTCGATTTCTGCGGTCCCCGCGAAATAAAGTTCGAAATTTATAAAGTTTCGCTTGCGATGTTTGACGTATTGGATTTTTCGTGAAACTGACGTGTTGACGTTGACATTGACTAGTACCTTCTTTTTGTTTTGGAAATGTGGAAAATGTGATTCAGCCTGTTGTGGATTTTGCAGGTAAGGTCTTTGTATAAGAGGATTTTAAGATTATTTGATAATTACACGTTCACGTAACAATGTTAAATTTTCATGAGGACTTAATATTGCGAAATATTTACCTTGACCGTGTTTTTTGCAAACCTAATATTTTTAAAATGAATGATCGTTAATTTTTTAACAATCTTTCCTTGTTTACATAACTACAAGAATTAAGTATTGTTCCGTGAAACAAATTAAATTATGAATTGAAATCACAAAGAACACAAAGCGAACGGTATTTTATAATTAGCCCTTTGAGATCAAACATTACATTTCCACAGTAGCAAAATAGTTTATTAATTTCGTAACAATAATTTATTGGTCTCGTACCTATTGTGTTCAAACAAATGTTTAGAATTATATCATACATTTTCACTCTACTGAGTATGTTCAATGAAGTGGGATTTTTATCACTTGAAAATTACCATTCAACATGGGACTTTCGTACCTACTAAAGTTCGAGGCCCTGCTGGGCGCCAATTTTCTTGAAGGGCGCTTGACGAATAATATTATGATTCGTATCAGTTATTTCGTACAGTTCACTTACACACACTGACAGATTAAATTGAGAGGTTTGTAGGAAATAATCACCAATCCTGAGAAATCGTATAATCTTCCCTTAACGTGTCTGCTTTTAATAACCTTTCAAACTACTAAATGGATCCAGAAAAGCCAGTTTGAACTTGGTCCCAATTTATCATCCTAGACCTTTTCGCAAATTTTAGCCTATATTTTCACGATAGGCTCGCATTTGACCACCTGACGACCTGGGCAATGAGTGCATTCTGAAAGTTGACAACATCGCAAAAAGCTTTCAAATACATATTTCGTTTTTTCTTCAATTTTTAATATTACTAAATTAAATTATGAAAGATCGCTCTGTAGTGCACTGACATGTTGATTAAGAAATAAATACAACAAGTAATATCGTCCGTAACATTGAATATTGAACTTAAAAAAGCCATTGTGAAACTTTCCAATTAAAGCTTTTTTACACCTAAAACTAAAACATGCGGTCGACGAAAATCCACTTTTACCTAGAAACAACCTGTTCACTCGTAATGTGAAAATTCCTCGGCGACTATCACCAAACACACTGTTATTACCGTTACCATGGTAACCAATTATACCTCGTAGTATTTCCTTAGTTAGGTAGCCGTCCTTTCAAACTAGATATGGAAGAATTTCATCCTTTATATAGAGAGATATTGCCTCCCGAATGCTGCAAACCAATTAATTAGGATACCCAATACCTTCACTATAGTTTACCTAGTTCTGATAGTTTTATTTCAGTGTATGACTGTTCGTTTTTTTAATGTTATTAGGTGTCAAACAATCTGCCAAAGAGCAGTGTTGGCCCAGTGGTAACGATCGTGGCTTCCAAATTGTACGTCGTAGGTTTGAACCCAGACAGGCGCTTTACTTTGTTTAAATAAACGGTGAAGGAAAACATCTCGTACACCTGCTCGGTAAACACTAAATAGCACTAAATACATACACACATACCCTGTCCTAAAATGGTGTAAAATAAGTATTTTCAATTTGAATAAAATTACATTAAAACCACAAAATACAGGCTGGTAACCTAAAATGAGCTGACAGCGGAGAAACAGAAAATTTATAACAACTTTCCCGAAAGAAAACCTTACATGCAGGTGGCTACGGTAGGATGGCCATGCGCATCGGGCTCCCGGCTCTGACAGTGATGCCAATATGCCAGATGACAGGTTACAAATTGGCAGTATTGCTTTGTACTAGAGAAGGTACTGGCGGTCGAGTCACTGATTGCGAAGACTGCTAAGTAGATAAACCTTAAGATTATTTAGATAAGAAAGCCACTTCGAAAGCCGCTTTATATTTACTATATACTTTATATGACAGGTTCTTTGCCGTCTCGTATTGGCAGGAATCAATGAGAATAGCTCATGCCGTATTATATATGTATTCCGTACATCCGTACATCCGTATTATATTGTATTCTATCTATAATATGTATGTATTTACAAAAAAAAAAATGTATATAAGTAGTTTATCAGCCATCTTGTTACCATAACACTAGCATTAGGTTGCTTAGCTTGGGACTAGATGGCGCTGTGTGAAATGTCCAGGGATATTATTATTATTATTATTATTATATAAAATAAGGGAAATTAAATGTTAAGCAAATTGACTGCCACCTTTAATTGGCCGTATATTTTATTCATTACTTTCCTTCTTTGCCAGTTGTATCAAATGGCTATAATGACTCGGGAAATTGACGTAGGGTGGCAATTAATTTGCCTAACGATCCATTTCTCTTGACTTTTATATTAGTAATCAAAAAAGTGGTACCGGGATTAACTGCCATAGGTACACCGAACCTATATTCAAAATATTGCCATGTGTCATTCATGAGCTGTTTTAATTCCCTATTTACAAGTTTAAAATACCGCACTCGTCTAATTTTTTAAATTTTATTTGGAAAAGTGTTTTTTACTCCCAATTTATGACCCATATCAATTATAATAAAAAATAATACAAAAGATTTTTCTCCTATATCGTGGTTGCTTTTATAAACAAACATCTCACATGCTCAAACCCAGACCAATCGATTAATTATTGCTATTATCTAAATATCATTTTCAAATTCGAAAGGTTTCGAGACAATTTACTTAAAAGAAAACAATTGAGGTCGTTTTCGAATCGTGTGTCGTCACTTGAGCGAAGTTTAGATTTGGGTTCAGGTTGCTAGATAAATATTTTTGCTTTGTGCTGAAATCAACCGGCTGTAGTGATGACAGATAGATAGCTCGGATGTTTTGCTAACCTAACCCTAATTACTTCCTTCCTTCGGGCTACTACCGAGAAGTATCAACCTCTAGTCTCAAAATTTAGTCGCAGTCTCATCTCGGCGACAAGCAAATGTCAAAAACTTGTCAAAATATAGGGAAATTAGGGGGATTTTTGACAGATTGAGACTGAGATCAGACTGTGAACGTTCTTAAAGTTACGAGAATTGCCCTTCAGGAAAGTTTTATTGGTTGAATAAAACTTTTCTGGTTTTGAAATCCGAATTAGGTCAATCTAGAAGCGAACCTAACAATGACTTACTACTTGTTCCTGACGCAACTTTGCCTATTTTAGATTTAATGCTGAGAATAAGACCCAGTGCTCGATTTCCCGGTGGGACAAAGTGAAATGGGCCACCATAAAATGCTGTGATACCCTTAGTTCTTCCACTTCAAATTGTATTCGAACACCAAATGTAGTAAATGATCACTAAATCTTAGCGAGCAAATTAATGCGCTATTTCTGCCTAAATAAACCACTATGATTGCCATAAAATGTAGGTTTATTACCAAATAAAGTATTATGATGCCATATTAAGTTGTCTCCGGCTTGCTGCAAACTAGATAGACGAGATTAATTTTAAAAAAATGGTTAGGTTAGGTTAGGTTAAAACTGTGACCTCCTACGCACGAGCCGAGCTAGCGAAGCGAGCGGTGCCGCGGCCGCGGCCGGCGTGTGCTAGAAACGACTAGATTGTATAGAAAAAAAAATATGGAAAAAAGGGATTATTTTTTGCAGGCTGTCGAGAACCGAACATGATTTATTTGGAGTCATTTTGCTTAAATAGGATAGCGAGATGTTAAAACTTTGATTATAAGTTTACATTAAAATGCGGGTTTAATTTTGGTGATCATTTACTATTTTTGTCTGTTACAGGTTACTATATCTGGTGGTAAGTTAAACATAAGCCAAGTGAAATTGCGTTTTCTATTACGATTTTCTCAGTAGTAGTCCATAGTGTAGAATTTATAATCGGTCAAATCAATCAAGTTATCTTATCAAAAGGACAGTTTTAGATGAAGGTGTAGCATAACCAAAGATTAATTTATATGGTACTAGCTTCTGCCCGCGACTTCGTACGCGGATCCTGTTGCTTATGCCAGCGACAACGAGGTCGTCAAAATCGAAGATCTGAAACGTCTGATGTCGAAGTCTAAGAGCCCGGGGACGGGAAAACAGCGTGATGCGTGAGACGATTCGAGACGTTCCAGATCTTTCATTTTTGTAAAAAGTCGGCATGAATCCAGATTTAGTGACTTTATGAGCTCTAAATGAAGTCATCTGAAAAGCACTGTTGTAGGCTCGAATATTGCTTAAGAAATGGCTGGACTTGGGATGCTCGCCATTCAAAAGAACTCGTAAGACCTCCGGTAGCTCTTGCATAGAGTTTAGTCGTAACTTTCCAGACGCACAACACATTCCCTTGGTCTCTCCCTTCCACTTACACGCGTGACAGTGTGCACACACCTCAGACATGGTGCCAATGTCTCCGTGTTCGATGTAATTAATAAATGGGTTATAGGAAAACGCGCTCCTTTCTTTATTGTTCCACGGTTGCTCTTTAGGATCATAAACCATAGACCCAGTATCAGATGAGGATGAATTGCGAAGATTGCGACGTATACGGTCTAGATCCATTTTTTTCTTGCGTGGAATGAACAGACACCTCAACACGCATGTCGTGATTTCTTTGCCGAGCAAGTGCGTTGCGTTGCTCGCGCTGCTCGTCTGTCTCCAAAGACCGAGCTAGAGCATGCTGTGAGCGGTCTGCACTAAGGCGCGTCTCATGCTCTTCAGGATTCTCAAGTGATCGAGATGTGGCAGTGCAAATACGCTGGGAGCTTAAACGTGCGTCTCTCTGCGTGTGAGTCTCCGAAGTGCGAGATACTGCGTGGCGCTCGCGATCGCTTGCTTGGCGTGTATCGCGCTCCTGACTGTTCTCGAGTGACCGAGCAGTCTCAGTACGGAAAAGCTGAAGACTTAATCTCTGCTCTCTCTCTGTATCCGTTTCGGAAGCGTGAAATAAAGAATGACGCTCTCGGTCACGCGCAAGTCGTATCTCACGCTCCTGACTGCTCTCAAGTGATCGAGCAGTCTCAAAGCGGATATTCTGAAGACTCAACCTCTGATCCCTCTGTGTAACCGTTTCGGATACGTGAGACAAAGAATGACGATCCCGGTCGATAGCTAAACGCATTTCTCGTTGTTCCACACTTTCCTGAGATCGAGAAGCAGTAGTGCGGACTCATTTAAATTCTAGTCGTAATTGGCCCTGCGTGCTAGTTTCTGCGGACAAACTTAGTGCATTACGCCCACGGTTAGAATCTAGCCGTTGTTCACGCTCTGCGTCGGTTTCGAGAGATCGAACTAACCTTAAAAATAAATCTTAGAAATCTTTGAGTTTAGAGACAGATTTGATATTTTTCTAAAAGGCATAGCTAAAATTCCTTGTTAATCCGATACTAACGATATTCAAATCAATGAAAAATAATCGAATAAGTACGTAAGAATTGCTAGTTAGTAGAAAAATAATAATTATTCGCACGAAAATTAAACACATCAACCAACACAGGCAACAAAGGTAACCCCCGTTTCTATAGGATGAGAGCGGCACATTGGCACCTATAACGTCACTTTTTGGGAACGAAACCATAGCGCGATCTAACTCGACGCGAACGCCACACAGTTAGAAAACGGAAACTACCATAATATCATTTACCCAAATTAATTAAATTATGAATAAAACTAAATTGTGGTTAATTTAACAGACAACTACATTATTTTTGCATCAAAAAAAAAAAAAAAAATGGTATCAGCAGCAAGGAACAAAACTAAGAATTACATACTTAAATCAATTACCTACAACAAATGTGCTTGGTAAGATATAACTTAGAACCAAAAGTTTGACTTGACTTCATGATAGTGTAGCTTGTTGTACCACCAATCAATGTGTTTAGTATTATTGGTGTGAAACTCTCCATACAATTAGATAGGACATGTAAAGTTCTCAGATTTCATATCAGTATTGTTCCCGATGCACATAAAAAATGCAAAAACTAAAAAAAAAGAATTTTAGGATTTTTTAAAACATGATAGCAAAATAAAAAAAATAAAAAAATAGTATGGGATTTGAACTCGCACCATTTAGTGCGGTATACGGTCGCCTGACCTTACCGCTAAATTCCCCGTTGACATATTGTTGAAATAGCTGTTCCCTTGCAATTTATAATATTACTGCCCCGCTCCTTTATAAAAATAGCGTGATTATTATGTTCCCAGAGTTAAATTATTATTAACTAAATAAATAACATGTCATTTTGTGCATTAAATTGTTTTGTGCATTCAATTACGAACAAAAACTTTCTAAAATCAATATTGCTTACCTCCCGTAACATACGGCGTGATAATATGTAGCCTAAAGCCTTCCTTGGTTTACAAAGAACATTTTTGCTGAATTTCAATTCAATCTATCCAGTAGTTTTGGCGTGAAGCCGTACCATACACACAGACAAACAGACAAACAGACAAAAATTCTAAAAAGTCACTTTTTGTCATCAGTTACGTATTTCTAACAAAAGCCACTTATTTTTTCTCGAAAATTCTCAATGTACAGTTTTTCTTTCGTTACTGTTTTATTATAGGTATAGATGTTTGCTTTTTAGTATTTACTTTATAGAGCTCTGCTACATAGTGCGCGGGCGGGGATAAGCGTTCACCCAGGTCTACATGGCGGAGTGCTTGTGCCATCCCGTCCGTCTTTGCACGTATGCTGACCAATTAGAATGCTCAATTCTGTTTTATGATGATTGATTTGATATAGCAATCTTTTTACGACTGCAATTGGAAACGGCCCATTGCTTGAGCCGATCACTCGATCGTACCTACTTGTTCTATGAAACGGGAAACGTATAAAGCCTGACAACCAGCTGAGGCTATGTTTAGTCGCCATTATTTGCTGGACCCGGCAACTGGTGGCATGTAGAATTTACGGCTAAGTGTGTTCCGTCAAACAAACTTACGTTAATCGCCTCCCGGCTATCGCTCTCCGCTCTCTGTATAGCGTATCTTAAATCATTTCGAATCAAAACAGTTGTGTATTTAAGATGTTTACTCAGTATCTCGTTCAGGATTTGATTCTCTTTAGCGATTTAAACGTGGAATTAAGACAGATATATTTATGTTGAGTTAAATTGTAACGTTAATAGCTGTAAATTAATCTGTAATTACTACACCAAACGAATTACTTTAATATAGGATTACAATGATTACTATCACAAATTATTATCGACTAGCTAGTTTCGATCCCGTAAGAATATCGGGATAAAAAGTATCCTATGTCTTAATCCTGAAGGTCAATTCTCGTAATTTAAAACGTTCTAAATCTAGTCGCAGTCTCATCTCGGCGACAAACAAATGTCAAAAACTTGTCAAAATGTAGGGAAATTAGAAGTATTTTTTGACAGATTGAGACTGAGATCAGACTGTGAACGTTCTCAAAATTACGATAATTGCCCTTCTGGTTATAAACTATCTGTGTGCCAAATTTCATCCAAATCCATAAAGTAGTTTTGGCGTGAAAGAGTAACAAACATCCATCCATCCATACAAACTTTCGCATTTTAAGTATTAGTAGGATTGTAGGAAGTATTGTTCAAATAAAAACAAAGACATAAGTAACGGTTTTTTCTTCGAAATGGATCATGATAACAATCGTTCTATTTCCTAAAATAAAAGTTTGCTGTTAATCCGTTAATCTTGGGTGGAAAACCAAACTACGTATATAATGTTGTTGCATTAACTATATAATATTATATCGAAATATTTTGTGTCATAAAAACGTAACGGTTTCTTCGTTAATCAAATAATACTTAGCAGTGTTTGGCTATGGGAAAAGTAACATTTCCTCATTATGATAACAACTTGTAACCTTTGAAAATATTAAAGTATTGACAACTTAAGGTTATTACTTACCTATACGTTTTTTTTTCACAGTAGGTTTTCAATTTAATCTACATATTTTTCAAGAATAGAATAAAATAAAAGACTATCCAAAGGGTTTTCCCGAGGGTAGACCCTGATAATTTCCTATTCACGCTTGTATTAACGTTTATAAACGGTCTCTTTCGAATGTAGGTTCTCCTATTAGGTATCTTTGCTACTTATTCCTATTTCAGACCACTACGTAGAAAAAAGTGTGACCAACAAGACCCAATATTTATTTTATACCTACCTATAAATAAATAAATTAAATAAAAATGTTTATTTTATCAACTAATGTAAATAACGTTCTTCAAAATCAAAATCAAAAGTCATTTATTCAAATTAGGCTGAGAATCTGCACTTTTCGAACGTCAAAATTATAAAAGACAGTCCCTCAAAAACGCCCGCCCTTCCTTGTTAAATTTGGAGTCACCTTTTAAGCGAAATTTGTTTGCAAATTTTTTTATTTTTTTATTAGGTGGTTCCGCTCCTCCAGCTTATAATATCAACGACGTTGTATGTAACGAGAGTGAGTTGTCGTGTTTTCCAAATTGTTCAGTCTGCAGTTCTATTACAAGCTGTTAGGATAATTAAAGGTGTATTTCTGATTATTATTGCAGTTGCATAATTGTGAAAAGGACTGTTGTAAGCTGTCTCATCATCTGATGTGATGACAATTGTCTGGTATCTTGGATGGGCTCTTTTGTTATCATGTACGACCAAGGGAACCCGTTGAATGTGAGAAGCACAGAACGGCACCCTAATTGCGTAACACACGATCAATCTGAATCGGTTTCATTTTGACAGTTCAACAACGTTCATTGCGTTATTTACGTGTTTAGTAGACAAATTTTTCGAATTTATGAAGCAATGGATTAGCAATTTGCTTCAAAATGATTCAGATTCAGATTAATCGTGTGTTACGCAATTAGGGTGCCGGTCGAAGTGGAGGTGCTTGAGACAGGCCTTTGTCCAACAGTGGACCTCTTTCGGCTGAAATGATGAAGTGAAGATGGAACAACCTGTAATTTGTATAACTTCAGGAAAGAGCTCTTCTCATTATAGTTTCGATAGGTTGGGTTGATTTACTGACACGTATTTCCACACAAACCACACAAAGTCATCACCCACAAATAATGCAAATTCCACATTCAAACCCATCGCTAAACCAGTATTAGCGTCAATGATAATAAAATTCAATTAAAATTAAAATGATGTAGCCATAAAATGTTGGAGGGGTTTAAAACCGCTGTAACTTTGATGGCAGCTAGTAAAATGGGGGTATAATTTAGTTTTATTGTACCCCAAGCGTTTATTAGGGGTAAGAGTTAAATATCAAGTACTTGCATAAATAATACAGTTAATTACCTATATAAGAAATTCCCCAGACGTCGCCGCAATCATTATAATAATAATAATAATATCCCTGGACATTTCACACAGCGCCATCTAGTCCCAAGCTAAGCAACCTAATGCTTGTGTTATGGTAACAAGATGGCTGATAAACTACTTATATACATTTTTCTTTTTTGTAAATACATACATATTATAGATAGAAAAACACCCAGACTCGGAACAAATACATGTAGGTCATACAAATATTTGTTCCGTGCGGGAATCGAACCCGCGACACGCAGCGCAGCAGTCAATCGCTTAACCACTGCGCCAACCGTGCCGTCAATTATGACCCTGAGTTGTCCCATTGTAGAACAAAGGCCTCCCTTCCCTCCTTCCAGTTTTCCCGGTCTACTGCGATTGTGGGCCAATCCTTTAAAAAGGAGCCAAAGTCAAAGTCAAAGTATTTTATTTGTTGAACATAGGTAATATGGTACAGACGCCAGCACATCAAGCTACTACAATCTGTCAAATTTCTTTAATAGATTTTCAACTTTATCGCTAAAGTATTAAGGTGCAAGGTTGATTGGGAAAATTTGACAGTTTCGGGTAGCTTGACCTGCTGGCGTCTGTACATGGTATAAAAATTTGCGTTGTATCACTATGTTTTGCCTTGCAAGGCGTACAAATTAGACGTAAAAAACTACAAACTAAATAAAACTGTTTCAAACAAGTAACGTCGTAAACAAGATAGAATAACAAGTGGATCGGACATTTTTTATTTTATGCTTATATCATCTAAAAACTCATTGATAGAGTAGTAAGCCTTTTCAATCAAAAATTTTTTAAGTTGTGATTTAAAATGATTTATGTTGGTCATGCTTTTTAACCGACTTCTAAAAAAGAAGGAGGTTCTCAATTGGTAGGTTTTTTTTTTTTGTGTGTTTGTTACGCGATTTCTCCGCCAATTGTGGACTGATTTTCAAAATTCTTTTTTTGTTCGAAAGGAGATACTTCTGAAGTGGTCCCATAGAAATTTCATCAAAAACGGTTCAGTAGTTTGGTTTTTAAACCTAAATTACTGGTAAAAATTACAACTTAAAAGTGAAAAATAAAAACATTTTTGCAAAAAAAAAACAACCGACTTCCAAAAACGACACTACAAAGTGAAAAATAACTTTAATTTCGGAAGTCGGTGGCAAACAACGAAAATGCGAACCCGACGACACCGACTTCCGAAATTAAAGTTATTTTTCACTTTGTAGTGTCGTTTTTGGAAGTCGGTTGTTTTCTTTTGCAAAAAAGTTTTTTTAAAGTTTTCGGTAGTTTATTGTAAATCTTTGGACCCATGCCGAGATAACTCTTTGAGAAAAGTGCAGTATTGTGTTTTTTGGAGTCCAGGTCATCCCGTCAGCTCTTTCTGGGCCTGCTGCGTGGTAATTTCCTGCCATTTTGGATCCACTGAGTGGTGGCTTTTGCATATTGCTATCGTCGCAAAATTAGGTTTTATTAGTTTTGGTTTGCAAGACCTGTCCTTTCTGTAGTCTACCTACGGTAGTCGTTGCTATGTCTCTCTCTTATTGGTAAAAAAATCGATTCGACGGTCTAAACCCCGACTTTCTAAAACTGTATCAATTCTTTGAACTATAAATCTGCTATCCTAATCCCATGTTGGATGTTGTAATTGATCTTAAACAGAAATAACAACAGCCAGTTTCTAAGAAATCTTCTTGTTTAATATTTCGAGTATTACACTCTCACTAAACCGAAACTATCAAAAACAACTTTAGGAACCTGATACACAATCAAATACCACTTTAATCTCGGCGTACAGTGACGCGGAAACCGTGCAAGATATCGGACGTGTTTTATTCGCTACAGTTTGATCACCTCCACACAAGTTAGTTGAAACAGTCGACGCGATCAAGTTTTGTCTCGTTTGGCCGGAGCTTATCCCTAAAAGAATACTAAGAAAACCTATCTAATACAATCGTCCACGTTCACTACCTATTCACGTTCCTCTAGTGATTGAATTCACATCGCATTACATTGAGCGTTTAAACCGCACGTGCCAAACAGAAACACGTATACAGCAATTGATGGACGATTATCGCGCGATCGTTTCGAGATAGCGTTGTAGTAAATACATAAAAAGTCTATTCAAATCCTTATTTCCATTTGATATGATTTCCACATAGTCGAATATCAGCTTTAGACTAGTAAAAATTAACTAAATTTCAGAATGTACAGACGCCAGCAGGTCAAGCTACCCGAAACTGTAATTTTTTTCCAGTCAACTTTGAACTTTAATGCTCTAACGATAAAGTTCAAAATCTATTAAAGAAATATGACAGATTGTAGTAGCTTGATGTGCTGGCGTCTGTACTATATAATAGTACTATTGAAAAGGTCATAAGATTGTTTGAAGTGGCAGTGCAAACTAGAGTTTATGTGTGGGGATTTAAAATTGTTTTTCCTATAACAGATAATATATTTAACAGTTTACATGTTTGGAAGCTAAATCGCGAACGCAGTTTACAATGAATGTTGTAATGTAAAACAGTTCGAGAAATAGGGAAAACTCCCTATTTCTCGAACTGTTCTACATTACAACATTCATTGTAAACGTAAAGCTTTGTTGACCTTTTGATGAAAGTAGGTAAGCACCTAATTCTTGATTTCCATTTCGATGGATGTGTGCCTACACCAAACAGAGTAAATAACACCTAGTACCTGTATGGATCAAACAGATTTCAATTATCATTTCATTGGATGCGATCAACCAAAAACAGGAAATTGTGAAAACCTTTAAAGGAAGCAAGCAATGCAGTGATGTGAGTGTGTGTGTGTGCAGTGTGTGGGGGGGGGGGGGGTGTGTCCCTTCCTTCTTTCACTTTTAAAATAAAACCTTATTTTAAATTCGGCTATCCAGCCACATAGGTCATAGAATTACATCCGAAACACTACTTCATTGGCACCGACGTGAATGGCGAGATGAACGCGCGTCGTGAATGCCGCTTTAACACATTACACGATTTAAAGCGTTTTATTTGAATGTGGAGGATTTCTGCACAGTTTTCCTTAAGCGCTTTGAAGTGCTCAAAAATAATTATTATTGTAATATTTACATAGAGATGTGCTTGGAAGATAGTTTTGAAATGATAATGTAGAACATTTAGGATGTAGTTACGTTAAGAGTAATGTCGTTAGAACTAGAAGGTTTTAGGGATCCGTTTTAAAAACATCCGGTTCCAAGATAAAAAAAATAATATTAATATATTTGTGTAAAAAGTTGGTAATAATGTACCTAATTTTTATTTTTTTACTGATAACAATTGCGATGAAGGAAACATCATAATCATAACGCAACCTAAACTTAATAACATACCTACAGATATAGTCAGAGGGTAGGCAGAAGAGTAGTACAGCCACATTTCACGACTTTAGTTATAAGTCCTGAATAATAGCGGTGAGGAATGAGGATGTTGTCCTTAATCTAGAACAAATTCAGACTCACGACTGTTACTGAGTATTTCAGTGTGCAAAATGCCTCACCGAAGAATACTTTCCTCAGCCTGATGAACGTTACCTGTACCCCGCGTAACACACTTTCAATCAAGATCCGGCGGATTTTAAAGGAAAATGCTTATACATTGCTTCGTATGTTTGAAAAATTCGGGTGCTTGACAACGTTAATCACGTAATGAATGTTGTTCAATTGACAAAATTAAAGGCATTTCCATGGCCATTCCATTGTTATGCAATTACTCCAATTATAAGTCCCACTTGCAACCACTAAAACAACAAGACAGTATTTTTTTAGTTTCTGCCGGATCAGTAACATCAATAAAATTTTAATTACAAACTGATACCGTCACCATGGCTCAATAAGCTTTCAACTCATCCCTGTCGATAAACGAAACAAAGCTGTCACTGTAGCCTGATTAACATAATATTGTAGCTATAAAATATTATTTTATACTCTCAACCCGTTCTTCCGTAATAAAAGGAAAATGGATGGATTCTTATCGGGACATTTTTGTAAATGTCTCCACTGAGAAGAGGGTAAAAGGACGGACAGACTGACGTATAAATAAAATAAAAACTACATTTTCATAAATAGTTTTAGTATCTTAGCATCAATCTTGTGCAGTTCACTGCGAACCTCTCGTAAGTGTGCGCACACAATTCGAAATCGAACTCATTTGTTTTTAAAGTATCATCGCGGATACACATTTCGACACAGCTATTAGAATTTTGAATTTCGTGGTGACAGTATTTTTTTTTTCATATTAAACAAGGATTGTCAGTTGTTTCAAGTTGGCCAATACCCGTAATTTAAAAAGTTCAAAATCTAGTCGCAGTCTCATCTCGGCGACAAACAAATGTCAAAAACTTGTCAAAATGTAGGGAAATTAGAAGTATTTTTTGACATATTTAGGCTGAGATCAGGGCCCGTATTCCCGTAATTTAAAACGTTCAAAATCTAGTCGCAGTCTCATCTCGGCGACAAACAAATGTCAAAAACTTGTCAAAATGTAGGGAAATTAGACGTATTTTTGACAGATTGAGACTGAGATCAGACTGTGAACGTTCTTAAAATTACGAGAATTACCCCGCAGACTGTGAACGTTCTTAAAATTACGAGTATTGCCCTCCACATACTAAAAATGGACAAATTTTGATGAAATTAAATTAAATGAAACAAAATTGGTCAAAATTAGATAAATTTAAATAGAATTATTAATAACAAGAAACTCTTTTATTTAATTTATCTACTCCTAGGATATTGTACTGGGACTGGCAATGGACTCCAGGTATCCAGTAGCAGTGTGCAGGAATTCCAGTTCAGTACTCGCGAATACTCATCATATAACAGAATGTTATTGATATGGGTGAGGGCTAGGTACAGACGCCAGCACATCAAGCTACTACAATCTGTCAAATTTTTTTAATAGATTTTCAACCTTATCGCTAAAGCATTAAGGTTTAAGGTTGATTGGGAAAATTTGACAGTTTCGGGTAGCTTGACTTGCTGGCGTCTGTACAATGGACTGGTCTTAAGGGTTAAGGTACCGGATTGAGGTATTTCGTATAGAGGACGTCGGCAAGGGCGAAGTGTGTGTCTAATGGCTAAGGGCATGTTGAAGGAGATGTACTGAAGTAAGGAGGAACAAAGTCGCTTTCGTGTCTATCTATGTGTGCTTAGTTTTTCTAAACTCCACTGCATTTTGATGCAATTTTCTTTAATTTTCAATTCAATTTAATCAAAGAGATCGAAAGATTTATGTGTATAATACATTAATATTTAACTTTGATATAGCACAGAAATCTTACATTTTTGACCACATGTCGTTACATCAGTAAAGTCTTGCACCCACGCGAAGCAGAGGCGGGAGGGACACTAGTGCTGTCTAAAATTACATGTGAAAAAGCAAAATAGTCACACTGGCACCAGATTTGAAATCCAAAACTTTATGCAAAATTAGACCATCTCACCTGCATGCCTTAAGACAAGATTTCGGAAAGTGGGGTACGCGAACCCCTAGGGGTTCGCCATTCGACGGCAGGAGGTTCGCGACAAGATTTACGTAATGGCGGCGTGATTACTGACAGGCAGAAAGGATGTCTTTCATAGATTTTTGGGCAGCTAGACAGGAAGAGTATCCCGAACTATCACGAAAAGCGGTGAATTTCCTTTTACCCTTTGCTACAACATACTTATATGAGAGTAGGTTTTCACACTTGGTCATGATAAAAACTAAATATAGAAATCGACTTAATGCCGAGTCAGAATTAAGGTTAAAATTGTCCAAAATTACTCTTAAAATTGACTCCATTTGTGACAAGAAACAAGCACACCCATCACATTATTTTTTTTTAATGAAAGCGTGGCCCCATATTAGGAATTACTCCTGTATCGTGGGTGCGTTAACAAACATTTAAACTCACTTACACAAACAGCCAGACCCGGAACAACTACCTGTAGGCAATACAAATAAATACAATGCTCTAATTTGGAACCCGTACGAGGCCAAGTACAAACTTTTGATAGAAAAGATACATAAAAAATTCTGCCGATACATATACAAGAAGAAGTATGGGTACTACCCACTTCTTTATCCCTCGCTTTTTGTAACGGGTATGCTCGGACTTGACACTTTAGAGTTGAGAAGGAGCCTGCAGGCAATTATACACTTTTACCATTTACTCAACAACAAAATCGACAATCCTTCAGCACTGATAAATGTAAGCCTAAACGTCCCTATGGGAGCCATGCGGGGTGCAGGGTAGTGCGGTTTGCGTCGGCGGCGGCCGCTGCTGGCTGCGGTCGGCTCCCGCACCCGTGCCGCAAGAAATGCAACCACACAGCGTACTCTTGCGCTCCTCAACTCAATCTTATTAACTCAAGATGTGGACCTGTTCACTGACAAGTTGAACAAAATTATATCTGCGACAAATGCCCACCTCACACACTGTCATACTGTAACTTGATTACTCATCTTTTAGAATACATGTTTTACATAACTAGACCAAGCTCTGTGTACTATAAGTTAGTAGTTAAACATTAGTACCTATTTAATAATAATAATATCTATGCTGAAAACAACTGTATACATATATTGCCAAATGTAACTTGTTTGTAGACGCCTTGGGTTGACCTGTTAAGTCTACAAAATAAATCTAATAAATAAATAAATAAATATTTCTTCCGTGCGGGAATCGAACCCGCGACACGCAGCGCAGCAGTCTATCGCTCAGCTACTGCGCCAACCGTGTCGTCAGAATTAATATTAGTAAAAATATATTTCTTTTGGCACTTTATTTGTTACCTTTTATTGAAATAAAAACATTATTTTCTTCAATAGTCAATTTTTTTTTTTTTTTTTTGGAGAGTTAGGTTTAATTAGTTAGTTAAGGGGTTCGCTGTCACCTGGAAACTTTAATAGGGGTACGTGGAGCCGAAAGTTTGAGAAACCCTGCCTTAACATATCTGAGTCGTATCAACGGCAAGCCTTCTGGAAATCCCTTGGCAAAATCCGCTACAAAGTAATCAAACACCATCCCCTAAACCTGCCCAAAATCTCATTAGATGAGGAAACCACCTACCTAGATGAAGCTCTTAATTAGCACGATAACTGCTACCGTTCGGAACATCCAGCGTCGGTTTTAGATTAGGGCCTGTAACATTTCCAATTCAAATGCTGCCATGGAATGCAAATGAACGGAGCCCTTACTAAGTGTCGCACGATTTTGGGGACGAGAATTTCAGTTCAGGTCGTTTTGTTTTACAGGAAGATTGGATTTAAGTTTACTTAAAACTTTGCTTGAAAATTGAAAAGCCTTGAACTTACTTTGTAGTTTAGAAAAAGCTGCTATTGTCCAAATAAAAGGTTGTCCTTATAATTATTATTTGATCTAAATTCTCGACTTCTTCTTTCTTCTTCTTTCGAGACTTACGGTGAATATGAAATAACGTGAGAAAAGAAAAGAATTAATTTGAGATCCTATGATCTCAAATTACCTTTCAAAGTACGGTTAGCCGCTCATCAGTGGACAAAGAGTTAAGGGTTAAATATATCCCATTTAATACGGAAACCGCCCTTACCACTACAAAATAAAGGCGCTATCAAAATCACTTCGTAACCAGAGTCATGCGGTTAACTGTTCAATGTTCATATTTAGAAATTGGAAAGATCACATTTGCAGAAGGCCACTTACCGCCTGAAGAGTGAAAAAGTAAGCGTGGAAACTAATAAAGTAATACTGAAACTGTACGCAAAATCAATTTCTAATATCTCTGTAATAATGTCAAGGTCACTTAACACTCCCGGATCCAATCGAATTTCATAAAAATTTGGAACTGATATGGGAGTTTTGGCCCATGATTAGCATATTCCGGCGGTCTGTGGGCACTTGGCCAAGGTCCGCACGGCTTAGTGGTTGTTTTTTTTTTAAAAAAAAACGTTGCCCCACACTAGGAATCTCTCCTGTATCGTGGATGCGTTTACAAACATTTAAACTCACACACACAAACAGCCAGACCTGAGACCCGGAACAAATACTTGTAGGTCATACAAATATTTGTTCCGTGCGGGAATCGAACCCGCGACACGCAGCGCAGCAGTCAATCGCTTAATCACTGCGCCAACCGTGTCGTTTACCACTTTGGTGTATTGCTTAGATTTTGTCGAGTGCAAGCGTTAGTATTCTCGACATAGGAAGTATCTTAGAAAGAGACCTCATCACATGGGGTACACGAAAATAGCCTCGACGAGTAGCAATACTGAAATATACCGGCTATCACCATAATAACTTTTTTTTTTACTTGCGAAATCGATAGCGGCTCAACTTTGTCTCAGAAATGGCAACGCGACTACCGGAGCTCTAGTATAGCAGATGTCCACGTATCCCAAGTTAGCCCTGTTACTTGTTTGCATAATAACACAAAATAAAACAGTTTGGAGTTGAACTATCCAGTAACTATTTAGTCTTTAAAATCATAATCATGTTCTTAGTTAGGGAACTTCGAATGTCCTCAAATTTTTCCGTTCCCTTTCTCAAAACAGTTCAAAAATAAGGGAAATAAAACCTGATTGTTAATAGGAACCTCGTAATCCTTTTTTATGTCGTCATTCTGACTCGAATCACGTCTCCTACAAGATCCTTTAACGACTATTCGTAAAAGCGTTTATTGTAAAGAGTATTGATTTAAAAATCACAAAGAAGCTATTACATTACGTGACATATGTAAACCTGCTTGAAAGGTGCGTTGAAAGATCCTTCAGGAGCGACGAAATTCGTGACAGCCCAACCTTCCTGACTGACCAATGTGTGACTTTCTGTCACTTGATTTAATAACAAAATATCATATTCATTTTTTCATATGGTTCGGACCACTACACATAAATTCATTCACAAACAATACTAGACTCACACCTGGCAACCATAAGATGGGCCGACGGGGTGCCGAGAGAACCCTTAAAACAAATGAGAAATTGTACAAAAAGAGCCATAGAGCTATTCTGCGAAAGTGTGACTGAGCGTGGTGTGTTTGAGGAATTGAGAGGACTGATGCATTAATTAAGTAAGGGGGGCAGTGAGTTTTGGTCAACCAGAAGGTGCGGACTTGATAGTTTAGGCCAGTTAAATGAAGAGATTTGGTAAATCCCAAGCCAAGAGGCCATGTCCTCGTGTGTTGGCTGTCGTAAGAAAGCGATTAGTATTTAATAAGTTAAATCAAAATCAAAAGTCATTTATTCAAATTAGGCTGAGAATCAGTACTTTTACAAATTACAAAAGACAGTCCCCCAAAAACACCCGCCCTTCACCACTTCCTAGTGCTATTGCTGGGAAGAAGAAGTGGCGCAACCAACTCCCCAGCAGCACAGCTGTCTGTTCAGTTAGAAAATACTTGATTGTATACAATAATAGGTATATTAAGTAATTAACATTACAAGACACAGAACATTAAATTAAATTATTTGCGATTATGTCAGCTAGCCACGACATGAAAATGATAAACTAGGACCATCGAAGTAAAAGAAAAGCTTTGTGTTCAGTGTTTGTACCACAACGTCGATCAACCTTTTTCAGTCTATCATGTGATACTGCACTGTCCTTGTATATCAAAACAATAGAAATATAACCTTATCGTGTACTGATACTCTAATTTATACTGAAGTTCGAATCAGTGGTATCATTTTTATTTTTAACCGTTTTCAAAAGCAAGAATAGAATAGAATTTATTTATTTGTAAGAATGTAGTTTTACATGGTATGGTGTTATTTTTTTTTTTAAGTTCTATACATTCTACCATAACATATGGTGTACAAATATCGTTAATTTAAAATCAATGTTAAAATTAAGTACATGTCATCTTGGATTTTTACAATATTCCATATATTCACCAATGTCATAGAAACAATTATCCAGTAACCAACTTGTCAGCTTTTTCTTGAACATGGGGATAGGAAGTTCCTTAAATGAGTTTGGTAACTTGTTATACACCTGAATGGCATTAACATTACATTCCTCCTAAATATTTGCAATCTACGAGTACATTGAGGTACATTTAATTCGTGTTTGTATTAATTTCGAGCAGAAGCCTTTTTGTGGCTCACTTCTGATTGCATGCGAAAATAGTGCGGATTTTGCTTTACTAGCATACATAGTTCCATGCAGGGTAACGGTAAAATCTCAAGTTTTTTAAATAAAGGTTTACAGCTGTGACGCCAGATATTGCCCTAACACACTTCTTTTGTACTCGAAATGCCCTTAGAACTTCAACTGAATTGCCCCATAGTATCTGACCATATGACAGCACAGACGCTACGTATCCGTAATATGCAGTGACTGCTGCGGCTACTGACACTGTTGATCGAAGACGTTTTATTGCGTATACGAATTTGTCTAGCTTATCGCAAGGTGATTCTCATTTCGTTTTTTCATTGTGCAATCAATTATGCAAAGTATTACACTGATCAAAAGCAATTTAGCCCCTAATCGTAATGTTAGCCCCTAATCGTAATGTTAGCCCTAATCAAGCGAGATCCAATCGTGAACAGTAAGTAGCGACACATTCAACCAGAGTAACGTTGGAGGTTGAATTTTAAGCGAGCCCTCGAATCGGTTCACCGTCATGCTCTGAAATTTATTTGTGGTTTTTGCATCAACTTCTCGTTTGTAATAGGTTAGGAGATAGCCTTGTTTGTGGTTTCTGTTTTTAGTTAGGAAAATAGGTTGTGTTTGCAAAGAAGAGTTTAATTAAGGTTTATGTAGATAACACCTGCAGCCCAGTTGCGTAATACATACATTTAATCAATTAAAATCTAAACGGCTTTGATGAAAACTGCTAATCTATTACTTCATAATGTTTGGAAAATTTTTCGCCTCAACAATGTAAATAACGCAATTAATGTTGTAGAACTGTCAAAAGGAAAGGGATTGCCATTGTCTTACTTTGTACCAGTATTTGATTAACTTTAGTTTTAATCCGGTTGAGTAAGATGTAAATAAACAGTGATGTCTGTAAATTATTAACTGAACTGATTATTATGAAAATTATTTCAAGCTTTAAGTACTTACTGTTTTGCTAGGGTAGCGGGATCGTCCGAAAGGGTTACCGCTGCCCTGGAACATAAAGGGCTAAGGAAGGAACACGGGTGGGTTTTAGTCAGTAAGAGTCTGACACTCCCTCCTGCTCCACCCAGAGCGGGAGGAGTCATTTGATGATTTCCCATCCTCAAAAAAAAAAAGTACTTACTGTTTTTTGAATATGTCAAATTCTTATGTTTGAAATATTAATAATTAATATATTATTATTTTATTATTATGTCGTTTATTTATTCGGTTATCTTATTTTATTACATTTTTAAATATTTCTTAAAATATAATAAAAAAAATATAAAAAATATATTTATTATTATTATATATATTATATTATTATAATGAATTTATAAAAATATCGAAATCATCCAAAAATATTATTTTTGCTTTTCCAACAATCAGAGACCTTCATGAAACCCTTAAAACATAATTTGATTTGATTATCTGGGAGATAGGGAATTGGCTTAATAAAGAATCTCCTTTACTAAGCCAAATCCCTATCTCCCAGATAAAACATTATACAATGCAATCCCACAGTGGCGATTAGACCAATGAAAACCCAATTTAAATGTTCTTCTAAAATTTAAACTTAACGTTCCGCCGATAATTTTATCATACCCTCTTGGCAGCTTTATTACTTTTTCTGAACAAAGCAATTTTATCGTACCTACTCCTCAACTTGAACAAGGAATTTTAAGATACCTACTAAAATTCCGATACAGAAGGCAATTTGGCGGTAATTCTCAGATTTCAAAGTTATGGGAAGTTGGAGATAATTGGAAAGTGACCTTTCTCCACTAAGGCCAGTATTAAGCATTAAAGCCATCATTGTTCTGTGGCGAGAAGGAGGTGGAGTTATGTTCGATCTCACAACTTGATAAATCTACGAAGTAAGTAGAGAAGTTAAGCCCATAACTCAAACCAAAAAAAAGTTGAGATGAGTTACTCTTAAAACAAGTGAGTTGGTTTTCAAAGTTTTTGGTCACTCGAGTGTAGTTTATTTTTTGAACTACAAAATATATATTTCCTCTTCTTATTTAAAAAAACGCTCAACATAAGTCCATAGATTTATTATTCCTAAAAACATTAGATTCCGTAATAAGAGAAACACAGAACAGTTCCAAATGTAGGACGTTAGAAAGACATTTATTACAGTCAATTGTTCGGTTTGTTTTATACAAACACTTTTGGGAATAAACATTACTTCGGCAGTCAATAAACGAAGTTCACTTTTTACTTTTTAACCGACTTCAAAAAAGGAGGAGTTTCTCAATTCGACGGTATGTTTTTTTTTTCTGTGTTTGTTATGCAATTACTCCGCCAATTGTGGACCGATTATCAAAATTCTTTTTTTGTTCGAAAGGAGATACTTCTGAAATGGTCCCATAGAAATTTCATCAAAAACGGTTCAGTAGTTTGGTTTTTAAACCAAAATTACTGGTAAAAATTACAACTTAAAAGTGAAAAATAAAAACTTTTTTGCAAAAAAAAACAACCGACTTCCAAAAACGACACTACAAAGTGAAAAATAACTTTAATTTCGGAAGTCGGTAGCAAAAAACGAAAATGCGAACCCAACGACACCGACTTTCGAAATTAAAGTTATTTTTCACTTTGTAGTGTCGTTTTTGGAAGTCGGTTGTTTTTTCTTTATCCTTGTGGTGAGTATTCATATACCTGGAGCAGTCGCGCAGAAACGCGCGCGCACGCTGCATACACACGTCCGTGGGCCGCGCGCGCGCGCGTTTCTACGCGTACACGCGTCTGCGTGTAATGTATGAAATATGTATTGTGTTGTAACACGAATAGTATGCGGCTATCCTATGCTATCCACACTAATCTCGTGAAAACCAAAACACCGCAAAGAAAAGTGCTCGCGAGGGTCGAAACGAGCGTTACATATACGATGCCACGAACAGGCAGAATTCACGTTACATTACACGATACAGTACGAGGCTTTACATTATAAGTGATTGCTCCGGCGCGCGGCGGTGAGATCTCACCTTAACCCACCTTTTATTTTTGTTTCGGAAATATGCTGAGAATAAACTGGCCGTTTGTATTTTTCTTATGAATTTTTCTTTTGTTTTTAATAAATGTCTGTGCTTTGACTTAAAGGTTGTGAAATGAACTTCCACGTCTTTTGTTTGAGTGTTTTGAAGATTATTGCGAAGTTGTTTTTGAGTGCTTTCCGTTTTAGGAGGCAATATGTTCTTTAATACAGTGTGGGATTTGTATTTCATATAGCTCTTGTGGTTTTGTTTAGCTGGCATCATCATTCTCCTGACCTTATGCAAGTTTATTTGAGTTTAGCGCAATAGTTACGTGTAGTAGTTACTAGGAGTTTATTTTGCCTACCCACACCACATTCTTGTATATCTATCTGCCGTCTGCACACTGTACACTGTTAATCTCTTATTTCATTGTGAGTTTCAAAGTACTTTTAGATCTTTTTGTTTTCCTACAATATGAGTTTCTCATGCTGATGTTGTCAGAGAAACTCATATTGTACTAATACCAAACCTGGAAAACGATCTATAGGTTAGATATTCTTTTTACCGCATGGTAACCAAATCAGCTACGCGCAGTACAGAAAAAAATACATAGCTTAACCACGGCGATTAAATATTTATCAAAAACAAAATGCTTCTGTTGTACCCACCAACTGCCGATGAAGTTACAGACAATTCCAAAAACAACCAAATAACACTATGTAATAATTCTGTGAAATGATTTTCCATTTTTTTCTTGCATTTTGTAAGCTAATTCTTCGAATTTTGGTCTCTCAGACCAGTTTATTTCTGTTTCTAGAAATCAGTTTTATACAAATTGAAATTCCACATTTCCTGGATTACTAGTTAGTGAGAAATGGCGTTGTTTAAAAGCGTGTAATCTGAATAGCAGGTGAAAGGAATTTTAGTAATTTTATTGAGACTAATACTGTTGTATACGGGTAGCGGGATCGTCCGAAAGGGTTACGCTGCCCTGAAACATAGAGGGCTAAGGAAGGAACACGGGTGGGTTTTAGTCAGTAGGTAAGAGTCTGCCACTCCATTCCGCTCCACCCAGAGTGGGAGGGGTCTTGATGATTTCCCATCCTCAAAAAAAAAAAATACTGTTGTATACGGTAAAAGCCCACTAACCCTTTTATCAAACACTAGCAACCCGCGTCAAAACGTTAATCTGAGATTTAATTTTAATATGAATGTATGAACAGGTGCTCTATAAATGATGGCGATAACCACATCAAAGTCCTTTGCGTAATTTAGAGAAACAACGCACGGTGGTCCCGCCATAGGCCAAAACCCCCTGAACCTCAAGTTCGAAAATCGCTAGTTAACCGACACATTATCAATGACTAATAAACAAGCTACCTGGGGGTATAAATATGTGACCCATTTACTTCAATTACCACTACCTGTTTGACCTCGAAAGTGAAAGCATCGCAATTGTTGCAATCGCTGTTAACGGTGACTCATCCGCACGGTATTTGTCATTAGTGATATCTCGGAAATTGTTTGTTTGTTAAACTGTTTGTGTGATGGATATCCAAGAAACTGGTAAGTTTTTTTATTTTCATTATAATTTTTGCATGTATTTATCGTAGTTTTTATATAATCGAGATGCTACGTTGACAGATTTAAAAAAATAATATTACTCGTAGTTTGACTTTAGCTAGTATTTTAAAAAATTGCACCCAATTGCACCTGTTCTTACTTATTTAAAAATGAAGGTATATCTGTCTTTTATCAAATACATGTTGAAATTTTGTCCAAGCTTACCCTATGCACCCCCTAGATATCTGCTACGCCTTCGTAGTCGCAATGGTAGCGATACTACGAACTGTTCTATTAAGTTTGTTTTTTTTCTTTTCTTTGTGGATTCGTTTTTTTTCTTTGTGGATTCGTTTCTTCGAATATTTTATTCATCTCTCTTATAGGATTGATATAAAGAAATGGCAAGTAAGGTCAGATGTAGAAAAAAGCACGTTAGCGGAAAGGAAAAAGTGTGTGCAAAATGAATTTAGAAGTAAATTAGGTTTAGTTGTAGATAAGCCTCGAAGTGGCGGAAGCGGGACATCGAATGATGGAAATACGGCTAGAAATTTTTTTTCCAACTCTGCAATATCTGCTGAAATTACAGGCTTGAAAAAAGATTTACTCGACCGTTGTTACGTGATTTTGCAGGCATTGTCATCCGGTTATAATATTGATGCTGAAAAATTTAGAGTATACTCTTTAGAAACCGCACGGCAGTTAGTTCAGGAATATCCGTGGTACAATCTTCCCGCTTCCGTTCACAAGATACTTGTCCACGGGTCTGATATTTCAGAACACGCCTTATTATCTATCGGGGAGCTTTCCGAGGAGGCAGCGGAATCAAACAATAAAAATCTAAAAACTTTTAGGCGAGATCATACGCGAAAATTCACACGAGAAATCACTAATACCGACTTACTTAATAGACTCTTGTTATGTTCAGACCCCTTCATCACTGGTCTTCGGAAACTCCCCAGAAAGAAAAAAGGCTTATTAAGGAAAGAAGTCCTAGATTTATTAAAAGTATAGTTAGAGTAAAGGTAGTATTTAATATAAGAGTATAATAATGGTGTAGGATAATTTTAATGTTATTTGTTTTGTAAGCTATTTATTATACCTAAGGAAATTCAAAATGAAAAAACGTGAGAATTTTTGCATGTAAATATTGTACATAATTATCATGTTTACTTTTTTTAAATACAATAACGACTGTGAAATTCATTTTCACAATCTAGAGTATACATCCCAATATGAAAAGCTTACACTATAATAGTAAAAAGCATTTCAAAACGGGGGACAATTTTATTACATTTTTATTTAATATTTTAGACGATTCTGGGCTGTATTTTGTAAAAATAACTTCGTATTTTCATTAAATAAATACTTTTCTAATTGTAAAACAACTTTTATTAAAGCTCTGCACCATTTCCAATAAGATATAATAGCCCAATAAGAATCTAGGGGATTATGACCGCTCCGCCTAGAACGCGGGACCGCCGTGCAACGCGGTGACACAGAGTGACTCGAAATGTGAATTCACAATATGGATAGATTAGTTAAGCATAGGCTGGGATTCAGCATTAAAGGACATTGCTCTGCGTCCATACATTGTTGGCCCTGGAGCCAAGAGCATCGGATAATTATGTATTGTATTCTCTATCATTAGTAGATTCTTAAAAGATCTTGTATTTGTAGCGGACTAGCTGCAAAAAAGGTATATTTCAAAAAAAGTATCAGATTTTGAGGTTATAATCTAACCATAACAACGAATATTAAATGTAGGTACCTACGATTTTTCATAGCTTTGAGTGATATGCGTAGGATCTAAGTCCGTTTTAGAGTGCCAAGTTATCGTTCGAGCGGTACACAGTTCCGAAAATCACAGCCAGGTACCTAAATCGTTTTTTAAAGCAATCCAAGTCCGTTAAAATAGCCAAGTCGTAAAAAAGTCACCAAAACACCGAACACAAGAAAAGAACACAGGAAAAGCACAGCACAGGAACTGTAACTTTGCCAAAGTGACAATAATAACGGACGACGCGACGTGACGTTCACAGCAAAACTAGGGATGTAGTACGACACCACACCAATAATCGATTTTTTCGATTAAGATTTACTGTGTTCTTAAATTATTTCAAACTGTCTGTTACATCACCTTTGTCATATAAACATTACAAGTATGTATGACAATGGTTTATTTTACGCCGAAAGAGAAATGTTATTTTTGTATTAATTGTCGTAAAAAATTAATTAGATAATCAAAATAAAAAGTTTTGATTACTGTATAATATTATTCTTACTACCTATTTAAATTAGAGTATGACTGCATACATAAAGTATTCTTATTAGGTTTTTAAAAATACACTTTAGAAAAGAAAACACAATCGATCGAATAATAATTCAATAAATCGATTATAATTGATTGGACATCCCTATTTCACTTCTGACACGACCTGACATTAGGCGAAGATGGCGATCTTATGTTATTAGTCGCGTTAAATTCTATTAAAAGTACATTTTGGAATACAGCTAGTCCGTGATACAGAAGTATTTGCAACTTAAATAATAAAATAGGCGATTAATTATCGTTTAATCTGATACTCTTTATTGCACAGGGCCAATTTGGACATTGTCCTTTTCTATCTTTCTGTCTAGGTGATAAAGCTATATTTCGTTCGTAGCCACAGATACATGCTGTAAAAGTTAAGACTATCGACAGAGCTTCAACTTCACTTCAGACAAAACTGTCAAGTGAAAATGATGAGAAATAGAGAAAAGTGATCAAAGGACGATTATCTAAAAAACTGTTATTTACTATATTCTTTCCTTTTTGCACCAATCCAGTTGCATAAGTAATATTGTTACTGTACCCCCCCCCCCTCCCTCTGTCCCCCTGTGTCTTCTAGGGAAAGAAGGTTGAAAGATTGTTGGTAATGATCAAACGAAGCGAAAAAACAAAGCTTATTTTATGACATTTTAAATGGTTCTAAATGTCATTGTATTTTTTCCATTAGGAATTCCACAGTGGCAGCCCTACATTTGTGCCCGGTAGATGGATATAGGCTCGCCCCTTATCACCTACATAGGACTATAACATAACTGCTGACATGTGGGTGTCCTCTTCTTAACTTAGATGTGGGTAGGTACTTACTATTATACGCGCCGTACTGTTAGGTACCAGTTTGTTGAAACTCAGATGTGTCTTCTCGACATCCGGGTATCACTAACGGGATGCAACAGAATACCAGCGTCAGGTATTGTACCTGGCACATGCTGAGCTGGACTCCCATTTGGTGCAACCATGAGACACACACCGCCCAGAGTGATCGACCGTTATAGATTTACTTGTACAAGGTGTCTATGGGTCAATTTAGCTTTTTAATCTTTGTTTTTTCTTTACGTTTCACCTTTTTTTGATGTTTTTTCTTTATTATGTATTGTGTCTTTTGTTGCACTGAATATTGCAACAAAAGACACAATTATTATTATTATTTTGTTTGTTGCTATCTATCTAACTCCTCGGGGAAAACAAGCGTCGTGTGACGTTAAAATGCTTTTATTCATTAATAAGTAAATCGCACATAAATTATTTTTTCTCGTTTCCAATGATCTCCTTTAAAACCCACCCATTAATTCACCGAATTCCATCCAATTTGTCTTTCGATTCTGATTCATTTCGTAAACTGTTCCTCAAGTTATTCCATAATCGAATGTTCGACATTTACTAGAAGTTACTGGCATTTAAAAGTTTCAGCAATTTATTTATGTTACACCTGCACCTTAATTGCGTAACACAAAATCAAGCGTAATCTGAATCATTTTGAAGCAAATTACTAATCCATTGCTTCATAAGTTCGAAAACTTTGTGTGCTCAACACGTAAATAACGCAATGAATGTTGTTGAACTGTCAAAATGAAACCGATTCCGATTGATTGTGTGTTACGCAATTAGGGTGCCGCTTCATCTGAGTTGAGTATTTTGTAGAATGGTCAGAGACATGCTTGGGTCCTGTACTAAACAATATTGATGCTGATGCTGATACTCAGAATTCAAGAAGTTTTGAAGGAAAACTTTTAATATGTTTCAGTTAATTTCTTAGAAATATTTTGTACCGACAACTCATTTTAAGCTGAAGGTTAGATTTTGTTTTAACTGAAAGAAGTACATTAGTAAAACAAAACAGTATATATAAATCTATAAATATTTCTCCAAAAAAATTATGAAATTCTATGATGTCTGTACAGTTTTGTATAAATATACATGTAATTAACAAAGACAGTTGGTTCTTTTGATTCCTTATTGTATCATAGAGAAAAGAGAAGTAATTAGCTAACGAATACGTTAGTTATTAAAGTCAAACATTTTGTCAGACAAATATTCGTGCTCGTAATGACACGACCCTATAAGGTCTTCTAGTATCCACTTATTTTTCAACCGAACCCTAAAAAGGTCAAAAGTTTCAGGTGTTCAAAAAGAAGTATCGTATCATTTAAGAGTTTACTTACAAGCGTGGGGGTATCACTTACACTACACACCTACACTACACACTATACTTAACATAAACACCCCTTTCATTTTTTCCATAACATGCACACAACTATTTCCGTAAGTTTAATTTAATTTACCTATTACCAATGTACTTATCTGTTGATCTGAAAAAAAACTACAGCTAATACAAACCAGGTGATGAAAGAGACTGGACCTCACAATACAGGGTATCCTAATGTGGGGTCCAGTGTTACTCGAAACCAGAATGTAAAGTTTTTTTTTTTTTGAGATTAAATAAAATTATTATTATTATTAAATTATTATCTATCGATCAGCTTTATTTAGGCCATTCACTTCCACGTGTGACGTATATCTCAGAATAAAGCGAAGACTTAGTTCGCATACAAACTTCGACGAAACTCACCTAAGTAGAATTTAGAAAACTACACCACACCATTACACAACAAACAGCACGATAAACATAGATAGATAGAAATTTAACATAATTCTAGAAAATCTGTCAAAGAACACAATTATTACAGATTTATAAAAATTATGCTTTGAAGTAATTTTGGACTTACCAACAAGCTTAAGGAAGCAAATTCTGTCCTAAGATATTTATTTCTGGTAATTTGAGTACCCAGCTCAGGTACTTATACTTTTCTGACCATTATTGATACTAACAAATGAATCAACGGTAGCAACAGCTAGAATTGACCTGGCGATCCAAAGGACATAGGTTTGAACCTTACCCATTGCACTATAATTATTCTCCTTTCACAAATCTATTTAGTTAGTTGGAGGGATAACATTAAATACTATAAATTGCTTACTTTCAAGTCCATCAACAAAATACTGTCAAATAAAATAACAAAGCAGTTAATAAGGCCAAGTAAGACTTTGCTATCCAGCTGAATATCTTTGAAGATGTCGCACTAACTTTATGTTAGCCTAGTGTTATTCTTAGACCTTTCTAGGGGTGTCCCAAAAATGTAAATGATGGAAAATGTTAATTGATTTATAGGGTAGAACTACGCCCTTCGCTTGTTCAGAATTTGACTTGGTTTGGGTAGAAATACATTTCGCTATTCTACTGTTTTTCAACAAAACTTACAATTGGATGACTGAGAATATACTTGAAATTCTTTTTACTCGCCGGATGCGATACTTTCCTATGTTTACACTAAAGTATTAAACATATTGTAGATATCTATTGTTTTCTTTATCGTTCACGCTTAAAACAAAACGTGTAGAAAACAGTCACTAGTGTCAAAAATGTGAGCAAAATAGTTAACAAAACATGTACGAAAAATTTTTATACACGTTTGTCTGTTACATTGTATAGATAATATGACCATTATATTAAAAATTTTGTGGCTAATACATACTTTTATCCCCGCATGAGTGCCTATACAGTAATAGAAATAGGTCTTCCTCACTTTTGACTCAACATTCAAATTCGTACTTCATTTATCATCAGATCACGCCCTAGTAATCAGAAGTTGGTTCGTCATTATGAGTACAAGTCAAAACCTTTGAAAATCTGCTTTGAATATATAAAAATGTTACAGGAAGTAAGAAAATTCGCCGTACTCGGTAATTTGTGCGAGAAAAGAAATATTTTGTTGGAATTCATTTTGCATACTGATTTCTTAAAGTTTTTTGGGGTGCGGAAATTATTGAAATTGCTTCGCGTTAAAAGAAAATAGGTGTTCATGTATACACGATATGTATGTGACACACACACACACACACACAGGTCATGTAACTTTTTTTAAATGACCATTATCTTTATCCATGATGCAGTTACTCCTTAATATTATTGAGCGCAAAATTCGTAAGACATGAGTACTAACTATGACTGTTTTTTTATGTTCGGTTAGACACTGCAACCTTCTTCTGCCTCTCTTCTTCTTCTTCTGGTCATCTTCTTATGTTATCTACATAGAAACAGTAATTACATTTAGTTTATTTCTGGTGTGTAAAAGCTCACGCCAAATGAAAAGTAAACGCTTTAAATTGTTCATAATATAATCTGCATGTATTATTTCCATTAATCACCGATGACTGTATCCGTGAACACAGTACATATCATGTTATTAGCAGACAGACAAGACTCCTAAACATCCTCTTAACATAATCTTTTAGTCCCTTTTACGACAAAAGACCACATCAGTACTATCTTGTTAGTAGATAACTATCACTTTGATAGTAACAACTATCACACTGATAGATAACTATCACACTGATAGATAACTATCACTATCGTATACATACCGGTGCTATCTTTGGTTCGGTTCTTATGAGCTCCACAATCTATTAGGCAATATTATGTTTCTGGTACCTTTGTTGCTAATACTATCTTTTTAGTAGATAACTATCACTTTGATAGTAACGACTATCACACTGATAGATAACTATCACTATCGTATACATAACAGTGCCGTCTTTGATTCGGTTCTCCTTATTTGCGACGACGTAGATAACATCGGGTACAGTAATAGATGTTTCTGCTACATTTGTCGCTAGTACTATTTTGAGAATGCGTCGGGATGGGATCGAAAAAATTTTGACTTGGTCTGATGTTGTTAATCTAGAAAGATATAATAGGGTATTGTGACTATTTATTTGAATGATTGTGAGAATTTCCATGATATTTTGTTATATAAAAATTAATCATTTTATTAATAAAATGCCCAGTATTTCTCAGCACTGTTTTCAAGAAAATAAATGCTGGTCCGCCGAAATATGTAACTTAACTGTATCAATGTAACTTTACATTATAATAGGGCTCAGTTGTCCGTGTGATTAGGGCAGTAGGTTTCATTTTAATCAACCTAAAAAAAGTTACAGATTCTCAAAAATTAGTAGACATCATGTCACTTAGATAAATAAAATGAATAGGCACTATAATTATCACTATTTTAACCGATAACTTATCGTAACGTAAAACAGGTGGGTAGAAAAACCTATTTATTTCGCTACACGCACCAAATATTCTGAAAACATGATTTTTAACCCCCGATGCAAAAACGTCAGGGGGACCGCTACTATTTTAAACTTTAACAGAACGTTAGGCTAATATATCGAACGGTCCCCCGACGGGACAACATTTAATCAAAAAATTTCATACGTACTTACGTAGGATCATAATTTCAAGGTTATTTTTCTCTTTTTATAGGGTTTCACGTTTATACCTTTTTTGTTCTATTTGTGGCTATTTTTTCAGTAGTTTTTTTTTTGTGTCGGGGTTTTTACTTTGTAATATTGTTTCTGAACTCATATCGTAGATCCCTCGTAGCGATATAGACTACGTAAATGAGTGCTACGAGCTGCTACGCGGCTACGAATATTTTATAACAAGATATTTTGATTACCATTTTGAATCTCGCTGTGGGACACATACTAAAAAGCTCACGAAACAACTTACAATCACAGGACCTCTTTGCAGCTTATGTCCCACGCTGCGAATCTCCACGCTAGCTTAATTAGTTACCCAACTGACGTCGGCAGGTGAGCCGAACTAGGCTAATGAGTTTGTGGAAGTTTTAGATGCATCTGTTAGTCTTCTAAGGAAGTAAGCTTCTGTGAAATGATGTCTCACCTTTCACACTGGGGGAGGTGTAAAAGCTGAGAAGTATGCACTGATGAAGAACACCTTCAAGACCAGCATTTTAGATGACGAAGTTGATCATGTTATACTATGGAAGTAATCTCTTCAAAATAATTGACTAGACAATCTTCTACTTAGAATCATCATCATCTGCCTAGCCTTTTCCCAACTATGTTGGGGTCGGCTTCCAGTCTAACCGGATGCAGCTGAATACCAGTATTTTACATGGAGCGACTGCCTATCTGACCTCCACAACCCAGTTACTGGGTAATACGATACCCCTTGTTAAGACTGGTTGTCAGACTTCAATCTTCTACTTAGGATAAACATAACATATAACAGCAAGCCTGTTTTTCTTGAAGGTAGATGTGTCCTCTTATACAATATTATTTCGCCTGTTATAAGTCCTTTGTAATAGGAGCGAGTTTATCAACATAAGCATAACAGCATAATCAGCCTATAACATTACCACCTCTGGGACAGTTTAGACGTAAAAGTTTGAAAAAATAAATATTTTCTGAAGACTTGGGGGTCTATCGGAAGGTTTAACAAAATATGATATCACTTAATTAAATGAACAGTCACGAGCAAAAGTATGTATACACTCACCTTTATTCAAAAGCGATTTACTCCTTTATTTTTTAATGAAATATGTTGTTACGAACGTAGCATTTACGAACCCATAGGTTTATGTAATGTGTCGTATTTCAACGTTGCATTCGATAGTTCACGAAAAAATCGCAATTGAAAGTTGCCAAGTGTTGACATATAGGTACTCGTGACTGTAAATATTAAAACTAGAATAAATATTCACCTTGATTTTAATAGTAGGGGTTATCGGAGTCTTGATCTAGAGCAAGACTCCGACAACCCCTACTATTAAAATCGAGATTCACTTAGATTGAATCTAGATTCACTTAGATTTTGTAGGGTTTGACCGAGTCTCGATTGTTAGCAGTCTAGCTTTGTTAAACTATGTATAATAAGTGGCAAAGTATTGAACTTAGATTTTCCTGTAACCAACAGAAAACCCAAGATATTTGTATAATACATGTTTGGACATGCTAGGGGCATGATGATGGAAACGTCCATGTGATTGTGCACCGAACATTTTTTTTCTGAAATTGACGTAAAATCAAAATGTATATAACTAATGTACGTAATACTTTTTAATTCACCGAGAAAATATGTTAACAAGATTTTTAGACAACTCTAGGCAACCAGTCTCGCTGCCAACCTTACTGACTGAGTAATCTTTTGACTATACAAAAGCCTTTTGTAAACACGGCAGAAAAAAAAAACCCTAATATTAGGCAAAGAAATCCCCTCAAAATAAACGCAGGATCTCAATTCCTCCCGGTTGTTAAAGCCCCACAAACTATTCTAAGTAAGTTCGTTAATTAGTAAAGTTAGATCAACAGCCGCAGTTTCAGTTGCATGCGGCTTCCTGTAAATGTTGCTGACATACAGTCTCTGAGGGCTAATGGAACGAGGTTTTGATAGTCAACTAACTTTATGGTTATACTAGTCTTTATCGAGTTTAGATTGGCTGTTAGGCGAGCTACATCCTTTTCGGGTCGGCATGATTCGGCACAGCCAGACGGCAAAATCGAATATGTATTTTGCATCTGAAAAAGTGTGTAGCAACCCTGAGTCCATATTAGTTTGACTGAATCAGTGATCCTATCAGGATGTGACCACTCATATTATAACAACACTCAGCCACGCTTTGTAAGCTGTCCTTCAAGTACATGTCTAATCTATGAAGCTTTTCATCGCAGAATCCGTAGAAGTTTAAGGCTACAGATAAACTTTTTGATCTTATAAAGAAGCTGACCATTTCGTCAAACAATCCAATTCCGTGAAAACGCACAGAAGAAAGATAGGGATAAAAAGTATGCTATGTCGTAACTAGCTAGTAAAATATAAATAAACAAATCCGGGTCCATATTTTGCAAGCCTAGCAAACAAAATAAATCAAAAATAATCCCAAAACTCGCAAACTATTCGTCGCAAATGTGGCGCCCGGCAAGATATATCATGGAGTTCTCTAATTAAGGAAATTTCATCCAAATATCGGGCATGTGCCGTAACTTAACAAATGCCATTTGGCTAAAGTATTCGTTTGGTTTAGGATTTATTATAAATTTTTGGATTTGCGACGAGTTATATTGTGGTATTTGTTTGTAAGTAAGGCAGCTTACCTGACAACTGTAGCTATAAATTCTTGTTATATTTTAAACGAGAAGAGCCTTTGCTACTGTAAATATAAGTCTTTGTTTTGACAGCGGGGCTAGCTGCCCAGAGTTTGTTACAAGTTCTTTTTTTTTCTTTATTAAAAAGAATCAGGTTCTTAATAATTAATTACAATCTAGCATATAAGACTAATAAGCAATTTTAATGTAACTTAATTTATTACATGGTAATTATTTTAAAACTTAGAATAGTGTTTATTTTACTTTACACAAGTACGTTCCACTTTCTTAAGAGTCTGATATGACGATATAAGCACTTTGTTCATGTGATGTGTATCATTGGTACTATTATTTCTACACTTTTTACACTACAGTAACTCAAAAGGTTTTGTCCGTTTTAGTCTTCGCACTATATTTGTTTGGTCTTACAACTGAATTGCCTCGATGTTCACATGTCGGTGGAGTCGGTGTTCATGGGCCTCAGCAAATTTTTGGATTATGTTGGTGACCGGGTCTATTTTTAGGTCACGGTGGAGGTCGTCATTTCTTATATACCAGGGCGCATTAACAATACGCCTGAGTGCCTTATTCTGGAATGTTTGTATAATTTTGATGTTGATTGGCTTAGTACAGCCCCATATTTGGATGCCATATGTCCATATCGGCATAAGGATATGCTTATATAGTAAAATTTTGTTATGTATCGATAGGCAGGAATTCCGTCCAATCAACAAATACATGTTTTTAAAACGCATGTCTAGTTCCTGCCTATTCTTTTTGACGTGCGCTTTCCTGCGCAGTTTCGCGTCAAGCGTTATGCCAAGGTATTTGGCTGTACTTGCGTATGGCAATTGTTGGCCATTTATGAAGATTGAGTGGTAATCACAATTCCTGTTGGTGAAGTCAATCTGAAGTAACATCGATTCATTTAATTTGATTCTCCATTTCTGTGCCCAGTCATGAATTTTATTTACAGCGACTTGTACCTTTTTGATTGCTTCCGATTGGCATGACCCTGTAGCCATTATGGCAGTGTCGTCCGCAAAGGTTGCAATCGTATTATTTTCCAGCTCTGGTATACATATCATGTGTGTACAACAGGTAGATCACTGGACCCAGCACACTAACTTGAGGCACGCCAGCTTTAATAAATTTTAACTCAGAAAAGGCATCGTCGTGCCTTACTCGAAACATTCTATCTGTAATGTATGATTGCAGGATATCGGCAAAATCATTGGACAGCATTAGTCTTAGCTTGTAATCGTATATCAGACCCTCATGCCAAACTCTATCAAAAGCTTGTGCCACATCTAAAAACACGGTGACGCAGACTTTTTTATCTTCAAGCGTTCTCTCAATGATGTTGGTAATTCTCATGTACTTGATCTATTGTTGAGTGTTTCTCTCCGAAACTAAACTGATGGTCAGGGATCAGATTTTTCTCGTTTATTATAGGTTTTACGAGTTTAAAAAACAATTTTTCAAACAGCTTTGATATTATAGGCAACAGGGAAATGGGCCTGTATGATGATGCTTCGTGAGGTGGTTTACCGGACTTTGCAATCATAATCACTTCAGCAACTTTCCATGGCTCAGGAACATGCTTTAGCACAAATTCAGCATTGATGAGCCTAGTCAGCTTAACGGTGGCTTTACGCGGGAGATGATGATATTTTAACAATTGCGTATATCCATACATATAAATTGTCCGGTATGATCAGGAATACGACCCTTTCTGATTTTATTCTAATTTATAAAATAAGATTTGTAAACAACAGTACAGTCGATATTGATGTCAATATCGCCCACCAAATCCCACTAAATTAAAACATCACTAAAGGAGAAACTATCTAACTGCCACAAGTAAACTTCGTCGTTTTATGACGTGCAAGTGACATTCAACCTTCGGCTAAACAGCAATGATGAGTTCGAGTGTTATAGTCGACTAGTATAATACTACCAAGTATGATCTAGAGCCTAGATCATATTCACGTCTAGATTCTATACACATTGCGGGTACCAGACAACATCAAAGTTGTCTCCAAGGTCTTAAACTTCCACATAGTCTCTGTATATTGGACATATTGGACTATTAGGCACACACGATGATATATTTCCAGTATCAGCTAAGTGGGCATACAATGTGAGGTTATATGAAACTGGAAATGTATACGTAGCTTGATGTATCGTAGTGTGTACAAGAACTTTCAGAAATCACTTGAACTCTATTAAGCAGTTTCATTCCGTGCTTGGAATGTAACAGTAGGTACATCTAGGTACTTGTGACTACGTAAACAAGTATGGACTATGTATTAATTTTTAGTGTAGACATAGTTTTTACTAGTTCAATTGGGGCTGAATTATATAATGCTTATTATTCATTATTATCTTTACTGTTATTGTCATTATAAGCAACATCGTGACCGATGCCTTGTCAGTATCATTAGATAAATTATCTTCAGCGTTGTTACAATCAATTAGATCATTGTTTTATTGTTGTTGTTTTAGTAAAAGATTTCATGCCAGTCAAATTCTTTGTCATAATCGCGATTATAACAAAGCGATTAGTGATTATTATGAGCGTTATCCTCATTTACTTATTGCAGTCACCATGAGTTTACTGCCTAATAATAAGTTTTCGGTTAATTATTTGGCCAACAATTATAAAAAAAAACTTCAGTTCCATTTTGTCTGATATATTATAGCTTTATATCATTAACTTTGTATAATAACGCAATAGTGAAGTCTTATAAAGTCACCTGCAAGCAATAGAGTTCTCTTAAGGGATGAATTCGGTATTTTTGACATTACGAACTTAATGTATACTTTATTCATTCAAGTTTTAATTCTTAATATACTTCAATATTATATACCTCTTCCTGATTGGTAGTAATTTTTTCTTTTTTCTCATATTTAAATAAATTGCAAACTATAGTTTTGTATAATTTAGAAGCATTTTTTTAAATTTTGTAAATGTAAGAACCATGGATTCGTTTCTTTTTTTTACGATATTTTGATGTTGTCTTGACAGAGCATGGCAGTTAAGAATATGTCATGCTCACTTAAATGTCTCACTGGTGGTGGCGCGTGTGTTGGATCATTCGGTTCCCTACGAAATGGTTGAGCTGGATGGTGCTGATCCACGCGTCATGTTCGTGAACGGGCGCCGTCGGTTGAGACTGGTCATCTCTTAACTGCCAGGGCTTATTTTTAAATTTTATATTTTAAATTGTTTAGTTTTTTTACATTGTTCTCACATACAGAAGCAATAAAAATAATGTACCCAGGATTTTGTAATAATATCTTGATTTAAAAGAGTGTCCGTGGAGTTTCTTGCCCGTTCTTCTCCACAGAGATCTACGTTTTGGAATGGGCAACTAGCTTCAATTTTCTGACTAACTGACCGACAATTTAATTTTGACAATTCAAAAGTGCCTGAAAGGGTTTAATTGAAATAAATGATTTGAGTTTGAGTTTGAGTTTGATTGTTTTCTGCTTTCTCGAGTAAAGTTCTTATTATATCCTCCTGTAAGGATTTTAATTAGGTGGGGGAAGAGTAAAATTGTTTATTTATTTTGTGAGCAAATGATAAAAATATATATCCTAACATGAAATTTTTGCCAGGAGTAAAGGAATGATGACTATACCGTGGCTAGTATTATAGTGAACACGCTGTTGTCCACGACTGTGTCAGCCTGTCCATACAACATACCTATCTGTAGGCACCGTTAATATTTTAAACATATTATTATATGATTTTAGAGCTCACAAAACCGATTTTACAAAAACAATATCAATTGTTTTTGTAAAATCGGTTCTGTGGGTGATCCCAATACACGCTGACAATATTCCATTAAATTCAACCACGCATTTATGGTTTTATAACACAACGTTAAAAAATCCACGACAAAAAAAGTCAATGCGGTAAAAGAGGGAAAAATAATAATAAATAATAATAATAATATTTTATTCAGTATTAAATTGGTAAAATATTTACACAAAGTCTTAGAAATAACTTACAAAGGTATATAAAAGTTAGATGCCTGTACTAGGATAAACCTGTATCACAGGCGGCATGAGCATACTTTATAGTAATTGTAGGATACTAAATTTCTTAATAATATTTAACATTAGAAGTCTTGATATAATGACAAAAATTTATTAATTAATTAGTTATTTTATACCTAGTTTACTTAAATACTATTTGCCTTAGAGAACAAAATAACAAAAAGTCTTATACGTAATTATTTAGTTTGCGTAAAATATCCGCGGTTTGGTTCATTTTCACATATGCCTGATCCTATGGGAGCTGTGTGCGTTTTAATTTTCCTGAGAAGTGTGTTAATATGTTTCGCAGTCACTGGATTTCTATGTCATTAATAGTCAAGGGTGGTGAATATAGTGGGATGCAGTCACCTCCTTCTGCGAAGCAGTCATGCTAGCGAAGGAGGTGGTGGAATGGATGAGGGAAAGGACCTTACGCCGCAGCCGCCGCGGGAGACGCTCCGGGCGTTGGGAACCGGCCACCGTAGGTGCGGGCCTGCGGGCGAAGAGTAATGGGTAGCTCACCGCCCGATCAGAACCAGGCTCGTGTCGGACGGCGCGTATGTGTTCCACGCGCGCCTCAAAGAGATGTCAGCACGATTGACGGGGCCCGATAGGGCCGAAGCCTGCCAGGGTAGCGGGATCGTCCGAAAGGGTTACCGCTGTCCTGAAACATAAAGGGCTAAGGAAGGAACACGGGTGGGTTTTAGTCGGTAAGAGTCTGACACTCCAGAGCGGGAGGGGTCATTTGATGATTTCCCATTCTCAAAAAAAAAAAAGTGTGATGAATAGTTTTTAAGTAACATTTTTCTGTTATGAAGATGAAGTTTATCTTAGTTATTATCATAAATCTGTTGCTCTTATGACAATTTATTTTGGAGGTCAGCACAGTACCTCTTTTTCATACAATGTAAATCTCACCTTAGTATTGACCATTTTTAGAACCATGTCTTAGTCGATTGTTTTGACTTCATTTTAGTTACTTTAATGCCACAAAATTAGTGGATACTCTCAAGGAATCTTAAACCTTAAACCACTAAACGTATATTTCGTATCTTGAAAGAAGTCGTAGCACTTCTGATGCAGACCTCCCGATAATCTGATGTACAGACGCCAGCAGGTCAAGCTACCCGAAACTCTCAAATTTTTCTAATCAACTTTGAATCTTAATGCTTTAGCGATAAAGTTGAGAATCTATTATTAAAATTTGACAGATTGTAGTAGCTTGATGTGCTGGCGTCTGTACTTTAACTTGATTCTATATTTTTTTTTTTTTAAAGAGATTTTAAATCACTATTTTTAACACATTGAATTGGAACGAATCATCTACCACAACTTGAACAAAATCCTCCGTTTTAAATTAACCTAGAAACAAGATCCCATATTGGTGTGGCGCCATCTATCGCTAATCGCTAGCCGTTGACAACGTTATTGATGACCAAGCAATTAATCACGATCACTCATCCAAAGGGGTTCGGTTTCACTTAGCGCCAATTTGCTTTTTGCGATTTATTTTGAGTAAGCCTATTTTGAGTGATAATTATGCGAAGCTGGTTTTGGATATTAGATTATTCTAAAAGAATAGAACTTGGTTTCTACTTAGATATGGAAGAAAGTGAAAGATTCCCTACTTACTTATATATTCTCTTATTTAAAATTCTCTTAGATCATCTTATTTAAAATTCTCCTTAAATAATGTGCACTCCAGAAACAGAACAGGGGCGCAGAGACATAGGAGTACTGATAGTTATGTATCTGTATTGTAATTATTGATAAATATTATAAATGCGAAAATCAGTTTGTTTGTTACCTTTTCACGCCTAAACCACTGAACCGATCATCCTGGAATTTTGCATATATGTTGTTAGGTGTACAGAAATGGACATAGGGTACCTTTCATCCCGAAAAAAAAGTGTTGTTCCCGAGGAAAACAACAATAACGTTATTATGATAATAGATGGCGCCACGTGTCTTTGGAATCATGATTGAATTATATTACAAATTTTAGCGCGGACAAAGTCGCGGGCTGAAGCTAGTTATTGATAACAATGAAGATAAAATCTGATTGAAAATTAAATTAATAATTATTAGAATGAATAAAGCGAAATCAACATTTTAATAGAAGTTATTATGTATAATATTATTATAATGTTTGTGAACAATGGTAATATCTACGAAAGTCGCAAATCTAGAAGAAGCAATAAAAATAATCATATACACAATAACACGGCCTACATATCTCATGTTGATATAGCCCGCCCATCAAACTTGCGAAACATATAAAGAGCAAAAGTCATAGCCAACATGAAAGTTGACATCATGACATCATAATATCAACCCTACTTGACCCGCCTTATATCGTCTGGCTTTATGATATCTCATAGTATTATGATTGGGAGCTGGTTTAATGGGAAGGCGCCATCGGGATTGTTACTTAGTTTCAAATGTTTCTTGGAATTGCGTTATAAGGAATGTTATCGAGATCTAACATCATAACCTTCTTTCTTCGGATTACATTGTCAATGCCACTTCCGTTGGTAAAAAGATTTGTTAACCAATCACACTGTAGATGGAGCTTTTGTTTTTACCTGTTATTACCAAAGGGGATCGTATACCGTACCCAGTAACTCAATGGTAAAGGTGGTACGAATTTGATTCACGTAAATTCCGCTGCATCCGATTAGACTGAAAAACAATCCCAACATAGTCTGGAAAAGACAGATGATTTTTAAAAAAGTTCTAGCGATTTTTAATTTTTATAACTAGTATTTCTTATTATATCTTTCACTAAACTAAAATCTCTCGGTCTTGATTTCTTAGCCGATGGTGTGGTTGCCAGCATAATTAATTCTATCTTATTTCATAAGGAGTTCAATACGATATAAGAGGTACAATGTTTCAGGTATGTTTGTAACTTCTAAAATCAAGCGGCCACATGAGATCACAACATTCAAGTTTTGAAAGGCGTTCGAAAATTGAGTTTGAATACGATGGTACTCAAACCCGTATTAACGAAACTGACTATTGTAACAATGTAACTGTTGCTGTGTAGCAGCTTGAAATATCAAAATATTCTGATATTTTATCAGTTTTCTTTTGTGGTTTAGACCAACCCTGTCTACTTTTTAAACAAGTGCACTGAATAATATGTGAGCAATAATAATCCAAATTACTCGTTTGGTTATTTAAATTATTAAGTTTATTGCGTTTTGGTTTTTGATTAATTTATTAATAACACATTTCGGATCATTCACGCTTTAGCTGTGGTAAAGCACCGAACATACCATTGAACCGAATAATGAATAACGTATTAAAATAAACATAACAGCGCGACACAAATTAAAAAGTCCGTTAAAAGATCTTAATTGGATTAATATTATTGTAGACAATGAGAAACACCGTAGCGCAATGAATTCTTTGAACTTTATAAATATTCCACACGTTTTCCCGTAAAACAACGATCCAACAAAGGAATAACAATAAAACTTTGAAATAACACCGGGCACCAAAAACATGAACCTTGCGACACCCCTCATAAAATTCCCAAAAACTATTCATATTTTTGAAACTAAGAAAGAGGAAGTTATTCAAGTTTGTAATAGATATTCGGATGAACCCCAAAAACTTAGACAGGCGGGCCACCACTAAAATGCTACACCTCACCATCCATCATAAGTTAGTCTATGAAACGCGTTAGATGAAACAGTGAATGTTTGGACAGAGGTGGAATGGAGGGGTCACGGCGACTGGTCACATCGGCTCTTGAAACTTATATACGTGATGTTTTATTTGACGCAACAGCGGGGAGAGACATAAAGTAAGGAATTGGGTTGCTTGCTATGGGCGCCAAAGTACCAAAGTTAGGACCGTGTATGACGCAATCTTTGTGAAAAATAGTTCAGTAAAAAGATTTCGTGGCACAAAATCTGATAGTGGAAATTGTGTGTAATTGTAAGTACAGACGCCAGCAGGTCAAGCAACCCGAAACTGTCAAATTTTCCCAATCAACCTTGAACCTTAATGCTTTAGCAATAAAGTTGAAATCTATTAAAGAAATTTGACAGATTGTAGTAGCTTCATGTGCTGGCGTCTGTACATCATGCAATGCGAGTATGTTTATGCAAAGTTCCAATAGTGTATCTAAATTATTACTATAATCATTAGTAGGTAGATTAAGAAACTTGTATTCATATATTATGAAGTATTATTAAATTCTCGTATTAATATGCCTGTCACTCAATGGTTCGGTAATGCGTCTGATTACTAATACGACTCAATAAACGTTGGTAGGATTTATGACTGATAATAATTATGTTGAAGGTTTATTAGTAGAGTATCAAATTCACAAAAGTAAAATATCTATCTGAATATTTATTTTATGTAATAAAAGTTGGATCTAAATATGAAATAGATACCTGACATCATTGAAAAATTATAGTTACACATACATACCTACGTTATACGTTTAATTTAATACCTGATCTTTTGCTACATAATAATATACATATTTACTCGTACATATAAACTTGTAGAAACGTCTAATGACAGAGTAATTCACATGTTTATCAAAAACTTTTTCGAGATTACATGCTTTTCCCTTCATCCCAGAATTAACAGAACTGGCTCATATATATTTTCCTTTGTGCCAGAGAACTTCGCAGAATCCTCTTCGTGTTTTAAATTCTAAGTCAAGAAAATATTCCAAGATTTTTTTCCATCAGAGTAAAAAGTCCTGTTGCCATTAACGTAAGCCAACTTACCGTGATGTCTTGCGAAAGCGACCCTTAAGTGCGTGTTAAGTATTACTTTACGTGCTCAAACTTTTTCAAGAACAAGATTTTTCACTGTTACATTTGTTTACTTTGATATCCACCGCTATATTAGAAAAGTTAAGCTTTACGGATTTTCCTATGAATGTTACAAAGAATTTGCAAAGTACGGTCTTGTAATCTTCGAATCTTGAGCGTCATTTGAAGGAATTCCGGGACTACTTATACTTGTACAAATACTTGCTGATGGTCCTTCGTACAATAGAGCCTTCTATAGCAGATCTTAGGGAGGTATTAGCAGAATCGTCATATTGAAAGAACTTCATATTTTACTTGTTGTTTAATGACTTCGATGAAAAGCGACAGTCAAAATATGATATAGAAAAGTAATGATATTAGTAAGTCTCAGTAGTACATAGTAGTTTTATAGCTGATAAGGTTTTGGAGAGCTTAGATAATTCGAACTTGACAATTAATTTTAATTCGTGTATAAAGCTACTTCCTCTTCTTTAATTCATGAACATTATGATTAATATCAACCAAAAAACCTCTGATTGAAGTAAAAGATACAAAAGTTTTTGCATATCATTTGCACTTAGAGAACCAACAAGAACCTCGAAACTTATCTTAATGCAAAAACAACAGGAAACGTTTCTGTAAGATATGTATAAAATAATTTCTATTAATCTGGGAAGGAAGAAAAACACAGAATACTTTTGTAAGTAAAAGTATTCTGTGTTTTTCTATACTTTTTTTTATTATGAGCAAGTTAAGAATCCTACTTAATATTACAAATGTGAAAGTTTGTACGGATGGATAGTTGATGATGGTTTGTTACTCTTTCACGCAAAAACTACTTAAAGGATTTGGATGAAATTTAGCACACAGATGGTTTATATTCAGGCTTAACAAATACTTTTTATCCTGATATTCCCACGGGATCGAAACTTATGCGGGCGAAACCGCGGGGCGCGGCTACAGCAACCGCGGTATATACTTTGGCTTTCTGTTTCTTGTATTTGGTCCACACGGACTTATGGAAATCCTTGGGGAGGCCTTTTTCCGCGAGTGGACGTGTTTCATTAGAACTGTTTATAGGAAGGATTCTGTGTCCCACTTTACTCATCATTATAATTTCAGCCCTCAAACTTTCACTACTAAACTAAGATCTCCGCCAATATTGTTTCTAAATCCAATCCATGCTATTACTTTTATATGAGCGCTGTCTATCTGTATGTCTGTCTGTTACGTTTTCACGTATTATCTACTAAGCCGATCGCTATGAAAGATAGATAGGTAGCCACAACAAAAGCATTGCCATACGTGGAGGCTAATCAAATGCTGATATAAACACAATAAGTAACTTCTAATAAGTTACCTTATCTCTAAACAGAACACTGATACAATATAACTGTTCACGTTTCAAATCACCATTGTTGCGATTCCGACTACGTGAATGTTGCTAGTGATTTAGTTAAACGTTACCTGTATTGTATTAACTTGGTATAGTATGTGTCGTGGACTAAATTCGGTAGGGGTTTAAGACGAGGTTGACTATCATATTTGATTGTTATTTGTCAAAAAAATGGTCCTTTGAAATCGTTTTGTATTTTGGAAGCTAATCAATGTATCTAACTACGAGTATTATTGATAGGAACAGTTGATTGCCCTAGGGACTTTGAGTTGCAGATAAAGAAGTTTGCAGACAGTTATACTGAGAGATTTTTCCTGAGGGTTAGATTATTTGCACATGATGTGTGATTTTTGAAAGAAAGAAAAAGTATTTATTGCGACTCGCACAGGAAAATCATAAAACTTAACTAAACTAAACACAATCAAAAATAAAAAACCCAAATTATATAAAAAAAGTAGGTAACAATACCAAATTATATATAAAAAAAGTAACAAAAAGAAAAATTAAACAGATGCTGCCCGCTAGCCAGTGCGTGTGTTTGGGGACTTCTTCTTCTACAACAAGGCAAAGATATCTTCTCTCGCAGATATGGAACATGAACTGAACACTGCTGTTCAGAACTGCTAGAACCGACATTCCTACTAAACATACTATGTTATCTTACACCGTAAGACAGTCCAAACTAAGTACCTAATGTTTAACCAAACCTGCAAACATTTTCCAGCCATAATTTATTACATTACCTAATTATCGTTGATGAAAATATATTTTAAGTAACAATTCTTTCCCTTGTAAAGTTCTTAAAAGCTTAACAACTAAGGATAACGATTTCTTGGTTTTTGTTTCAGAATCATCAAACATGATTGGAAAGGTGTTCATTTTTTTCGCATCAGTAACAGCCTTGAATATTGGTAAGTCACATTCAACATACACATACATAGACTCACGTCTTCTTCTCATGGGGGTAGGCAGAATTTACAGGACAGCATCTGCTACGATCCTTACATGTTCCTTCTGCTTCGCATACACACACGAGTACTACGTATCTGAACTGCAAGTCATATTTTAGTGTCAGTCCTGGGCAAAAACTTGTCGTCCATAAATTAAAATGGATCAATGGTAATTTATTCAATATTCTTTCAAACCAGTTTGGCTGTAAAGAAAACAAGGAAAATAAGTTTTAAAAAGCAATCTGCAACGTCAGGTAATTTTTTACCTATTTATTCAGAAAATAATTTCCATAACAACCCAGTTCTGGAATGATAGCGTTTCAATTTTGCAGCCAGTGCAAAGTTTTAATTATGCCGCGAAATTAATTCGGGATCAAGTTTGGCGCTCCCATTTGTGTTTGGGGCATTTCATAAAGCTTCGTTTTAAATGATTTTTCGTGCATGACGTCATGTGCAAATACACGTACAATTGGTTTCATTTATTTTAAATTGCATTTTCCAAGAAGACGGTATAGGTACCTACTCGCATATATCGCACCTTTAAAGACAAACCGTCACTAAACGATTTGTTTCATTAACAAAGTTCTATGAAAAATAAAATAACTTTTCTGAATTTTGTGTTATAGTGCTAATAAATACCCTTCATTATCACCTCAAAAGATGGCTCAAAGCACCATGATTTTAATTTCTATTGCAAATTAGGCGTGCATTTTTTTAATTTAAGCTCCTGTGTAAAATTTAATATTTTCGTTTAGTAACGGTTTGTCTTTATAGGTGCGATATACTTTTGCTTTTTTAACTCCTTCTTAAAGTAGGTTGTTTAGCAAAAGCAGTAGTTTGTACAATAATTGGTCCTTAGAAACTTATTCTTATGAAATATTTATTTAGCGTAGCCTAAAACGAATCTTCAAGCGCTGAATTTTTATTGTTCTTGTCGGTTCACAGTAAAAAATATTGGGATAAAACATTGTAAAACTAGGGCATAATACCAAGAGAAGCAGCAGTAACCTATAGTAATATCCTCATTTGCGTGAATAACAAGTAAAGAGGCCATCGTTTTAATCCATCGGTCAAGCATGCTGGTTGTATTACCAGAGCAATATTAACTCTTAAAATGAGGGGCCCGTGGCTAAATAATAACAGCCGCACAGGTCGATCGGTCAGGTTAAGCTACGCTTGCCGCGGTTAGTCTGTGGATGGGTGACCATCTTTACATACCGAGACCCCTCCGTGCCTCGGCAAGCACGTTAAGCCGTTGGTCCCGGCTGTCATTCGTGGATCTTTGACAGTCGTTACGGGTAGTCAGAAGCCCAAAAGTCTGACAACCAGTCTTACCAAGGGGTATCGTATTACCCAGTAACTGGGTTGTGGAGGTCAGATAGGCAGTCACTCCATGTAAAATACTGGTATTCAGCTGCATCCGGTTAGACTGGAAGCCGACCCCAACATAGTTGGGAAAAGGCTAGGCAGATGATGATGATGATGAATAATTCTTAAAATATACTGTACTCCATTCGGAATAAGATTAGACACTTAAACAAATCTTTTTTACAGTCCGTTCAACCGATTTTCACTTCTATTCCCATTAGCATAAGGATGACATTAAAAGCAAAAAAATGGTTACAATACCAACTATTTACTGCAGTTGCCACTTGTCATGCAACCATCGCAATAGAAGTCAAAATCGGTTGAACGGACTGTAAAAAAGGTTTATTTAAATATCTAATCTTATTCCGAATGGAGTATAGACATATTCGATTTAAATAGAGGAGAGTTATGATGGTAATGACCAAATTACATTTACCATTTTTCTCACCACCACACGTGTCCGACAAACTTTCACACAATCAGAACGAACTCAATTAGACAAAGTAAGAAACACAAACAGTTTTCACTTCCCTTAGCAAGCGAGAGACGAAAAGGAAAATATGGCGGCTTTGGCTTAAGAACACAAAGGCTTAACCGCTTGTCATCTCGTGCAAATTGTAACAGTTAACCGGGAGGGCTTTATGCTTTCTGAGTGATGAGTTAGGAGACGCAGTTACAAAACATTGTTATGGAATTAAAGCTTAATTTGTGGAAGCGTTATCTGTTATTCGATTAAGAAATTATCTTAAATCTCGAAATAGCGTAATACAAAGTTTTCTATCGGCGTATTCGCTAGTTATTGTAAACTCAAATTGTTGATGTTTGATGCAGTTTTCACTTTAATTTGGAAAACTTATTTTATGCATAAAATAATGTTACCAAGTTTTTTTTTGTAAAAACGATGCCCCACACTCGGAATGTCTCCTGTATCGTGGGTGCGTTTACAAACATTTAAACTCACATACACAAACAGCCAGACCCGGAAAAACTACTAGGCCATACAAATACTTGTTCCGTGCGGGAATCGAAGTTAACCACTGCGCCAAGCGTGAAATATAATGTAAAACAAATGAAACAGAATTCGAACTTCGTCCGCGATCCAGGATGAAAAGTAGCCTATGTCCTTCTCCAGGTCATGGTCTACCCATGTGTCAAATTTTATCTAAATCCGTTCAGCAGTTTTAGCGTAAAAGCATAATTCTTTAATTTTCTAATTTTCTGCGCAACCGTCTTAATTTTTTTTCCGTAAGAACCTTCTACAAAGTATTGGAAAACTTAAAAAAAAAGATGGATGAAATCGTTAAAGTCGTACAAGTTATGGCGTGACAAAGGGAAATAGGGATTCATTTTTATATAGGTTATTACTATGCAATTATTATGAGCTTCCAGTCCGCTCCGATGCAACTGCATGAAAACGAATTAATTTAAATTGAATTGAAATTGAGAAGGTATTGATGATAGTATAAATGTCCATTTCAGAATTCAATTTCGAATTATATGTAGTGCTTGTTATTGCTTTGGAAAATATCCTTGCGACACTTTTGATTAATATCGGAATTCATCACACTGGTACATGCTGACCTTAGTAATATGATTCTGGTGACATGCGACAAGGGCAGGAAGATGACAAAGATGACATCCACTTTCTACCTATATTCTTCGTCTTGTATCACATCGGCCTCTACACCTATATTAATAAAAAAACTTATGAGTTATGCCGTGGTAAAAGTAATAGCCAGCCAGCACCAGGTAGCGGGGCTGACTGCGAAGCCTGTTCCTACTGCCGTCGGTAAAAGGCATGGATTTATTTCGTTCGTTTTATAAACAAAAGGTATTAGTTTTTATTTGCTATTTATCGAATATTGTACGTATCCGATAAGCAGGTTTTCACGTCAATATATTAGGAACTAAAAACTGCTTATAAACATTTTTTTTTTGTACACAATTTAGTTAGCTTTGGTTTTAGTTACTCTTTAAGCACATATTTTAGTAACGTGTATTTCTGTAAATTCAGTTATTTCGGGCATAATATCACTACAGCAATAGGGGACATAATTCCATAATATTACATCCATGCATTACGCGAGAGGTTAAAATAACATTGTTCAGGGCCTATTGCCAGTCGCTGTATACGTGCGCCCTGTGGGTCAGTTATGCACAGGGCTCGTACAATGCTTTACGAGTCCAATATAACAATGCGTTCCGGGTAATGCTGGGGTTGCCGCGCTTCTGTAGCGCGTCGGGGATGTTCGCGGACGCACGCGTTCCGGATTTCGGTTCGCTACTGCGTCTGCGAATTGCATCACTGATGCGTCGGGTGCGCGGCAGCCCCAACAGTCTCGTGGCTACTGTAGCCGGCAGGGTGGATGGCCAAATAATAGGTCACTGGATGGCGGCACACAGACCGTCATTTAGATATATTATGTGAGGTAGGTTTATTTTATACGTTTTTTTTTTTTTTTTGTGTGTTTTATTTTGTAGGTTTAATTAGGTTAGTTATTTTTGTTTCTTGGTCATACCTATGTTAAGTTATGGATCTATAGTCTGAGAATAAAGATTTTATTATTATTATTATTATTACAAAACTAAACTATATATTTTTGTGTTTTTTAATGTTTTTGCGGTTTTTTTGCCTATAGTTTCGAGGCCCTTCCATATAGCTGGAGCCGCTATAAAATAACTATTATATTAACTTTCAGCGAACTACGCAAACGTAATTTTATAAAACAACATTCTTCATCTCAAATTGAATTTGGATTTCAATTTGGGGACGTCGAGACAACAATTGTAGCTGATTTGTTGCGAGCAAGACAAATTGTTGACAAAGTAATAGAAAATGTGGAAAAGAAATGCGTAGTTAGGTACTTATTACCTCTTTGCTAACTCGTGGGGAAGAAAAATAAATGGAAAACATAAAATTGTTCTAGATCTTATAGTTCATAGTCAAAATGGTACTCATATTTCATGTGAAAGTAAAACTACTTTAATATTTAACAGGAATACTAATACTAAAGAGAATCTTATGATACCCACAAAATAATTAAAATCATCCATTTTCATCTTAGTCAAAACACAAAGGTTTGGATTAAAAAGCCTTGGCTTTTGGATCCAAAACTCTATGTTATTTCTTTTCGAATAAATTAAATTATTAGGGATTAAACAGAGATAAAAATAACTAAAATTTTTAAAAAAGACGAAAATCGACCACCAGTTACAACATTATTTGCCGACAAAACAAATTGTAGCCGACATAATGACTGATAAAAACGTCAAAATGAGAAGAAAAAAAAAAACATTTTTTTTGCTAAATAACAAACCCGGCTTTGTTTACAACGATACTCATAAACGCATCGGTCTGTAGAAATTTTAATGAGTCCACCACTACATTTTGCTGTATTTTTTCCGTACAATATTATTATTGCACTGGTAAAGTGGTGAATATTGCAATATTTTGGTTCAACTCTTTGATGTTCGTGTTTGTGAGATGAGCAGGATTTGTGAATCCCTTGAAGTTCTTTTGAGTTCTTTACAAAGCACAAGTCCGATCGTGTATGGAGCACTGCAGTCCCCTGTGGGATGGCTCAGCTAAATACCAATACGCCACTTTAGACTCAGTGGAGCGCAGAGCTAAGAGACTCATTGGCGATAAAAAGCTGGTGGAGGCAAAGCTTCACAGTTTGGCTCACCGGCGAAGTGTTGCCTGTCTGTCCGTCTTCTACAGACTGTACTTCGGGGAGTGTATTCAAGAGCCACATGAGCTCATCCCGCCTTCACCTTTTTACCATCGAGACTCCAGACGCACTGCGGGATACCACCCCTATTTGGTTAATATACCATATATACGCACTAAGCGCTTTTCATCATCTTTTCTGATGCGCACAGCTAAGAAGTGGAATCGTCTGCCTGCGTCTGTATTCCCGAGTTCATACAACCCCAATCTCTTCAAGGCGAGAGTGAATTGGCTTCTTCTGGGCAAGCTCGTTCCACCGTAGATCTCATCCCTGCCTCTGGGCTGGATTGAGGTCAAGAGTGAGCCCATTGTCAATAAAAAAAAAAAGTGGTGTGAATTGAGTTTTATTTATGTTGTGTTTCATTAAATGGTGTTGATTATGTTGTTCAGATTGATTATAGGCAGATATAACAGTACCAATTGCTAAAAGTACATTCTTTTTCCGGGGGAAACCTTCAAAAGGCCTTTAAAGGTCTTTAAGGATAAAACCAGGGAGTGTGGGATTTTTACCTCACTAAAACCACCCCGGTGGTCACCATCTGCACATGGAAGGGGCATGTTACCTCTCAAAAGACCAATCCGGAGTCCCCTCTGTGCTACGTCTGTTAGGGCACATCTCAGTCTCTGGGGAGACTGTAAAGGGGTCTCCCCGAAGCCTGACTGTGGAAGTGTGCAAGGCAGCACATGACCACTGTGCGCCGCCTTCCCTGAGGTCACTCAGTGGGCCGACAGAGTCCCCACTCTAATCGCCCATGCTAATGTGTGACACATACATTGGGAAAGGGATGTGAGTGTTTAGAACGACCGAAACTATGCTTAAGTCACAAATAACATAATTTTGGAAGGACTTAACTCGTTTAGAAGTCAATATAATTTCAATATAATTAAACACCAAATAAATCCTCTATCTTTTGTAGTTATCGATGTTATACAAAAAAAATATTTCGTTTATTTTGGGAATAGCAGAATAGCAGTTTTCGATTAAAAACGAAATGGATCTGAATGATTAATTTATTAAACGAACAATAAAAATTATTATTACTTAAAAACTACGAATATCATCATCATATGCCTAGCCTTTTCCCAACTATGTTGGGGTCGGCTTCCAGTCTAACCGGATGCAGCTGAATAACAAAAAAAAAACTAAAAACTACGGATATACAAGACAGAAACAGAATTACAAAAATAACCTATCAAATATACTTTAAATATGCTTTCTTTACTCAAAAAAACCTCTAGCACTTTGTTAGCATACGTTAAAAATGAATTAAGAATGCGTTTTACATGTATACTATCAACACATAGCAACTGTTTGTACTGAAACATAATGTCGAAATAATTTTTCCACAAATCCTTTTGAGGCGCCAAAATTGGTCCTTGACAAGTTTCAACTTTGTTATACATTATCAAGTAGGAGAGTGGAATATGTAATATGAGAATAGTTAAGAATATTTTTGTGTGTTCTTGCTAATTATTTTTAAAGCCTAATTTTATAAAATACAAGCTATGTGTTACTAAAATTGTGTATTTATTTTATTCAAACAAATGTACTCAATGTTTAAAATTAAAAAGATAAGAATAATTTATTTTTAAAATGTGACCTAATATTTTTACGACGGCATGAGTTTTTGTGTCCAGAGGCCCAAGCAGGAACAAACGAAGAACAATAAGTATCACCCATAGATATAAATAAGGTCTTAAATACTGAGTTCCTAAATATTTTGGGTGATACGAGTATTAATTTCAACGTTCGCATTGACATTAGTTTTTCTCCGCGCGTTAGTGCTAGGCTCCCAAGACTGCAATAGGCTTAGTTAAATGATCGATACAAGCTTTCATAGAAAATTGAAGTACACACCTACTAATCCAATTAGCCTAATTTGACGCATAAATTCCAATAATAAAAATGTATATACCTATACTATATATGTAATGAGCAAGCACTATGTAGATTATAATATGTACGTAATTGAATTATCCTCGATCTGATTGACGCTCAAACACATTCCATTGATTGTCTATGTCTACTTACTATCTCTTAGATGAATAGGCTAGTTTCCGAAAACAATCTAATTAAACCGTCAGTTGATTTAGTATCAAAAAATATTGGACCCGTATTTTTTCTTTTGTCAGTTATATACAAAATGATGAAGATATCGCCCATTAAAGTTCCGCGTGACGTCACGCCTTGCTACACTTTTTAGCATGGCGTGACGTCACGACCCCCACTCCCAAATTTTGACGCGCTTTATCTTTGTCATTTTTGGTTTGATTGAGAAAAGAAAACATACGTGTCCATTATTTTTCGATAATCTAACTGACGGACTAAATATTACTAATATTATTAATATTATTTTATATTACTAATATTATTTTTTTACTCAGGAAACTACCCTATTGTAACTATTTCGAGTTACTAGATGAAGCTCTTTATCAGAATCGGTAAAATAGCCACTATTTCAATAACCGTCAGTACTCGTAATATTGGAACCCTTTACCCATCAAGTAAAACATCACACACAGGTGGTTCTAAAAACGCATTACTATATTTCCTTCTATGATAAATGCTCGTCATGTTTCACGTCAATTCCTCCATACGTTTCTTACGATGAGTGACGCTGATGTATGAACACGATATATTTCAGTAACACCCTGTGCACCTTAATCGAATACAAATAGAGGGAATTGGTTCCGGAACTTCCAATTGGGTGTGGGATGAAAGAAGTAATATTTATTCCAGTTTTATTTATACGTCGATTTCAAATAATGGTATTGGAACCGTTTACACTTAGAAGCCTTCATGCGTGATACTGGGTGCATACATCGGGGTTTCAAGCAATCAGACACACTACCACCCTGTTCTCTGGTTAAACTATAATTGTGGTAGTTTCGTGTGACAAGAGACGATTCAACCGTCTATTAACCTTTCCAATCTAGGATCAACTGTATCATCACACCTGTATCAGACATGTGTCTAGCCACCGGACACAGATGTCCTATATAGTTTAGAAGTATTATTAATAATTTTGTTTCTGATAGACCGTTAACAGTTTAGTTCAGAATGTGTTTTTTAAAAACTGCCCCATAATAGTCGAATAATATAAATCTATTCAGGCAAAGTCAGCCATCAACAAAATCTAGTTAAGTAACAGTTAATACTCAAGCGATCATGCACTCAACTGAACCAAGCAACTCTCACGACCAATTAGACATGTTGAAAGTGGCGTTATTAATTATTTAGTCTAATTGGCTGCATACATGCTACTGACAATCCCGACCGTGTTATGTATTGATGTACATACCTTGAGCTGATAAGCTGTAGGCTAGTAATGTTATGGTATATGTGATGTGTAACATGTTATGTTATATCCTGCGATGGCAATTTAGTTTCTAAATATGTTTTTGGAAAAAATCTTTAAAACTCACAAATAATGTTCAAGATGCGCTGCAAATAAAAAAAAACGTCTGTTCATTTTGACTACCTAGTCATTCTAAAAAATAACTTTAATTTGGTTAACCTAAGTTGATCTAGTTAGGAATATATATCGGTCCAAAATTGAAAAGACTAAGCTGGCTGTGACTTCAACTCTTAGTAAATACAAGCATATTTTTTTTAATTACATCTTTGAATATAGCTCAATTTCTAGATCTTTCCACATTCATAACAGAGTAACATCTAACCAAAGAATGCATTAAAGTAATGATCGTGTTAATCGGTTTGGTGATTGTCGGGTTATGTACAGTCATGAGCACCAATATGTAACACTTGGCAACATTCAATTGCGATTCTTTCGTGAAATAACGAATGCAACGTTGAAATTCGACACATTACATAAACCTATGGGTTCGAAAATGCTATGTTCGTAACAACATAAAATTTCATTCAAAAATAAATGAGTAAATCGCTTTTGAATAAATCGAGTGTATACATACTTTTGCTCGTGACTGTACACACTCAGAGAGATAAATTGTGACAGAAACGTTAAATTGAAAAGGAGATAGTCCCTAGGCAATCATCAAGTATGAGAAAAAGGGTTTTCCCCATATATGCTTGAAGTTCACTAAGTAGTCGTAGCCATAAAACTGCGTAGCAACAATATTGCTTGGCGACAAAAATAAATATTCCGGAAAAAAATTACGAAAAAATAAAAAGCAGATCTGTTTACCATAAATAATCCACAAATAAAGATAAAACAGAGAACATTTCCAATGAGTTTCGCCTTCAAGCTACCGACAAAACATTGCATCCGGAAAAACACATTGACATACTCATACGTAATTCATTAAAACATTCACATCCATTCCGTTCTATGTGAGATAGCATACGGAAACCATTTGAGCTAACAAGTGCTGTTTTTTGTACAGCAACTTGTTTTTATTACACATCGTAAAAGAATCTCTCTTAGCCAGTAATAAAAGCGCAGTAGGAAAAGACTGGAGTACTCAGAGGCGATGCTCGTTTGTTTTCCAGTGGGTGCCGCTTTATCATCATCTGCTTAGCTATTCCCCAACTACGTTAGGGTCCGTTTCCAGTCTAACCAGATGCAGCTGAATACCAGTATTTTACATAGAACAACTGCCTATGTGACCTCCACAATCCAGTGTGTGCTACTTGAGCATTGAGAATTTTGGGTCTTGGGAGTTATCCCAAGACATAACATCCACGCGAAGAAATCACGGGGCATTTATGTCCTGTGAGTTCTTCTTACCATCAAGTTATACTTCGAATAGAAAATATTTGCATGCCACCAAAGTCCAAATGGAGATTGAATGCCGCCTCACTGAGGCACGTTCCACGTAGGCATAATACACCGCAGCCACTATTCTATGCCCCGTATGATGTCACTGCATGCATTTTAATGAACACAGAGCATCGTCTGTATGCAAAGAGACTGAATACGTTGCCCTACTGTTTTGTGTAGTGGGGAAAGTTTTTACTCTATGTGGTTTTTTTTTGGTGGCGAGTAGGAATTTGTATAGGGCTGATTCACACCCTTATTAACATGTCACTGCAACTTAATGAGGTTCTTATAGTGTACTACTTTTATATGAATGATGTGAGGAAGCCTTAACTTGCCCTAGTTTGCTTTCGTCTCAGTGTCGTAATATGTAATTATGTAAGTTTTTTCTATTCAGATTTTTATTTATTCTAAAGATATACTGACAGCTTAGAGGCTCTTAAGGTTGCAAGAAATATGCCTTCTGGACTACAATGTTGAATTTGCAAAATGTTGAATTCGCAAAATGTTGAATCCCAAAATGTTGAATTTGTAAAAAGTTGAATTTCCCATCGGAACCACAATGTTGAATTAGCATGTAGCTTAAATAAACTCTATTTTCATAAATTATAATGTATATTTACAGTAAAAGGTGTTTTTGTACGTACGACAACAAAAAATAGCCACCACACAACCAACGCTCAACTTTCACGCCTTTCTTGACTCTCGTTATATTTGTAACTCTTCAAGTTACAGTTAAGCATATTTTAGAAAAATAAATTTCCGAAAAGAGTACCAGACATACATAAACGAAATTCAGACAAACCGAATGAATTTCGTTTCCTGTTTTCGGCAATTTTCGGTAAGAATATTCATTTGTAAAATCAGGACCCTCAGCTAACCTCTGTAAAAAAACAGTCAAGTGCGAGTTGGGCTCGCGCACCGAGGGTTTCGTACAAATTTGTAGGTATGTAACTACAAAACGGGTTTCGGATTTTTCCTTTACTTGTGCTACATGACAATGCTTCTTGCCAAATTTCATGATTCTAAGTCAACGGGAAGTACCCTTTAGGTTTCATTCCCTTGCGAGTGTCAAAATATGCGACATAAACGGAACTTAAACGACTGTATCTTTTATTTATTTATTTATTTAACCATTTATGTACACACATATATAAACAGACATTGAAAGACAGAACAGAAAAAATAGGTACAGAGGTGATGCTTATTTCATAAGAAATCTCTTCCAGCATACCTATGATAGGACAATAAATACAGAGATGTAGACAGCGTGTGATAGAGCAAAGGAGACAAACAATAATACATAGAATCAAAAACAAACAATTCACTTAAAAACTAAACAAATTTTACGAGAATATATACATACAAATAAACATACATAAATACTTCTAAAATAAAATAAATACATACACAACTATGATGCTGCTTTTCATTGCGTTGAATTAAAAAGTTTGATTTTTTCACTGCTTTCAAGGGATTGCAGTCTGCCGCCAGGGCTGCGGGATTGTCCGAAAGGGTTACCGCTGCCCTGGGACATAAAGGGCTAAGGAAGGAACACGGGTGGGTTTTAGTCAGTAAGAGTCTGACACTCCCTCCTGCTCCGCCCAGAGCGGGAGGAGTCATTTGACGATTTCCCATCCTCAAAAAAAAAGGGATTGCAGTCTTAAGTATTCGATTTAATTAAATACTTCTCTCCCCAAAATCAAATCAAACGAACTTAGGAGACTTATTAGAGACACCTCACGAAAAAAGCTTCAAAACTTCCGACAATGACGCAAGTTACTTAGCAAAGAGCCCTTTAATTCGGATTATAACAACTTCGCTTGTTACGACTTGTCAGTTTTGAGGCAACGAAATACCCTTACTACCACCACCTTCAAATGAGATTTTAGAAAATATAGATTTACTTTGTGCTTTAGAAGAAAACAGTTTGAAGACTAGCTAATACGTAGAAAATGATTTTTCTTTATTGTAATTAGTTTCGTGAGACCATAATGATGTTTATAAAAGTTTACAGCTTTTCGCGTGTACTTATTTCAAGTTTTTCACCCTAGAACCAAATTCGAATGGATCTCTTGGACATGAGACCCTTATCAAATCAGCAAAAAACCCAAAAACCTTGGAAAATGTTACATGCATTTTATAGAACTAGGCGTCAATGTGTTCATTGTGTTTGGCGACTAAGGGTTGATTTTACCAAAGTCTTTCATCTTTTATCCGTGGAATAAAATTGACGTGAGCAGAATGGAAAAACTGACGAAAATTAATTTATAACCAGGTTAAGACTAATGTATACAAATGTAGTGAAATTCACCCTAAAAAGAAAAAAAACTAAGTATTTACCTGGTTTAACAGAACGTATTATAAAATTAGCGTCATATTCTATGATACGTAGCACCAAACTTCAAACTTCGCCCAACAGAAATTGCACCCTAATTGCGTAACACACAATCAATCGGAATCGGTTACATTTTGACAATTCAACAAAATTCATTGCGTTATTTACGTGTTGAGCAAACAAATTTTTCGAACTTATGAAGCAAAGGATTAGGAATTTGCTTCAAAATGATTCAGATTCCGATTGATCGTGTGTTACGCAATTAGGGTGCAGGTCTTATGTTTCAAGTTACCTTAGCTACGTGATGTACACAGTATCAAAGATCGTCAGTTTAACAAAGCAACAATATAAACACAGCATAAAAAGTCCCTCTATAAAATTTTCAACATTTCCAGTATAACAACAAGGAGATAATACCTGTGTGCACTCTGTTTTTTTGGTTCAGCAAGCTCAGCATACTAGACTAAAGTAAATCCCACTATCTATATATAATAGTATTTTGTTTGTTTGCAGATGCATTGCTTGTCTCCAACACACATCACTTGGCCAATGTTGACGCAGCGGATACGACATATCGTCTCAACACGTAAGTTTGATTTTGGACCTTATTTTTAGAGTATAAGTTACATTTTGGAAGAGGAAAGTGCAAGAGTCGGGTCTGGTTTTCTTCACAACAAACTCTCAATCGAATTTCAACTTTATCCATTAAGGTTAAAGGTTCTATTGCGTATGAGTGACAATGTTGTACCCTGTTTGTTTCTGCATGGTCATCGAAATGCCAATTTGAAAGTTACGACCATTATTTCAAAGTCCTTTTTTGTATGACGTATAAAGGAGTAGTTTAATATTATAGTGAGAATGTGAAGTGAAATAAAAAGTAATGGGGTTTCATATGAAAAGTATTACAATTCGTCGTTGAGGGAAATTAATTATAGGATTGAGAATAAATGCACAATGAATTTTAAGTTTGCGATTTCAGCTAAATTGGGAATCGATTGAAGAACGCCGATACCTACAGTCACTATACGAAGGTGGTAGGTACTTGTTTTGATGATAAAGTAGTGGAGTAAATCAGTTCTCCTTCTGAATGGACTGATGAAAATGAGTCTGCATTTTTTTCAGATGGGTTGCTCCGTGCCTCGGAAAGCACGTTAAGCCGTTGGTCCCGGCTGTCATTCGTGGATCTTTGACAGTCGTTACGGGTAGTCAGAAGCCCGAAAGTCTGACAACCAGTCTTACCAAGGGGTATCGTATTACCCAGTAACTTGTGGAGGTCAGATAGGCAGTCGCTCCATGTAAAATACTGGTATTCAGCTGCATCCGGTTAGACTGGAAGCCGACTCCAACATAGTTGGGAAAAGGCTAGGCAGATGATGATGAGATGATGATGGGTTGTCAAAAAGTAAATAATAATAAAACCATACTTTCAACACAATATAGACATTGTAATGACTGCTAGCTTGGTATTACACATAGACTGTCACATAACATCACGTATGGCACCCAAATTTTGCCAGCTATGTTTCAATCCCTTATACTAGGGCGAACCTACTGCCATCAACCAGGCCCAATCCAGGCTCCGAGCTGTTCTGGAGATGGAAAACCCAATAACACTTTGCCCGACATGAGACTCGAACCCAAAACCTCTAACATTGTTGAGCTAAGGTTCTCTTTATCTTTAAACTGCACTGTTGTCTATAGTGTTGCCCAGTTGATGGTAAATCTACATGTATTTGTTCCGATTCTGGGTGTTTTTCTATCTATAATATGTATGCAAATACAAAAAAAAATGTATTTATGTAGTTTATCACCCATCTTGTTACCATAACACAAGCATTAGGTTGCTTAGCTTGGGACTTGATGGCGCTGTGTGAAATGTCCAGGGATATTATTATTATTATTAATCTATCATGCTCAGCTCTAACATTGTTGAGCTAAGGTTCTCTTTATCTTCAAACTGCACTGTTGTCTATAGCGTTGCCCAGTTGATGGTTATCTGTCATCTCGCGTCTCGCCACTACTTTTATGGTCTGTAATGTCGCTTTTCTGAGTGAAAACCACTGAAACATAAAAGTAAATACATTAAACATATACAAAATATAAACCAAGAATAAACATTTCTATTATTCTTTGAAAAACAAAAAAAAAAACGTAGTTTTTCTTTTAACCCTAAAACTTTGCACAAAGGAAATCTTTTTGTAAGCAGAACTTTTAGAAGATTTCTAACACTTGAAATATAAAGGGGAATTATTCTCTTGAAGTTAACTAAGTTCTTTGTCTGATAAATCGTATTTAGCCACCTTGATAATTTAAATAAAACGTCTCAAAAGTAACAACAAGGAGCTTGTGGGTTGTGGAAATCAGATAAGTAGACACTCCGTATAAAATACTGATATTCAGCTGCAACCAGTTAGGCTGGAAGCTGACCAACATGGTTAGGAGAAAGCTAAGCTGATGATGAGAAAACAAACAGATCGAGAGAGTCGTAACGTTTATAAAATCTAAGTTAAAACATAAATTTTTGCGACTTATTTAATGTCCGTTTTTCCAATAAAGATTAAATTTTTAAAGTAATAAAGTGGACAAAGAACGTAACAATAGCAGCTCGGCACTCATCTTGCTCGTCTCGAGCATGAATCTTTACACAGATTCAAGCTGGTGGCACAATAGCGAGCGGACGGTGTGGGGAAACGTAAAGTTGTGAAAGGAAGCGGTAAAGAAAATGTATTTCGTTAAAAAAATCAAGCTGGCTGCTCACATTCTCGTGAAAGTTTTTATGTGGTAAACTAAACCTTACAAACAAACAGTAATGTCTGTACTTTTTTTTTTTTTTTGAGTATGGGAAATCATCAAATGACTCCTCCCGCTCTGGGTGGAGCAGGAGGGAGTGTCAGACTCTTACTGACTAAAACCCACCCGTGTTCCTTCCTTAGCCCTTTATGTTCCAGGGCAGCGGTAACCCTTTCGGACAATCCCGCTACCCGTAATGTCTGTACTTACATAAGGTTTGATGTATTGAGACGTCAATAATATTATGTATTTTCACATTTATAGTAGTATCTGTGCATTGATCTTATAAAATTAACTCCTTTAAAAAAACTTTCTTAAACTCGGAAGGCAAACGGAACTTCATATCGTGACAAAACGATTAGCCAGTAGTAGACAAGTTCGATAGTAAAGCTGACTCCTAGGATGGCCGGCTATCCTTCCTCGAGAAGACCTTTAATGCATTTTAATAACATGAAAAAGCTTTAATTCCACAGAAAATCCGCAAACAAAAGAAATATTCATTCATTCCCATTAATACCCTGAACACTATCAACAAAATATTTGAACCGTGCGTGTTGAACTATAAAACAGAGCACGGAATAAAATCCTTTCCGCTCGAACGCTAACAGTTTTCTACACAACGGTACCAGCCTGTAAGCCGATTGGAAAAATTTCCAACTCGACTGTGCCTAATAATAGTATTTACCTAGGTTCTAGATCAAATATTGTGACCCCTCGCTGTTTGGACTTATTGACAGAAAGTAATACAGTTATAGAAAGATTTGGTATTTACTTCTATTAGTACAGAACCACACCTATGTCCTCAATAGGTAGAGGTACTATGCATACATTACGAAATATTTAATTGGCATTAGTACAATACCCAAAGTTTCGTGCATGTATCTACTAAAAATAGGTATAAAATTTAAACATCACTGTTAACATCAACTAGACGGTTGAATGCCCCCCATAACACATTTCGATTTGACATTCGATTTTCCTAGCATGGGGGACATTAATATATCTGCTTAACCTCTGTTTATATTTTAAGCACCATGTCTGTGTCTACATTGTACCACTATGATGACAAATAAATTTTTTATTATTATTATCGCCTAGTGTGATAAGACTGCCCCTTGTACATCAGTTTAGAATACGTTTGTCTTTATGTGGAGTGAATAAAGTGTTAAATAAATAAATTATAGAGTAGTACGCACATTTCGGCAATTATCCCCCCCGAACCGATTATGACCGCGACCGCCCATTGTGTCATCCTTTATAAAATGTGTTATATTTATGTTCTGTAATTTGTATGGTGTACAATAAAGAGTATTCTATTCTATTCTATGACTCCCGTCGAACAGGATGGGAACCTGCTACCATTCCCCGGACACAAACTCAGACTCCGGGCTGCTACGGAGAATTAACTTATGAAAAACTAAATAACTTTAAGTCTTACTATTTTAGAGATCTCCTTTTTTTCTTCGGAGAATACAGGTGTTATTAAATTGCGATGTTATGAAAAAACCGTTTTTAATTTATTTCAGTAAAAAATTGCGAGCAAAACGGTAATTTTAGCTCTTTAAAATGTGTTGATCTTTTCTAACAAAGAATTTTCTGTTTTCAGATTAAAAACTCGAAGATTAGATAATAACGGTAAGTCTCTATTAAACTAATAATAGATTTCGTTCAAAGCTTTATTATCTTATAATGCTCTATCAATAAATTTAATCCAATCATTCGTTTGTCATGAGAGGTAACTCGTAAATAGTTTATTATATGTCGTTAAAGATTGGGTGTTTGGGAAGCCTATTATAATTGCAGTCAATGTCAATTTTAATGACAGCAAAGGTCTGGATAGTAAATAATGTAATATATATATAGATATTGGACATAATTTCAAATTTAATTCATTGTAAATTTAATATAATATTGGACATACATAATTTTGATGATGAATAAGATATAATTTTTGGACTGTATTTTATTAGCATGACATTAGTTATTATTATTTTTAATTCCTTATTCTGTTGACTGATCTGTAATAACGATAGTTTTTATTTTCAATGGCATTGTACTTTAATTTTTAAATTAACTGTAAAATTCTTGTATATATTTGCACACCTCACATGGTTATTAACAGTGTACCGCTCGACCTTCTGAAACATCCTCTGAACCTGTTTTATGCAAATAAATGATTTGATTTGATTTGAAATGTTTCTGGGCTTAGACAGAACAAAAATTGGTCAGGGACAAAAAACCGCTATTTTTAGGTTTGAGATTCATAGGGAATTCATAGAATTTGTGTCAAAAAATGAAAAAAGAGACTTGGGACCTAACACGGGTAAGTAATTCCGTACAAAGGCAAAAGAAAAAACTTTGAAGTATTCATAAAAAAACCCCTATGTCAGCAGTTTGAAGATTTCTTTCTCGTGAAGTATATAAAAGAGAATTGTGGAAAACATCATTCAAGCAATGCTTACTGAAGCATTGCTTTCTAGAAAAAGTTCACTTGAAGTTTGATAGCTGGAATAAAATCATCATCTGCCTAGCCTTTTCCCAACTATGTTGGGGTCGGCTTCCAGTCTAACCGGATGCAGCTGAATACCAGTATTTTACATGGAGCGACTGCCTATCTGATAAATGATAAATGATAAATGATTTTATTTTGTAAGTAGGTTTGTACAAACACTTTTACACGTCAATCATATTTTTTAAACTAGATGGGGTCGGCGTTTCCTATCTGACTAGTCTGAGAAGAAAGGCCGAAACAAACTCAGACGTCACAGTCTCTTTTAAAGTCCAGACATAATCTTGGTCAGATCATATGAAGACCATGTAGGTCGATGTCTGTGATGGTCTTTTGAGGAAAGAACCACACAGATTGAGAGGACCTGTCCAGTCAGTGCACGCATTTGTCAGAAATTGTGCAGCTCAACTCAAAACTTAAGGAGCTCAACGATTCGACGAACAATACCAAAGAAAGGACATTTGGGTAGGCCACATTAATTACTCAAACTGCCAGACCATGACAAAAACTAAGAGAACAAAGAGAAAAATAATATAAATAAAATGACCCACGTAGTCTTCACATTCACAATAATTAAAATAATAGAATACTTAACAAAGTAAGCAAATGTCATAGTATATGTAAAATTCATTAATGTCAGTGTATATAAAAAAAAAAACAACAACAAAATAGAGCAAAAAAAAAACATTCAATATGTAAAAAAAAAAAAAAAATTGGAAGCAGCTCAATCCCAAGCCTTTTTGTCCTCGATATAATCCTTAACGGTATAAAAGGCTTTCTGGCACAACTTACGTTTAATAAATGATTTGAATTTATTAAGGCTTAGATCTTGAACGGGGCTTGGAACTTTATTATAAAAGCGTATACATTGGCATTTGAACGACCCACCTATTTTCTTGAGCCTTGTTGTAGGTACAACAAATTTGTGTTTGTTCCTAGTATTTATATCATGGATATCACTGTATTTTTTAAACAATTTTATATTTTTATGGGCATATAAAAGATTTTCATAAATATATTGAGAAGCCACAGTCATAACATTAATCTCTTTAAATTTATCTCTGAGCGAGTGTCTCGGACTTAATTTATAAATTGATCGAACAGCTCGCTTCTGCAAAACAAAGATAGTCTGAATATCAGCGGCATTTCCCCACAATAGAATACCGTACGACATTATACTATGAAAATAGCTAAAGTACACTAAGCGGGCTGTCTCTATATTAGTTAAATTACGAATTTTTCTAACAGCGTACGCTGCGGAACTTAGCTTTTTTGACAATTTATCTATATGTGGACCCCACTGAAGCTTAGCATCCAGAGTTATGCCCAAGAATACTGTGCTGTCTTCAGGATTCAATTCTTCGCCCTTTATCAACACATTGGTTTTCACCTGCCTAACGTGAGGTAGCGTAAACTTAATGCATTTGGTTTTTTTCTCGTTTAAAAGTAAATTATTAACATTGAACCAGTGTACTACTTTAGAGATCGCGTTATTTACATTGTCAGTAGCCTGCTGCTGACGTTTAAGTTTAAACAAAAGTGAAGTGTCATCTGCAAACAACACTATATCATGATTATCCTTTATGAGGTACGGCAAGTCATTAATATAAATAAGAAATAAGAAAGGACCAAGAATTGAGCCCTGTGGGACTCCCATTGATACTATAGATCCGGGAGATCTTTTTCCATTAACGTCAACGCTCTGAATCCTCTTACTCAAGTATGAAGTAAGAAGATCCAGAGCAGTGTTCCGGATTCCGTAGTGGCGGAGCTTCCTGATTAACGTTTCGTGAAGAACGCAATCGAATGCCTTGGACAAATCACAAAAGATGCCCAAGGCATCGCATTTATCTTCCCATGCATTATAAATATGTCCTAAAAGTTCAACACCGGCATCAGTAGTTGAACGACCCCTTGTAAAACCGAACTGTTTGCTATGTAATAATTTGTGTTTATTAAAAAATCTTTGCAGTTGATCCAAAATTAATTTCTCAAAAATTTTACTAAAGGTAGGTAGTACAGAAATAGGTCTATAATTTGTAGGGTCTGATGTACTACCTGATTTAAACAAAGGAATTATTTTACTATTTTTCATAAGGTCAGGAAACTCCCCACTGTTAATACAACTATTAAAAATAAGAGCTAGAGTAGGTGCTACAATGTCAATAATAGACTTAGCAACTTCTACAGAATTACCCCACAGATCTGCAGTCTTTTTAACATTTAAAGTATCTGACATCCACAACCCAGTTAGCTGGATCGCTGGAATAAAATGACCAATTAAATTTGTGGATACGAAAGTTTTTATGAATGTTATCTTTTCAATATTATTAGCGTAAATCGAAGTTTAAATAACATCTAAACCAAAACCCACAATATTGCACATCGCATTTTCACCTTGGCAACATTTCATTCAAAATTCGGCATAGACTTTTATTCACAAAAAAAAGACACGAGGTAGGTATTTTTTTTGTATTAAAGTCAAAATCAAATTTGACAGAAGTAGGAATTCAGTCCATGAAAATTCTATTCCCCCTTGAACTACAAAACTCTAGGATAGAAATTAATAAGGTCTTAGTACTGTTAGTACAGAATTTGATCTAGGTCGAAAGTAAAAAACATTAATATCATTTATTCTGTAATGTAGTTGTATCGTAACGTCGGCTCCGGTAACCTTTGTTAAGTGCTGGTCTTATGAGTATGTGCATACATAACCACATATTTCTAAACCCTTGAGTAGGTATAGAATGCCAAAATTAATAAATATTTGAAAAATAAAGAGTCGTATGTTGTACTACTAGCCATACTGGCCATAGCTGCAGGATTAAAACCTCATTTCATGCGGAGAAAGAGTAATGTAAAGTAGTAATCAACACGGTTGCTCAATGGCGTGTTGGCGGTTACAGGCTATTGTCCGAATTTCTATATCGTAGGCACATGTTACATTGAAATCAAATGCCTAATAGGTACTGCAGAAACTATAGCCTATTAAGTGCTTACATACAACCTCCGCGAGCCAGTTAAAATTTATTGCCAATAACTTAAATACAAGACAAACATGAAATTAGTTTAAGATTAGAAGAGTTTAGACGTCAGATTTGGCTGACTGAAAAAGTTGTTAAATACGTAGAATGATTTCTAGGAATAATTATTGAACTTAAGTGATAAACCGTGATTTAAGTGATTCCCCCCGGTACTCTGAAGAGCTCATCAGTTCTTCATAGTACTATAATAATATAACGGTCAGCTTTCAGACAGTGTAGCTACAATCTACACTGTTCTACTGTCTATTAGAATTATTCATGTTCATAAGTCTTAAGCCCGACTGCACCACAACTCGCTAAATGCATTTAACGATAAACATATTTAAAACATCATTCTGTCATCTTCAAACGATTGTCAGAATCGGAACGATGTTTTGAATATGTTTAGCGTTAAAGGCATTTAGTGATTAAGGTGCAAAAGGGCGTCTACTAATATTTTCACTAATTGACCCCACTGCAGAATCAACCCAACATTCATTTTGAAAAGTGACATCGGAACGTGCAAGTGTGTATTTATAAAACGGCTTCGTATAACTCAGGTCTATAAAAACAAGCATAATTTACTCTAACTTTAAAAATACCGAGATAAAAAACGTACCTAACCAAAAAACCTAAAAAGATGAGCATTAAGGAGATCAACATAAAACTTCAACATTTCCGCCGTTGATCTACCTTTAAATCCGCATTTGCATTTTCTCCGTCTCAAGTCTGAAGCCAGTTTGAACTGCATAAAGCTGGTTAGATCCAGCGGGAGCCGAATTTTGGCGGTCGTTACCGAATCAACGTACGAATGACGAACTTTATGGTAACTTGAAAGTAGTTGATTTTCAATTGTTTGTGGCTTTATGGAACGTAAAACAAATGCAGGTGGTTTATGGTTTTGTGAATTGGGAAGGAAAATTTAGAATTTTTATAAGAATCAGTTAAAAGAAAATGATTTACCAAAACTGGAATTGTAAAAGATTTTAAGAAGTTATATGTCCGTAATCTTATTAATAAAGTTAGAAGAATAAAAAGAAACCACCTTTTATATTTCGTTATAATTATGAAATTTTCTGCAAAAAAATATGAGAATTCATAAAAGTTAAAGCTATGGGAAAACTGCCTTAACAAAAACACAAAAATATAACATAAAACAAGGTAGTCTTAAAATACAGTTTAGCGTAAAAAAACGTTCGCGAAATATTCAACTTAGCATAACAATTGCTACATTTATATTCGAAATTACAAACACGGCTTACTCTCGAATTTATGTAGAACTGCTATATTCTGGTATATTCAGGATTAAATCGCTCTGGACCGGATTCCGATGCTCGGTACCGGCAAACGGCCAATCATAGAACGCTAATCTCAGTTAGTTAGGATAAGCCTTATGTCATTGTCGGAAACACTTATCATTTAATCAAACAATCATGATTACAGTTAATTTAGATTCATTTTAATTACTTTTTTCCTTAATTAAGGTTAAGTCTGTACTTGAAGTGGTACGAAATAAAAGTATTCCCCGACTAAGGAGTATTTAAATAAGTAATTATTTATTTTATTACGCTTTAGGCAGGATGCCATATTTTCCAAAACAGTTTTATGAGTAAAAGAAAACTTAAAGTACCTAAATGTTAATGAAAATCTCATAATTCTTTTAAATTAATAATTAAGAACATTTCGGCTATTAACTTTTTACTAAGAACCTTTATTTACGTTTTAGAAGGGGTCATAAGTGATAACACTTCAGTGTAACTTTTGAAAACATAATTCTCATTCTGGCGTAGTCGGGTAAAAATATGGCGTCCAGAATTAACAACCACATTTTTAGTCCGTCTCTCTAAACCACACGCTTACATGGAACATCTAGCATAAATAACTACCACCAATTTGTTCAGTAAACGTCACTGTGTTCTAAATTTATGCGTGGGCACAATTACTACGCAAACGAAATTAGACAGCAGACTGTCGTAGTGGCGTATTGTCGTACTGGCGTACTGGCATGCTGGCTTAGTTATGGGTAAGCGCACACAAAACATTTTAATGTTCGTTTAATATAGTACTTGAAATTGTAATTCCGGTGACAACAATGGCAACACTTCAATTGTTGAAATAGTTTCAGCAGTGTAGGGGTTATAAACTATCTGAAGTACAAACACAGCCTGTAAACACTTCCTTCTAGCTTTGCCGTAGTAGGACATATGTATGCATATACATAACACTGCATGTACAGTCACGAACAAAAGTATGTATACACTCGGCTTTATTGAAAAGCGATTTACCTATTTATGTTTTAACGAAATTTTATGTTGTTACGTACATAGCATTTTCGAACCCATAGGTTTATGTAATGTGTCGTATTTCAACGTTGCATTCGTTATTTCACGAAAAAACCGCAATTGAAAGTTGCCAAGTGTTGACATATTGGTGTTCGTGACTGTACCAGCCAAGAACATGACTTACTGGTCTCAACAAAAAAGAACACGTTTTCAAAGATAGATAAAATAATCTTAATTAAATACACCATAATTACAAATTACAGATACCTATTAAATATTAAAAAAAAATACATAGGGTTACACAATAGGCGGTCTTAGCGCTAAAAGTGATCAAAAGTGATATAAGCTAAAAAAATACTCAAAAGATTAAACTGAAATTTTCTACGTGTGTATAAACGCTAAACGCCAAACGCATTCACCCATTTTGCACCACCAACTATCGTAAATTCTTAGTCCAACGATCGTCAGCGCCATTCATGCAGTCGGCAAACCCATCGTGTGTGCGACGAACCTAAAGGTTTCCACAGAGGTGTGTTATTGCATATTTCTCGCAAGGCAAACGAAACGAGACATGTCGCAATGTACGCGAATGAGTCATGAACCACTGTAGCTGATGACATTTATGTAGTTTCAAAAGTGAAATATGTATAAGGTGTTTGCTACGTGCGCAATTTGTATTATAATCCTGTGCTTTTTGTGTGACGGTTTTATTAAAATACAATTTAATTCAGGTCTTGATCAGGGCTAGGCAATTTGCAAAGTATAATGAGACCATAAATGAGGCCATTAGTTGCAATGCATTAGTCGTTTAAGCCATTTTTGGGGATCTCCTAAGTCCAGCAGTGGATCTTTCGGTTGAATTTGCAACCTTTACCTAGCGCTTATTTTTGGTCGAATATCAGTACCTACTAATGATTTCAGAATAACTATTAACATCTATCGGACCTGGGTCTTTTCAACCACACGCCATTTATGCCATTGTAAAAATATGGGCGAGCCAGAAAGCGGACTGATTACCAAAAGGGTCAAGACAATCGCTTTAAAAGCGTTGTTTATTTCTACAATTTCAACTGGATTAACATAAGCCTTTCGGTAGCTTATATCAATCCGATGCATTTTTGACTTTTCTGTCATCGTTATCGCTGATAGAATGTCAGTATTGCCACTGATTGTGGCTTTAAATGCACCTCAAGCGTTTGTTAAATCCCAAAGACCCGTGACTTTAATCTTTCAGGCCGCCAAGACCTCTGAATCCCAACTATCCAAATTGGCAATTTGCCACCTGGGCGTACAGGGCACATCTCTCCAAATAGTTCATTGTAATGGTCTGTGGAACGCTCTTATTCAACTGTCGACCTTGGTGGTATGTTAAGCAAAGTTCGCCTTTCAGTTTATCTGGATGTAACTAAATACCAGTACTTTACATGGAGCAACTGACTGACTGTCTTAAGAAAGTCTTTAGGTGACGTCGCCAGTTTTTGCGATGTACCGTCGCAACGTTTTTACGTGTGTTGGTCCGTAATCTGTTTGCTTTCGCTTAAAGCTATATTCGACACACCCAATATCGCTGTCGACCCATGTACCGTTGTCACCATTACAATATTGTACTCAGTGTAATGGCTCGTATGTACACAGGTACGCGTGTCGATCTCCGCTTCACTTACTATGATATTGATGCTACTATCTCGCTAACTCGGTAACTATTCCATTGAAATATATACTGTTGAGTGATCGTGTGCTTCTTTGTAAATGCTTTAGGGATTTCGGTGTACAATGTATTCTGTTTTACACGTTGCAACAAATTACTAGAAACGTCTAAACACCGTTTAATTTTCCTGTAATGTAAGAAGATTTAATAAACCAATATAATAACACTATTGATTAAATAAAAGGTTCATTAGTGCATCGCTGACGTAGCTCCGATCCCATGCAGCATTACATAACATGACGGCTTGTGTGCTGACGAGTTATATTAACGTAATATATGGAGTTAATGGGATGGGAGACGTGACTGTGTCAATTTATTATTATGCGAGTTATGTCTGATACTATTAAGGGTACAAATGTAATTTTACTCTGTGATTTGCAGCCATGTTAAAAAAAAAACTCCCAGTGAGTGATTTTATTCTCAATGCAAATATTGATTGAGTGCGGCCGCATGTCAGTGGTAACAACACCAGAATCTAGCCTCTTATTCTGTACCAAACATTGTTGCGGAAAATAAATCAAAAACTACCTATTATAAGCATCAATCAATGTTTATGATGTCTTTGTTAATGGCGCCGATTCCCTTGTTCACAAACTAAACTAAATTTAAGTTCAGTGCATCTTTTTCTTTCCATTTCATTCAGAAAAGGACAAAAGATAAATTTTAGTTTAGTCCAGTCAAATTAAGACGCTCCATAGACAGTTTAGACGTGATTAAAAACATGGCTACTAAAAATACGTCAATTTACGTCTGTCGCTGACTAATTTGACAGGACTAAACTAATATTTTATCTTCTGTCCTTTTCTTAATGAAATAGAAAGAAAAAGATGCACTGAACTTAAATTAGTTTAGTTTGTGAACAAGGGAATCGGCGCCATTATCTAATCTCGCGAACTAAATGCTTTTTAGACCTGCCTTTGAAGAAATAAAAAGCAATTGTACATAAAACACGTTCAAATTCAAGTCGCAATCTCATTTCAACGTCAATTAACGTCAGTATCTTGAAAAGATTTTGACAGAGAAGTTTTAGAAGTTTTTGACAGAGTGAGACTGAAATTAGAATGTTAACGTCCTAAATACGGGAATTGCCCGTCAAAACTCAAAAGAACCCTAAACAATGTTTAATACATTACTACCATTTTGGGACTCGCTTACCAATTCCATCTCAAATATTCTCGAATCAAGTCAAAATACAATACGAAACGCTAATGCACTAAAACTATGCATTTGCACGATGCCAGGCCATGAGGTGGAACTGAGGGATTATTCTAAATCTTGCTTGCAAGGCACTAAGCCTTGAATTTATCGTTCGAAGCGACAGCGCCGAAAAACCTTTCTTACGTGATGTGGTTATTGTAGAACTGTTTTTTTTTAGGATATGTACCTTCTATTTTAGATTTCGATTCGATTATAATTTTGTAACAATTCGGAAAAAAACAGTGGCGGACAATAACGGTTAAGTAACAGCCGCACGGGTCGATCGATTAGGTTAAGCTATCTTTATCGCAGTTGGTCCGTGGATGGGTTTACCATCTTTACATACCGAGACCCCTCCGTGTCTCAGAAAGCATGTTAATTCGTTGATCCCGGATGTCATCTCGATCTTTGACAGTCGTTACGGGTAGTCAGAAGCCCGAAAGTCTGACAACCAGTCTTACCAACCGGTATCGTATTACCCAGTAACTGGGTTGTGGAGGTCAGATAGGCAGTCGCTCCATGTAAAATATTGGTATTCAGCTGCATCCGGTTTGACTAGAATCCTACCTCAGCATAGTTGGGAAAAAGCTAGCTAGATTATGACCATTGGTAATTAACATTTTATTGTTTATCCTTACGATTTTAAAAATGTAATGGCAAGCGCGGCTATGTGATATTTTAGTCGTAGTGGGCTGAAACTGGACTTAGCAACCGGTATCGGCGATAGCAGCTGTAACGCCTGATAACATATAAATCATTTACCTTAGTTATGGTTTTAATGATGACTTGTCTATGTTTTAGTAGTTTAGGTACCATTGATTTGTAGTTGTGAGGGAACCGAGGCTTTATTGCTCGAAATCGCTTAACTGCAGAAAGCAAGCATGGTAAACAATCCTATCCTTTGTATAGCTTCATATTGCTTTAATTAAAATAGAGCATTGCATAGAAAAATACTAGAAAAGACATAAAACATACTAGAAATATGTAGAATACTTGCACTATTTTCTCACAATACATAACGTTTGCGAGAATAAGGTTTACTTTTTCTGGAACATTATGACGACACAGGAACTTAATAAATATTATAGGAGGGACGGTGTCACTGAGTAGGAAGAAACAGAAGGTCCGCTATGTTAAAATATTGACTACGATTATTGTTAGTGCTATTCTGTAAAGCACACTTCGAACCTCTTGCAAGTCACCGCATACAATTGGAAAGCGAATTCATTTGTTTTTAATATTAATCATCGCTGATTCACAGACGATGTTTGACTTTCAAAGTGCCGTTGGGAGAGGAAAACCCGTGGTAGTAGGTACATTGCCCGCACACAGAATATCTTGCCATTTTGACACCTAGTCATCATTCTTCATCATTCTTCGAACCCTTAATCCAATTAATTGGGAGTTAGTGCAACATGTCGTATTCTTCCATACATCTTTTGCAGCCGTTACCTCAATATGCACCCTCATTCAGGCCAGAACATCTTTTACACAATCCATACCTATATCTTTTCTTTGGTCCATTTTGACAAAATGGACCTTCTGAATCATATTTCTATCATATTCAGTGCGGAAGTTCATATGACCTACAAACCAATGTCATAAACTGGTCCTCTAGCGTTTTTTGTTGACGGATGAGCGGAAAAAACGACTCTTATGTTAGTTAGGGATATAGACAAAAACTCAAGGTATGGTACTTACTTTTACTGTATACGCTGCAAAATAAGGGTGCGAATATCCCTAATCTTGCCACTCGGAATAGTATGAAGCTTTATTCGACAAGGCTTCCATTTAGAAAAACTTATATATCAAATTTTTTTTCTTCTTTAATTCGTCGCCTTTTACAACACTACAAATTAGGAAACAGTTTGTCAGGTCTTCGCTGAGAACAATGCGGAACAAACTGCGCGACATATTAATGTTACTCCTAAATTATCTCAATCCGGTTTAAAAGTATCGTAGACATGGCCACGGGTATGAGTGCGACGTGTAGAATGAAATATAAACATTATCGCACGGTTTCTTAACAAAACATCGAGGTTTCTTTGTTTAATTCTATTCTTCATGTCTAATATTAATATATTAGGCACATAAACCTTCCAGGATAAATTCTCTAAGAGATGTGAAAACCGCATCAAAATCTGTTGCGTAATTTAAAAGAAAAACACGGTCACACACATAGACACGGAAAGCTTTCATTTTTTATAATATAACATGTATAGATATAGAAGTCGATCTTTGTACATTTTATATCACATAAAGAAAAAAAACCGGCCAAGTACGAGTCGGACTCGTGCACCGAGGGTTCCGTACAAACCTGTAGGTATGCCGGTAATTGACGGTTTTCGCAAATTTTCCTTTATCTGTGCTATAAGACGTTGCTTCGTACCAAATTTCAAGATTCTGAGTTCACGGGAAGTACCCTGTAGGTTTTGATTCCCTTGCGAGTGTCGAAAATTTGCGGAAATTTGCGGCATAAACGACTGTATCTTTTGATTACGTTGGCTTAGAAGTTTAATTTTTCAGTTCCCAAGGGTCAGTAAACCTGAGTATTTGATATAAATTCCAGCTTGATACCTCCACGCGTTCCTGCGAAAAAGAGTCTTGACGGATAGACAGACGGACGGACGGACGGACAACAAAGTGATCCTATAGGGTTCTGTTTTTTCCTTTCGAGTTACGGAACCCTAAAAAGGGAAACTTATTTAATAAATAAATAAGTTTCCAGAAAAACAATACAACTGACAAGCTGCTTTACTGCCATCGAAGTGACACAATATCATTGTGATCATCACAAAATGTGAACTCTGTTATCAGTAATCCTCTGTTTTTCAAACACCAGCTTTACTCATCAATTTAATACTATAATACCTGCCAGCATATGGAAAGGGAATTAGGCAAATACAATCGGATTTAGTCGGCCAAATCTGTGCATTGCAGCTGTGTACCTGGCAATGTAGCTAAGTAGTTGTACGTAGGTATAGGTATACTATGTTGGCTGGTAGTGTATACAGATAGTTCGTTAAAATAGGTCAGTAGGCAGAGGGTTTAGCGTTTTTTTTTTTTTGAGGATGGGAAATCATCAAATATGACCCCTCACGCTCTGGGCGGAGCGGAAGGAGTGTCAGACTCTTACTGACTAAAACCCACCCGTGTTCCTTCCTTAGCCCTTTATGTTCCAGGGCAGCGGTAACCCTTTCGGACGATCCCGCTACCCAGAGGGTTTAGCTTAAGTCTTCGTGAAAACAGTAAAAAATAACTAAAAGCCAAACATGACTACCTAATTACCCACCTAATTTGACTTCCTATACAAATCCTCACCTGATCCGACAATTTTGCACGGAGTTTTAATTTTTTTTTGTTTTGAGATTTTGATAAGACTTGTCATAGCCGGTGTAGCAACTGTTTTTTTTTATAAAACTTATTTAGGAATGAAACAATAGTGCGATACAACTGACGCTTAGTGCCATCTATCGACATTTCTATGGAGTTGTTCGAAATTTTCGAGTCTAATACAATTGGTCGACTATTACTCGTAAACTTGTAAAGCCCACTTAGGTGTGATAGTTTCCTTTAAACTTCGTTAAATATAGGCACTACTGTCATGAAATTTGAATTTCTAACTTCAACCGTTTAGTTGGTAGAGGGGGGGGGGGGCACTTGACTCTAACGAAAATTGGTACTTTAAAGTCACGAAAGGTTCACTTAATCAAAAATCGGTCTTCCCAAAACCGTAATATTTTTGAAAGACCTGTCGAACGATATCCCACAATATGGGAAGGGCGAAAAAAAAATTATCGTCCCCACTTCAGATGCAGGGGAGGTACCCTAAATAATTATTTTTATCAAAATTTTATTTCACTACTTTGTCGGCGTCATTAACGTGTATACTCATGCCAAATTACAAATTTCTAGTACCAATAATTTTTGAGCTAAACCGCGGACAGACAGACAGACGACATGGCGAAACTATAAGGGTTCCTTGTTGACTACGGAACCCTAAAAAGAGTTAAAGTTGCTTTTCTCTCAAACTCACACTCCAACAAGTTGCAATATTATTCATAAAATCATAAAGCCTCACAGTAAACTTAGCAGACCTTATCTTTTGTTCTACAAGACAATGTGTTATCAACGAGCTGATTACACCAAGTTTGTTATTATCAAAACTTGCTAACTTGACATTCTTAGCGGTGTTCTGTTGGTGGCGTCCTATTGTGAAGGCGGTGTGAATGTTAAAACGTGTACTGTACAGGCGACATAAGTAGGTATAGACAGTTACTTGGAATGTACTTGACTAGCGACCCGATCCTACTACGCACAGTTTTGACGACATGACAAAAATTTTGATTTTTTAATTATATTTAACTTAAATATTAATTCATTAATATTTAAGTTGTAATTAATACATTACCGCAACATTGCACATAAACGTTTTGGAATAAATTCTCTAAATGATGATTAAAACCGCATCATAATCCATTGGGTAAGTTTAGAATAAGCGGTCACACAAAGAAACACGAAAATCGAAATTGTTTTATATTATGTACAATTTATAGATACACTAAAAATTCGATAGTATGAATAAACCTATACTGAAAATTAAGGCTTTTTTATGAATGGTGTTTTCATAAAAAAAAAAACTAAGATTTAACATCTCATAATTATTTTGCATTCAAGTACAAAGTATTACAATAGCCAGTGACCTTAAAAACGTGTGCACAAGGAAAAACAAAATAAACACAAGACTTCGACTCAAACAACCCAATTTAATTTTAAACATAAAACAATCTTTTTGTACTGCATGGTGTAATTATAATACAGTAAGGGCAATTAATTGTTCAGCCAATTGTCACCATCCCCACAGTCAATTTTCTGTGTTATAACCAATTCATACAACTGACAAAATTACAGTTGTGATTTGAATATAGGGACAATTTCAGTTGGTAGTCAAATTGTTTAGCAATTATTTTCTCTTATTTATATAATAAAATAAAATCAGTGGTACTAATTAACAAATTAAAAACCATGAAACAACGCACGAAACACCACGTTCTCATACATAATATAAACCACACCTTCCACGAAATAACTGCAACAAACAGCAATGAATACATCATGACCACAAGTTTGATATCACAATTATTCTGCTGCACTAACATTCATTAGTAGATTGGTGCTTCGCGTATAAATATTTATCAATGTTCTAATACATTAGGCGGTAGACGTTCTCCTGCATTATGTATCAGTAGGTGTGTGGGAAGGGACCTGCTGCCGTTTGCAATTGTTTTAGTGGGGTTTGAAGGCAAAGGAGATTGGTTTATTGTTTCGAGCAAGACATTAGACTTACGGCCGAATAATCAAAATGCAGTTCAGGTCGGTATCATGTTGTTTCTGTCACTGTAATGTGTACGGAAGCGATAGCAATAATTTTGAGAGTATTTTAAACTTTATTTAAATATTTTTTTTGTAACAGTCCATGACTAAATAATAGTTACAATAATAACTATAATTATTATAATAACTATAACTACTCATAATTAAAATTAAATGTAACTAGGTAAATGGGGTTTTTTCATAAGTTTAAGAAAGAAAGAAAATACATTTATTTAGCATAGACTAAAAAACACAATACAGTAAGTACATCATAGATCAGATAAAAACAAAAAAATAACGATCAAATAAAACGTGAAAGTCCAAAGTAAGATATTAACAGAAAAGTGTGCCTCACGGCTGCGCCAAAAATACCGACAGTCAGACATTATGATAGTTTATTGTAATCGTTTGATGTTGTCAATGATGGTGATTTAGTAAAAAGTTGTTCCAAAGGCGGTCACCAATTACATTGTGGTACTATCATTAGATTTGACTTTATCCTGTGTGAAAGTGAATCTAGTGAACCTATTATTTCAAATCACAGAGTTGTATTCAAACGCTATGTTTCATGATGCGTTTCTAACTATTTCAGGTTCGTGTCTCCTGTATTCGATTAACTTAACTTTCAAAAACAAATGTAAACGTCTACCTTTTCTAGCTTACACCACACTTCACTCGCTGACTTTTACATATTATGGTGAATAACATATACGTTTATTTCACAGTCAATAAAACAAGCAGGCTGATTGTGATTGAGAGAGGATTCAGAAGAATCCTTGGTGTACCATAGTTACAGATACATACATGTGGGAGCTTTTTAATATTCCTAAGTAGTTCTTTGTTTGATCTCCCTTTGTGTTTGACAGAAATTCAGGATGCATTTAGTTAGTGGACCCATTTATTTTATGTTGATTTAGTGATTGTTTTTGCGTTTGAAAATAGTATAGAATGTGAACAGACAGTTGGAACAAAACGAGTTATTTATGTGACATTTTATGTATGTATTCTGTAAAAAGTAAAATATCGTACAATTCCTGAAAGTGTTTTGTTCTGGATGACTACAGGAACAGTATACACGTTCACATTATCTAGATTATTGTCAAATTATTTCATTCGTTTGAGTGACTTTAAATTGACTGAAATCAAAGTTAGATAACAGCAAGTTAACTGGAATAAACATTCGAATCTAAATAATCTAATCATCATCGCATAATTGTGATCAAAGAAAATGCCACTCTTTCCCAACCCCGATGAAGGCATATCATGCAAAGAACCAGACTGAAAAAGTTTCATAAAGCAAACGTGTTATATTATGTTAATAAAACATTACCTATCTATATACGATTTCACGGAGAGATAATCAGCCACATAATATAATTTTATCTCATTCTTTACCATCACATTGTTAACTGCAAGCTGTGAACTAAAAATGTAATACCAGTGTTTTATTAAAACCTTTCTCCATTTTACTCAAGAATAAAATTAAGAATTTTCTATAAAATAGTATTTCGGACAACACCCGCTTGCATCTTCAAACTTTCATAAAACATTTTCTTAAATAAATATAGCGTCTACGAACCGTCTACGTAAGTGCTACGCCGCTACGACGTCTACGAAGATCTACGAAATTCTACGAGTTTAACGACCCAAAATAGTGTTATAGCATTTTATGAATATTTTTTTTTTTTAGTAGTATCTAATGATAATAAATTCGACTAATAATGAGTCAGGGAACCTTTGTTTTCTACCACCATCACCATTGTCCTCCCAATCAAAATTAATGTATGACCTAGCAAACTGTAGTCGGGTTTGTCAGTGCGCAGTGGACAGCAAAATCGTCCACGCTCGCTTGCTACAACGTAAACCAGCTGAATGTAGGTGATTTCTCACAGTTTGTAAGCACACATAGTGTGCTGTTGCTGTTACGCGGATGGACAAGAAGGGATCAGCCTTGTCCCTTGCCACGATGTCGTGGTGTCGAGCCGATGAATTTGCCTTTGGTTTTGGCCCACGTCGAAGATGTTCTACGTCTCTTGAATCCGCATATCCACGGACCCATAACTACACGGTTCTCCTCTGTGAATACAAAACAAAACAGTATTTAAAATACTTACCTATAATAATAGCTATTAAAATATATACATATATATATGGGCTAGACCAAGTTAATTTTATCATAATCAACTATCTCTGTTTTGAAATTTATTAACTTTAACAATAAACATAATATTTAGAACTTCTAATACTAAATAAACTACAAATTATTAAAATAAAAATCTAAGACAAAAAAAATATAATACATTTATGATAATTTACCTATATATTATGGTTAGTATTGCACTTAAGTTACATTAATTGATTCTTAGGTAAACATTGAAAGGTGAGACGAGTTAGTTAAGTTGAAGTAGGTATAATATCAACCCCCCCCTGGTGGGTTCCCGCATTGTCGAGGCGGGGGGGCTCAGTAGCCGTGGTATAGGGGTACCACGGTGAAGCTAAGAGGAACCCCAGCGGAGGCCGCTCGTCAGGGCTTGGCGGAGAAGCCGACGACGTAGCGGCCGTAGGGAAGGTTGCGGTGCCGTTTGGGTGACATCGCAGCCTACCTGAGGCGGGCCACGATGTCCCCCGTCCGGGAGACATTGCGGCTGAGGATAAAGGCCGCGGCGGGAGAGGCTCTCCCTACCTTCCGCGGCCTTGACGGGGCCGCCACCGTTGGATGGCGGACGCGGTGGGGCCGCAGGGGAAGAGGAATGTCGGTGTTTCGTTGCCGCTCTCCCTATCCTCTGCGGCCGTAGCTCCCCTAACCTGGGGGGGCACGCGGGGCCTGCCTCTTAGGCAGGCGTGGAGGCCAGCAGGCAACGGGTGCGGGGGCACCGTTGCCTGTTTTGCACAGGCCTCCACCAGTGTGGGACGGGAATGGCCAGGTGTTCCCGGCCATTCCCATAGCCCCCCAACCTGGGGGGCATGCGGGGCCCGCCATACCATCTAGGCGGGCGTGCGCCGGGAGGGCTGTGGAAGTAAAGGCTATGCCGGTTTCCCATGGCCCTCCCATTACGGCGATGTAGGAACACCGCTGAGTTTTAGTGGATATACTACTGTCATTCCGACAGGGAGTCCCACATACCCCGTCTCGTCCCCCGGGAGGCGGGGATGCATATGGCATTTCTCAGCGACAAAAAAAAAAAGGTATAATATCAACGTAATATCAAACTATTACTCACCGATATCATTAGGCGCCTTGCAATTTCACATATAGATACGTTTTGGTCATGCAGAACAACGACTTCTGCCTTTTTTAACATTGATAAATGTTGCATGGTTGGATCCACGGAAATAAATCCGCACATGAATACGAGCAGCAATCAATAAACTCAGCGATGCAAATACTCGTAGACTGGCTCCACGGTAGCCCGCGAAATTCAAATTTTCTTGCGTTTTTTGCAATTTGCTGGTCAGTACTAAGTTGTACGTTGATTAAAATATGATTCGCGGCCGTAACAAATATGTATTTACAGAATTATAATCATTAAAGTCATCAACACAACTCTCTAAGATCAAGTAATCCTACTGAATGACTATTTCATGAAATCTTTACATTTTAGGATTATACTAACTTTACAAGTTGTATTACTGATTCTAACGATTATAATTCTGTAAATACATATTTGTTACGGCCGCGAATCATATTTTAATCAACGTACAACTTATTACTCTGCCGTCCTTTAACTAGAAAGCTGTTAACCCTCAAATGGTCAATTTTTACTTTTTAATAGAAAGTGACAGAGTTTAAAATTCTCTATCTTTCTGTCTAAGAAACATTTCTACAATATAAATAGTTCCAAAGATATGGAAAAATTTTAGGCCGTTAAGTAACACAATTTATGATGATTCCATCACTTGAAAGCGTCTAACCCACACTTCTTCGCTTAATGTACTTTAAAGTACCTTAACTGCCCGATGTGATGATTATTTTCAGGCCTTCTCTTAACTACAAGTACGTTATCTGATTATTCTTGACTATAGAGACGCCAAAGGACTATAACTACTTTATAGTTAAGCATTTGAAGAATAGTTTCAGTGAAAAACTTAACTTATTTGCAGTTACCCGCCCTTAATGCTATTTTAGTTAAGTATTTCATTCAAAAAATATAATTTTGCTTAGCTACAAAGCAGCTAAGCCTCGTTACTTAGCTAAAAGGCAGTTTATCGACTCTCGCGCTGCGTTCACTCCGGGTATGAGCGAGATGCAAGTGCCCCACTCAAGCCGTCTGCCGTTCTGTCGGACTTAATCTTTCTACCCGGAGCACCGTCTGCCATTGAAACTGACTGTCAAAGATAAGAACTACGAACCCATTGAAGACGATCGAAGAAGTGACGATGCAGATGAAGAAACAGAAATACTACAAAATCTCAATCAAAGAGCTAGCGAGTCTCTTTAATTCCGTCATCTTAGAGGGTACAAAGCCCGAGGTATGGAGCAGAGGTGAGGTGGTTCTGTTCTTCAAGGGATGAGATCAGGGCCCGTATTCCCGTAATCAAATGTCAAAAACTTGTCAAAATGTAGGGAAATTAGACGTATTTTTGACAGATTGAGACTGAGATCAGACTGTGAACGTTCTTAAAATTACGAGAATTACCCCGCAGATCTCCCCCTGGGATGTAATATCCCCGAAATTGTTCACCCATGCATTAGGTCTTCAAGACGCTGGACTGAATTGGGCAGGGTATCAACGTGGACGGCGAGTAACATCCCACATCTTCGATTTGCCGATGACATCGTCATAATGGCAGAGACGCTGGAACAGCTAACTGCATCAGCGTCTCTCCATCCTAAATGGAGCCTCTCCGCGGGTTGGCTTTAGCGTAAATTTGGACAAGACAAAAGTTATGTACAATTTGCATGTCTTAACGAGAAGGATCGAGAAAAATCCTGGAAGGATCTTCCATTTAGGCTGTGCAACATCTGGTCTAACTGTTCCAGTGTTTGTTCACCTGGTTCGATTTGCAAATGACATCCTCATATTGGCAGAGACACTGGAACAGAGCTGTTCCAGCGACTCTCCAGCCTAAATGGAGCCTCTCGGTGGGTTGGCTTCAGCTTAAATTTGGTCAAGACAAAAGTCATGTACAATTCACGTCTTTAAGAGTCCAATCCACATCGAAGGGCCACTTCTTGAAGTTTTGAAGGATTATGTCTACCTAGAGCATGTCATCGAGCTCGGTAGACACAACTTAGAGAAAACAGCCGACAGAAGGATCCTGTTGGGTTGTGCAGCATTTGAAAAACTAAGTCAAGTCGCCTCGTCGCCTATCCCGAAGTGATTGAAGACTAAAATCTTCAACAAGTGCGTTTTGTCCGTCATGCTATGCGGGGCCGAAACGAGGACACTGACGGTCAGGCTGGTCTACAAATTCAAGGTCGCTCAGCGCGCTATGGAGCGAGCTATGCTTGGAGACTCTTTGAAGGATAAAATCGGGAATGAAATTATTCGGAAAAGAACCAGGGTTACCGACATAGCTAGCAAAGTAAGTAAACTGAAGTAGCAGTGAGCTGGCCATGTTTGTAGAAGGTCCGATGGTCGATGGAGCAGACGAGTCCTGGAGTGGAGACCACGTATCGGCAAGTGTCATGTGGGACGGGGCCCCAGCTAGATAGACCGACGAGCTAAAGAAGGTGGCTGGGATAGACTGGATACGGAAGGCGAAGGACAGGGTGTTGTGGCGTCGCCTGGGAGAGGCCTATGTCCAGCAGTGGACTGCAATAGGCTGAGTTGATTGTTGACTGTGTTTAATTTATATACTGTTATGTTGCTAAATAATTAAAACTACGAGCTTTTGCTTATGGATCCGTCCGCGTGGAGGTTGGAAATGGTATAATTCCGAATAATTAACCCACGGAAATGAAGTAATGGGATAAGAAGTATTCAATGTCTTATTTCAGGCCAGTGTCTACCAGTGTGCCAAATTTCAATTAAATCCAATCAGACGTTGAGGCGAACTACCATCAAACTTACAGACTTTCAAATCCATACTTAGTATAAAAGTATAAAGCGAAAGTGATATTTCACGCCTTAAAGGCTGAACGAATTTAGATGAAGTTTAGCACACGTGTAGATCATGACCAGGGTTAGGATGATCCTTTCATCCCGGTAGTACTTTCCCGTAGGATCATTTCCGACCTCAACGCGGGCGAAGCCACAAGCGAAAGCTAGCTTATAATATTGGTAGGATTAATATTTGATACATTTAATTTGTACACTTGAAAAGTGCGGTTCTATGTTTTATCATTTATTCAGTGTAATTTTACTAAATATTTTATAACTTTTGTTTATGATAATATTAAAATAATTTAAGGCTGACGTTGCCCCATGGCTGATATAATGAACCTAAGTTTATTAAAATAATTTAGTGAGAAGGTTCCTATCGGTTACTATCGTATCAATGGAATAAAGAACATGGATTCAGTATATTGTCCATACCAAATAGTGATCTCATGATCTGTTAGATCTTAATTAGTTATAGTTGATTAGTAAAATTATATTTCTTTTCCCTTTTAAATGTTGCTTATATTTTTGATTTTTAAAGGAACATCTATTTAATTACTCACATGTTTCCATATGAATGCTTAACTATAAAGAAGTTAACCACAAGCGAAATATTTTTAGCCACCTTTTAGTTAAGTAAAGTAGTTAAGAATTTACAAAAGTTCCATATAACATTGGCAAGAATTAGTTAAAAAGCATCTAAAGCCCCTTAACCGCTTATTAGGAAAGTTATTGAAATTGAAATCGAAACGAATGTCATGGCTATTAAGCAGTTATGGTCACTTAACAACTTTTTAGTTAAGGAATTCTAAACAAATATAACTAACATTATGAAGGTTAGAATTTTAAATAAATTACTTCACTAAAAAGCCGCTACGGTATGGTTAACGGCCTTTTAGTACAGTAATAAGATGCAATAAACTGGTTACATGCTGAACAAAATTAGAAAAATGAATTTTAAAAGTAATTAATAATAGTTTCTGGACAGAAAGGGTTATTTAGGATAAACTGAAAGAAATATCAATTGATGTGTCCAAAAATCATTAACCTAAGTATCATAGTTTTTAAGAAACAACGATTCCCGCGTTTTTTGGCATTTTCTCCGAAACAACTTTTTGGGCTTAACGGCCTTTTAGTTAAAGGACGGCAGTACTGACCAGCAAACTGCAAAAAACGCAAGAAAATTTGAATTTCGCGGGCTACCTTGAAGCATCCACCTTAACGAAAAATAAAACATAACACACAATCGACAGAAACATAGGAAACTAACGCAATTCCGAGCAAACAGCCGGAGTACCGTAGGTACCTACACGAAAAAAAAAAATATCCCGGAGGCATTAATCAGGCACACTTTGTCCGACTCCCGGGATAGCAATAAAACATATCGGCGTACAGTATTGACAATATAATCCGTGTAATTCCGCAGCCATCCGATCTATCAGTTTAGTTTGACTGCCGGCTTACCGCGCGTCGCCGTCGGTTCGGAATGAAGGTATGACATATTATTATTATTGTGACGTAAATAATGATGGCTTCATTATTGGTGAATGGTTTCCTAGGATGGCAAATAATTCAACAGGCCACCTGATGTATAATAGTTACCTACTCGCAAAAGACTACACTAACGTAATTTGAAAAAAAAAATCTTGTAATCCTAAAGTGACTTTAAAATGTTGAATTAAAAAGCTCCCATTTAGCCTACCACATTTAACTACGCTGTATAGGCTGAAAGTAAAGTAGTATTATGCACTTTTGCGCTACTAATTAATACCTACGTTATAGTGATAAATTCAGCATGATTTCAAAGAATTTCTTCCCAACGAAATTGGGGTCAACTTCCATTCTATCCAGTCCGGCTGAATATTTTGCACAGAACGACTGTGATCTAATGTCCATAGCCCAATTACCAACCCACCTCATAGGAGTCGGTAAATCAGAAATACTACTTTGTCTGGTTCATTTCGAACCTCTCTCAAATGACCGAACACCATTCGAAAGCTATCTCATTTGTTTTTAAAGTGAATCATCGCGGATTCACAACGAGACACCGTTCAAATTTTAAAATGTAAATAAAAGCATGCCTGCATGTATCATAAATACAACTATGTAACAAACATACAGCCCCATCTAGAGTAAATTATCCATGATGAGCGGCATCATAAACTAGAAGACAGCAACTACAAACGATTTCTGTAGACAAGTGACGTCATCTACAATCTTCGTGGGCAATAATCTGCGCAAGCGCCACCCCGCGAGTAATCTGCACCACAACTACAGATGACTACATGTACAGATTGTGCACACATGTTACTCTTTAATTGAACAACACTAATAACAACTCAAACACACTAATTATAAAACACAATCGCTGTTAAGTCGCACTTGAAGATCACTTTCGATGTATTCGCTTGTGTCGCAGAACCAAGTCTGATTGGTCGCGGCTAGTCCCGGCCTTGTATAGTGCCGCAGATAGTTCCAGAACCTTCTATTGTAGAAACATCTAGAATGTACGAGTACATACCGGCCCCGACTGACCAGATGTCGATAGTTCTAGTAAGTTCTAGCTTCGACATTTCTACTCGACAATAGATGGCGTTAGTGACTCTATTAGTTCTGTTATTCGATAATAGATGACGCCAGTGACTCTATTAGTTCTGCTACTCGAAACTAGATGGCGCTAGTGGTAATGTCGCCATCTACCAGGCATTAATTGGGGCGCGCAACAATACCTTTTATTCACCGAAAGATGAACAAAGATCAATATGGCTTAAAAGAAAAGCTCAATGTTGCAAAAAGCAATATGCTTTTTAATCCGCCCAGTAGGTAGGTACCGTGAATTTCTCATAATAGGAGAAAATCCCGATTTCATTTAAATGCAATGAAAATGTATTTTCAGGCAAAAAACTACAATTACTAATGGATTTTTAATTGCTTACAAACGTAATAAAAAGAACGTGGTTTAATTTTTTTTTTCCAATTAATGAAAATAAAAAAGCTACCGACATTCCGAAAATTGTTTTTAAAACCCGGCCAAGAGCTGGTTGAACTCGCGCTGTCTATCTGTCCGTCACAGGGCTATTGATGAATGATAGTTGATGTTTATTTTGTAAATTGATTTTAATAAACCCTTTACGAGTCAAAATATTTTTTTAAACTAGACTTTTAGACTAGAACTAAACGCCAACCCCATGGTGTTTCCTATCCGATTACTTAAAGAAGAAACACGGACACCTTTATAGAACTGTAATAGCTAGCCAGGAGCATTGCATATAAAAAGATCAAACCCTGCGAGTTTGACTGTCAAAAGGATAACTAATTAATCCTTCTATAAAACTGCCGTGTTGTCCTAGCGGTCACAAGCGCTACTGCTGTGCATAAGGTCCTGGATTTGATTCCCGGGTCGGGCAAAGTGTTTCAATAGCAACCCGGTGTCTGGTGTTGTACCTGGTTAATGGCAATAAGCCTGCCCCTATCACATACATTACATAACTGGCAAAATGTGCGAGTGATATGTTATGAATGGTCACCCATCCACGGGCTGACCTTGGCAATCGTAGCTTTACCTTCGATTGACCCGTGCAGCTGTTAATATTTAACGAGACAAACTTAGTAATCAATTGACATAAATACAATGACGATTTAATTTATTTATCGTTAAACAGTGTTTAATGAATTGAAATATAGGTCTTCTACAGTAGAAATAAGCGTAAACATTTGTCGGTAAACTCATAGTATAAAGAGCCAAGTAGGCTATCTCTGGCCCAATCCGCGATATAATTGCCTACTGTCTCAGGGTTGTCACTTTTAGCTAAATTTTAATTCAGTGCCTATAAATTGGCAAGGGTCGGGAAGTTGTATTTTTTACTTGTATTGACTGGGTACAGGATTTGTGAGGTCGGTTTTACCTAAACGATGATGAAACTTTTCACGATGAAAGAAAGAGCGACAGGCCAGCAGACGGGCGGCGTGGGGCGGTGATGAGCACGAGTAAACGGTAGGTTACTGGTAGTACTGTCACCAATTCATTAGTTTAAAGCCCGGCCCTTGCCAAAGATAACACATCTCTGTATAACTAATTCAGTGATCATTGGTCAATAAAGTTGAACAATGGTTTTCCTAACAAATACAGAAATATATTTAAGATTCAGAGCAGTATTATTTATAAAAAAAGGGATAAAACAAACCGGCACATTTTTCATTCATTTAGCGATGCCGAAAAGCCGTGACGCGCGAAACTCGTGTGGTGTTAGCCCCGACTGGCGCACTGAGAAACGGGTCGAGATTTTGTTTAAGTGTGCGTGCGGCGGTCATAGATACTTTGGCGCACACATACAAGCCACCCGCGGTGCGTTTGTATGGAGATAACTTACTTCCCTCTTTATACTAGGTAAACTGTTATAATTAAAATTATATGAATTGTTCCAGGTACAACATTGACACACTATGAAGATGCAGTGAGAATTGTGACGCAACATTTAGAAAAGTAAGTTTTTGAAACTTCACGTTGTCTCACAAGTTAGTAGATGAACTGAGTCATAAGACTCAGTTCACCCACTAACTTGTTTCCTATTTCATTAGTTCACAATCACGAGACTATTTACTGTATTTGTTTGGCTTCATTTGATAAATATGCCTCGTAAAAAAATAGATTTAAGTACTTAAAAATAATAAATGTCTACCTATCTTGATCCAAGAACCAAGGTAGCCGAAAAAACCTGAAAAATTACTGAAAGTGGGCAGCTCATTGCTTGCAAAACCGAATGACGTCCGATGAGGCTGAAAGTTTCTAGAGTGGTGACCGCCGCTGATTTTCAGCACCTAGGCTGTGAGGGTGCTGTTCATTTGAAACTAGCCAAATAATATTATGACAATCGAATTATTAATCGCAAGTCAAAGACATACCTATTGATAAACTTACTTTTACATAAAATAAAATCGTCTAATGTTAAAACTTATCACTCACTCACACCCCACTCCTTCCTCAAACACATTGCATTCTACTCTCCAAAATATATCACCAATATACAGGAGAGTGCCTCACAGATTCGTCTTTCCACTTGCAACAGAATTGTCAATATGCATTTACGGAATAGCTGAGGAGACCTAAGTGCTACAGTCACTTTAGGTGACAGACGAGAACTAGACTATATTGTATACCATATTTAAAAAGGATTGTGTTGTCTGTTTGAGGTGAGAAGTCGAAAATTCACATCTCTGTATTTTCTGAAGTTGCTTTTATAGTAAAATCAATTTAACTGTCACTAGTTGTCATTATAATATATGTATATAAGTATATCAGTATATATATATATGTGTATATCAGTCATCATTATATATTTTGAAATTCTACGTTTTGCCATGGCCACGCTACGCACGAACACGTGCCTAGCAAACAATTGAACCGCGCAGCTAACTTAGCAGTCGACCGATGCTGGCTCAAATTACTCCCTATCAACACCTATTCAAAACATTTTCCCAAACACCCTATTAGCAATAAACTATACAGTATACACTAAAACCCTAATTAACAATACGTGTTAACTAGATTAATTAACTATATAAATGTTTCCGACAGCTATTGAAACCGTTTTGAAACCCTTTCAATAAAAGCGAAGGGCTGGTTAATTGATGAAGGGACAGTTATGATAGTGATCGCATTCCATTTACGGGTAGCTGGGTCAACAAGGGACACCCATACATAATATGGACATGATAATTTATGATCACATATTAATATTAGCCTTTTGTGTCGCACTGCAGAGCAAATGTCTCCTTTCCCTCCTACGCAGTTTTAATGTACTGAGAGTGTTCAGTTACATTTTGCCCTTAATGACGATGATGATTAAGTACCACCAACCATGTTTAAATCGCCAAGTTGCTGTAGTAGTAATGTTCATTACTACTACAGCAACTTGGCGATTTAAACATGGTTTTACTGGTATATTTTTATTTATGTGATCATGGATCATCATCCATGATCACATAGGTGAATTTTGCCCTTAATCATCATCGTCATTAAGGGCAAAATGTAACTGAACACTATCAGTACATTAAAACTGCGTAGGAGGGAAAGGAGACATTTGCTCTGCAGTGCGACACAAAAGGCTAATATTAATATGTGATCATAAATTATCATGTCCATATTATGTATGGGTGTCCCTTGTTGACCCAGCTACCCGTAAATGGAATGCGATCACTATCATAACTGTCCCTTCATCAATTAACCAGCCCTTCGCTTTTATTGAAAGGGTTTCAAAACGGTTTCAATAGCTGTCGGAAACATTTATATAGTTAATTAATCTAGTTAACACGTATTGTTAATTAGGGTTTTAGTGTATACTGTATAGTTTATTGCTAATAGGGTGTTTGGGAAAATGTTTTGAATAGGTGTTGATAGGGAGTAATTTGAGCCTGCATCGGTCGACTGCTACGTTAACGAGCGTTAGCTAGATTTTGGAAAAAATGTTTTTCGTTTAATCTATTTAATTAAATTAAATAACTCAAATCCAATTAACAATACCCAAAACAAGAATACAGCCAAACACATTTTTTCCCTGAAATCAGCCAAACCACCAGCATATTAATCTTCAAAACCAAGAGAAAGGTTTAAGCCTAATCTATCGGACGCTGCAGAATAAACCTGGAACCTCACTGGTCAAAATCTAGTCACTGATTAAATGTTATTTTACGGAACGCATTCGCACTACATGAAACTCTACTTATCTCTGTTAAAGAAGACAAACATCTGCGCATAAGGGAGAGGATTCAGGAGAGTTATTTTTTGTTAGTGGTGTTAGTATACAAGCTGTTGTTTTGCATCCTCGTCAAATTTCAGGAGGCTGCTAGGAAAGACATAAATAATCAAATAAAATTACGATCCCTGGTAAATAATGAATACATACTTTTTATTTAGTTATTTAAGTTTGACAGTATTTCAAAATACACTACTTTCAAAGAACAGAATCGCGTTATTTTATCGTAAAAGCGGCCGCGTTTTTATGGGTGTGTAAAAGGGCAGTTACAGTGCGGTCTCAGACAGGCCGCGTTTTAATATGCGTGTCCCACAAACGTTTCCGAAAATTAGAAAAAAAAATACCTATTTATTTTATTATTGATTCATGTCGAGAATCAGTAGCATAGTTACCTCCTTGAATTTGACGAGGTTGCAAAACAACACCTTGTATTTTTATAGTGTTTTAACCGGCATCAAAAGGAAAGAAGTTCTGTTTTACGTATACGTACGCGCGTACGTATTATGAGATTTTTTTTGTGAAACATTTGACATTTTAATGAAAAAGAAAACCAATAAATTTGCATACATATTAAGTAGTACAGACGCCAGCAGGTCAAGCTACCCGAAACTGTCAAATTTTCCCAATCAACCTTGAACCTTAATCCTTCAGCGATAAAGTTGAAAATATATTAAAGAAATTTGACAGATTGTAGTAACTTGATGTGCTGGCGTCTGTACATACATATATTTATTCCTCTGCCCTTGGGTTCATACAGTCGTCCAAAGGTCATAAATAATTAACTACAAAGTTCCTATGCCACTGGTGGCTGAGTTCACCAGCGAGTGATTTAAAACAATAATTATACATGAAAAAAAAAATATTTTTACCTTACTTCTGACTTTTACGTGAAAAATTAATTAATGGACTCTGAGGTGAATCCCGCGCGGAATGATGTGTCACGCGACTACGCGCGTCGATTTTTTCAAAGATTACCTTTATTAGCTTGACAAAAAGTAGGTAAACTTAACTATCAAAAATATTAAATTACATAACAATAGGTACGTTGTTGTTGTTGTTGTTGTTGTTGACAGTAAATGCTCTTTAAACTCAAAGAACTACTTATCCAGTATTCGTGATATTGCGATTCATTAATATCATCTTTGAATAGATTTTAGTATTACATTTTTAATGTACGCGAAACAAGCCGAGTAGGCACATCTACATAGTTTTCAATAAAATGACCAGTCAAGATCATTCTTGACCGGTCGTTGACTATTTGACCGGAAAATAGTCTTTAAGAGTAGTAGTAATAGTCTTTGTCTTTATGAGTCTGCTCGAGATATGTGAAAGGTATGCGGAATCCCATGGGCTCAGATACAATGTGAAGAAAAGTGAGGTACTAGTCTTTAAGGCAGGCACGAAAAGCTACCCAATTGTACCACAGTTGAAACTTTGCGGCAGTCCCATAAAACAAGTCACATCTTTCAAGTATTGGGCCACTGGATTTCCGAAGACCTGAAAGACAACCTGGACATTGAGCGTGAGCGCAGAGCGTTGGCTGTCCGCTGCAATATGTTGGCTCGCAGATTTGCGACATGCTCGACTGACGTAAAGGCTGCGCTGTTTAGAGCGTATTGTCAGTCGTTTTACATGTGCAGTCCGTGGGTCAACTATACGCGGAGGGCATACAGCGCTCTGCGCGTCCAATATAATAATGCGTTCAGGGTGTTGATGGGGTTGCCGCGCTACTGTAGTGCTTCCAGCATTTTCGCGGAGGCGGCAATTGATGGGTTTCACGCAATAATGCGCAGGCAATGCGCCTCCATCATGCACCGAGTACGCGCCAGCCCCAACAGCATCCTGAAAACCATAGCGGACAGGTGGGATAGCCCCATACTGGGACATTGGATATGCCTACATGCCAGTGGGGCGTAGGTACCTAATTACTTACATAAAACTATATTTACCGGGTAGCTATAAGTACTAACTCTTAGTTCTAAGTTTCTTTTTGTATACTAACCAATCAATGGACATTGTCTGAAATATATTTTTTTTTTTTTAACGTTCACAGCACAATAAGTTTTTATCTTACCCTCTTGTAAAAGAAAATAAAAAATAAAACGTATTTTTTTTTTGTAGATTCGAGTCAAGAGACCTACAGGACATAGCTCTAGGTAAGTGCACAGAATAAGAAAAATATAATAGAAGTAACATAATGTAAAGTCAGGGAAACTAATCGTTTACCACATTGAGTAATACTAGGCGTTAATTAATTAACATTACAAGGCACGTAACATAAAATTAAATTACTTGCAATATGTCAGCTAGCCACGCCAAAATACCAACAAATATAATAAAAACTATACGTACTCAAGCTGAAAAATAATTAATTAAAATGTAAATAAAAACTTACTACCTAAACAAAAGCCTCCAGGCATAAAGGGCGTGACAGCTTACAAATTTAATTTATAAGAAATACGACTAAACTCTATGCAAGAGCTACCGGAGGTCTTACGAGTTCTTTTGAATGGCGAGCATCCCAAGTCCAACCATTTCTTAAGCAATATTCGAGCTTACAACAGTGCTTTTCAGATGACTTCATTTGGAGCTCATCAAGTCACTAAATCTGGATTCATGCCAGCTTTTTACAAAAATTAAAGGAACGTCTCGAATCGTCTCGCGCATCACGCTGTTTTCCCGTCCCTGGACTCTTAGAATTCGACATTAGACGTTTCAGATCTTTGATTTTGTCGACCTCGTTGTCGCTGGCATAAGCAACGGGATCCGCGTACGAAGTCGCAGGCAGAAGCTAGTAAGAAATATAGTGTGAGCACTTGTTTTAATCTTAAATCTATGCTGCGTGGAGGTTCGCTAATATTGATCAAAAATTGTTTAAAATCCAAACAACGAAATGACATGGGGTGGGTTTATCAATTGAACATTGCGTCGAACTGTCCTATTTTGAGCTTGATAAGCATATTGTAGTGTGCGTTTACAGACCCCCTAATTATTAGAACTTTTCGTTATTTGAGTCCCTCTCACAGAGAGGAGGCCTGTGTCCCAGCAGTGGGAACATTATAGGCTGATTATGTATCGTAAATTATTTGCTGTCTGATCATAGTGGACAAACGGTAACTTTTAAGTTTAAAACACCTTTGCAAAAAGTGCTAAAATAATTTAGACCAATAACAACTGGTAAACTAAATAGATTCAATAGTAGCCTAAATATTAAGTTAAATGATCTGGGCCGAAATATGGATGACACAAATAAATTGTACGAGGATTTCTTTTCAGTTGTGGACACTCAATTCAATAAAACTTTTGAAAAGAAAACAAAAAATATTTGCCCTAATTATATATTTAGTGACTAGGCAGCTAGAGGTATTGGGATAAGAAGGGAAAGACTGTTCGAGCTGTATGGCCTTAAGCCTTACATCAATACAGAAACTTTCAACAAGTATGTTGCTACATATTCCAATTTTTTTAGAAATACCTGCAAGATTGCCAAAGCCCTGTACATAAGCAACAAAACTAAATCAGCAGAAAAAAAATAAAAACAGTTTAGAAAATTATAAATAACGAAACTACTCGTAGTAGGAATTAAAAACGAAACACTGATTACACAGATTACACATTGGAGACTTCACGTGGTGCCATATGCTCTAATTAAGAAGTAGCTCATGAATTTGTCAATTTCTTTACTAATATACCATCAAAAAAAAACGGAAGCCTTAAATTCCTCACCCGACGTATCACTTGATTTACTAAGAGCGAACGTTCAGGCTGCCCCGTTGAATTTCAATTTAAAACCCTATGATAGTTATAAAGCTTTTCGACAAATCAAAATCAAAGTACCGGAGATCTATGGGGAATGTCTATCAAAGTTTGTACATCCATAATCGAGACTATATCACTGTAGCGGTATCTACAACGCCACATGCGAACAACGCGTCATACTGACGTCACGCAAATCCTGCATCTCGCAAGCAGAGTTTACCGCGCACTTAGCATAGATACAATTTCCCAACATCAATCGTTGGGCAATTGCCCGCCAGACAGAACACCCGTCTGGTCGGAGGATCCTCCCTTTTCTATGGAGGTTGAGTGAACTTTACACCCTATTCCTCATGCCTCCAAATCACCATACTTCCCAGATTCTCAGATCATACTTTCCACAGTCTTTCCAGATTTAATGAAATACAGTAAGGTTATTCCACTTTTTAAATCTGGGGATAGCAAAGACACCAATAATTATAGACCGATCCGCGTTGCCGGTATTCAGCAAAGTATTCGAAAATGTAATGCTCAATTAATTGTAATGCTTAATCATGTTAATAACAACAAAATCTTACACGATCAGCAATATGGTTTCACCAAAGGACGTTTATTCGCACAAGTAAATATTATATCACAGTTACTTGAAAACCTAAAGTGTATTACTTAGATCAATTTTCCTTTAACTGTTATTGTTTATTTGGAAATTGAGAAAGATGTTGTTCCATTTATATTTAAAAGTATTTTTTTTAATATGCATGGATTAAAATAAATACTTACCTTGGTTAAAATCTTCTTCTCGTACCTACATTGGAAAATATCTTTCAATATGAAAACAAACCGTCAAATAGAAAGAAAGAAAAAACGTTGATTTGCGGTAAACATGACGCAAAAAAGAAGATAAAAACAAAATAAAGAAAAAAACAATAAGAAATGGTTGACATGCGTCACATCCACGCAAAACGGCCATCGCTCAGCATTATACCGCGACCCTATGCAAGACAGAGCCCCAGCGCTGGTTTTCAGCGACAGCCGGCGCCGACGTAATGACGTCGTCGGTCGTCTGAAATCAACGTTTTATCTTGAGTTAGAAGTTTAAGTCAGTTAAGTAACACGTTGTTTTTTTAAGCGTGGTTAATCGGTGAAAATTCGATCACATAAAGATTCAACTGTTTGTTAGACGAGTGTGCAAATGAACTAAATTGAAATTAGCTGTCAAGACCAACCAAGGAAAGATGAGTACATCTTTTCTTACTTGTAAAAACATCACAATCTCCTTTAAAGACTTAAAATAACCCCTTCCATCCCTCTCTATCTCCCTTCTACCTCTGTATCTCAAGAAACGTTTTCAGTTTCTTTGCGACTCCCACACGAAATTGTTAAGGTCATCAGATAACTTGACGCTCAAAATGCCTATGCATTCCACAACTTTCCTTGATAAATCTTTTACTGTCCAGGCCGCTCGTTTGTGGAATGCATTGCCAGTTGAAATAAAACGCGCGCAGTCAATACAGGTGTTAAAAGTCTTGTAAAGGAGCTTGTCGTTGTGATATTGTTGTCCTAACTGCAATCATCTACAGTCTTCTTTTATTTTTCGTTGCTTGTATATATAGGATGTATGTATTTATGTGTCTATAATTTTGGATATGTATATATTTGTGTATTTTTTTTAGTGTATTGTATACATAATATTTGCACCAACGACAGTCCCATTTTATGTCCAGGAAAATCACTGTCCATTCTAAGGTTGCCTGGAATAGATCGCAGTAATGCAATAAGGCCGCCCATTGTATATTTTGCAGTGTTACATGTATTTTTTATGCTAAGTATTTTTATGGTGTACAATAAAGTATATATAAATAAATAAAGGAAACACTTTCAGCTAAAAATAGCCTTAAACTGAAAACCTCAAACCCACTCAAACTCGGGTCCAGCAAAGACCTTACTCATGAATGATTACAACACAAGTACCTACACACCTACCTACTCGTTGTGTGACCCTTCGCGAGATTAGGTGACCGCTGCCCAAAACTTTACTAATTAAGAGTACCCAACACCACTCAGTGTCTGTTAATTAACGTGTAGCGGTATCTACAACGCCACATGCGAACAACGCGTCATACTGACGTCACGCAAATCCTGCATCTCGCAAGCAGAGTTTACCGCGCACTTAGCATAGATACAATTTCCCAACATCAATCGTTGGGCAATTGCCCGCCAGACACAACACCCGTCTGGTCGGAGGATCCTCCCTTTTCAATGGAGGTTGAGTGAACTTTACACCCTGTTCCTCATGCCTCCCAACTGGTAACCCCGAGTATGAACGTCAGCGCAGCCTTCGTGCAAACACTTCAGCGTGACGTCATCATCATCACTCCCGCAAGCTTCAGCAGCGAGTCACCCAGCCAGCCAGCATCCACGGCTTCAACGGGTATCCTGACCACCAGCATGCAGCGTCCGCGCATACCTGGTCATCACCCTCAGCCTCATCAGCAACCTTAGCACAGCACACTGCACCTTCGGCCGGTCAACAAGCAGAGCACCCTCTCCTGGTCGACGCAGCAGCCAGCCTCAACCCGGCGCTGTACGACATCCGACGCACTGGAACGCAGCGCCACCCCGACTCACTGGGGACATCTCCGCAGACAGTTCCGACTCACCGTGAACTATGCGACAACCGGTTCCGACTCACTGGAACCTCAGCTGGTCTGGCAAGCGACGCAAGACACAAGACTCAGCCCACTATCAACCTCCGGTCTCCGGAGGGGAGTGATGTAGCGGTATCTACAACGCCACATGCGAACAACGCGTCATACTGACGTCACGCAAATCCTGCATCTCGCAAGCAGAGTTTACCGCGCACTTAGCATAGATACAATTTCCCAACATCAATCGTTGGGCAATTGCCCGCCAGACACAACACCCGTCTGGTCGGAGGATCCTCCCTTTTCTATGGAGGTTGAGTGAACTTTACACCCTGTTCCTCATGCCTCCAAAAACGTTACATACGTACAATATGTTGAGAAACTTGTGTGGCGTGGTGTAGCTACAGACGCCAGCAGGTCAAGCTACCCGAAACTGTCAAATTTTCGCAATCAACCTTGAACCTTCATTCTTTACAGATAAAGTTGAAAATCTATTACAGAAATTTGACAGATTGTAGTAGCTTGATGTGCTGGCATCCGTACATGGGTTTAGAGTTTTTAACCGACTTCTAAAAAAGGAGGAGGTTCTCAATTCGGATGTTTGTATTTTTTTTTATGTTTGTTCGCGCATAACTCCGTCGCTTGCCAACCGATTTGAAAAATTCTTTTTTTTTTGTTGGAAAGGGTATACTTCCCAAATGGTCCCATAAAAATTTCATCAAAAACGGTTCAGTAGTTTTATTTTTAAACCAAAATTACTGGTAAAAATTACAACTTAAAAGTGAAAAATAAAAACTTTTTTGAAAAAAGAAACAACCGACTTCCAAAAACGACACTACAAAGTGAAAAATAACTTTAATTTCGGAAGTCGGTGGCAAACAACGAAAATGCGAACCCAACGACACCGACTTCCGAAATTAAAGTTATTTTTCACTTTGTAGTGTCGTTTTTCGATAAATTAATTGCCTAGAGGTCGGAGTAATGACAAATATAGGAGCAGAGAGGAAGGAAATTAATTGTGTTTACGGTTTACTAGGTACCTATCTATGTTCTTAAAGGGAAATAACGATATACTTTTAGTATCTGTAAAACAAGATTTACCGAGGAGTTTACTGCCGGCTCTTCTTCATAGGAAACCACCAATAGGAACCGTGCACCTGCACCTGCACGTGCAGCTTTGTTTCATGAGTGCCCATGTAGGTCAAAATATTTTGAGTTTGAATATGAATCATCCTCGCTTTAATTTTATGGTCTGTGCCTTGTAATGTTAATTACTTAACACCTAGTATTGTATACAATCAAGTTTCAAGTATTTTCTAACTGAACAGACCGCTGTGCTGCTAGGGAGTTTGTTGCACTAGGAAGTGGTGAAGGGTGGGCGTTTTTGAGGGACTGTCTTTTGTAATTTTGTCGTTCGAAAAGTGCTGATTCTCAGCCTAATTTGAATAAATGACTTTTGATTTTGATTTTAAATCAGCAATTTGGCGACTGCATCAATGGTATATGGCGTGTTGGAAACTGTTTGCATTCGATTGGCTACCGCCAACGCTAAAAAAAACGCGTCAAAAAAAAAAAAGATTTATTGTATTCTTAGTTGTATTAATAGTTGTACAGGGCACAGGCTTTCTTTTTCCAAATATCTGTCTGAAAACTTAACAAAATGTCAGTTACCAACATCACTGTTTAATCAATCTTAGTTTATTTACACTCCACCAGACCATTAAAGATTCACTATCGCCTTATACGATGAACCTTCTTCCAAATACAAAAAAGAAGAAAATCAACATCAATACATAGAGCCCGTCTTGTCTTACTGCAGAATCAATTTATCTACATCTATGCGTATACGAGAATTTCCCATGGGAACAAAGCTAAGTTAGAAAACTACCAAATTGACTTAGAAGTGACGTACGAATAACAAAAGGTATACTTTGGACGATATTTTTATTTGTTGTCCTAGTTGAGTGAGTGTTGATATGTGAGGCGATGGAGTGAGGAAAAAGGACGCTAGTTCTTACTATGAAATGTTAGCTATGTGAGTGAGAACTTTAGCTCATGCCGTGGTCAAACTCAAACTATTTATTTCAACTAAACCAATTACAGGCACTTTTGAATTGTCAAGGGTCGGTCAGTCATAAAGATGAAGCTAGTTGCCCATTCCAAAGCGTAGTAGGTGCCTATGGAGAAGAACGGGCAAGAAACTCCATGGACACTCTTTTAAATCACAATAATATGGTTACAAAGTATTGGTTACATCATTCATTTTAAAAATTATGCATGTGAGAACGATGCAGAACGTTAAAAGCGTCCGTATTGAAAAGATAAAAAAAAAAACAATTCAAATATTAAATTAAATTAAAAAAAGCCATGGCAGCAAAGAGTTGACCAGTCCCTAATGACGGCGCCCGTTCACGAACATGACGCAAAGATCAGCACCATTCAGCTCAGTCATTTTGAAGGGAGCTAAATAATCCAACACATGCGCCACCATCAGCGAGACATTAGAGTGAGCATGACATACTCTCAGCCGCCAAGGCACATTCAAGTCAATGAAAGACGTACCCAGTAAATGGTAGCTTTATAGTATGTACACAGTACTCACATATGTGCTATGCAATTAAACAATACTAGGAGATTATAATATAATAATATCCCTGGACATTTCACACAGCGCCATCTAGTCCCAAGCTAAGCAACCTAATGCTTGTGTTATGGTAACAAGATGGCTGATAAACTACTTATATACATTTTTTTTTTTTGTATATACTTACATATTATAGATAGAAAAACACCCAGACTCGGAACAAATACATGTAGGTCATACAAATATTTGTTCCGTGCGGGAATCGAACCCGCGACACGCAGCGCAGCAGTCAATCGCTTAACCACTGCGCCAACCGTGCCGTCGATTGAATTTATATAAAGCAAACATAGTATTTTAAAATCTTCAGCAGCGCCAACAGTATGTAGGTAGGGTAGGCGTGTGTGAAGTATTTTCATGTTCATATACAATCTAGTCATTTATGGCACTCGCCGGCCGCTGCCGCAGCACCTCTTCGCTCGCTCGGCTCGTGCGTAAGAGGTTACAGTTTTAACCCAACCTTTTTTTTTGTCGCTGATAAATGCTTTATGCATCCCCGCCTCACGGGGGATGAGACGGGGTATGTGGGACTCCCTGTCGGAATGACAGTATACCCACTAAAACTCAGCGGTGTTCCCACATCGCCGTAATGGGAGGGCCATGGGAAACCGGCATAGCCTTTACTTCCACAGCCCTCCCGGCGCATGCCCGCCAAGATGGTATGGCGGGCCCCATATGCCCCCAGGTTGGGGGGCTACGGGAATGACCGGGAACACCTGGCCACCCGCCTAGCTGGCGGGCCCCGCATGCCCCCCCAGGTTGGGGGAGCTACGGCCGTCAACGTCACACCGACACTCCTCTTCCCCTGTGGCCCCACCGCGTCCGCCATCTAACGGTGGTGGCCCCGTCAAGGCCGTGGAAGGTAGGGAGAGCGGCAACGTCACGACGACACTCCTCTCTTGCCGCGGCCTCCAATCCTCAGCCGCGATGTCTCCCACACGGGGGACATCGCGGCCCACCTCAGGTAGGTAACGATGTCGCCAAAGCGGCACCGCAACCTACCCGCTGGCCGCCACGTCGTCGGCTTAGCCGCAAAGCCTTGACGAGCGGCCCCCGCTGGGGTTCCTCTTCGCTTCACCGTGGTACCCCATACCACGGCTACTGAGCCCCCCGCCTAGGCAATGCAGCAACCCACCGGGAGGGTTTTAACCCAACCTAAACTAACCATTTTTTTTTTTAATTAACCTCGTCTATCTAGTTTGTAACAAGCCGGAGACATAACTTAATATAACTAACATAACTTATCTTAACTTAACATAACTTATTTGGTAATAAACGTACATTTTATGGCAATCATAGTGGATTATTTAGGCAGAAATAGCGCATTAAAACAAGCGCATCAGATTAATGCGCTATTTCTGTCTAAATAAACCACTATGATTGCCATAAAAATATGTAGGTTTATTACCAAATAAAGTATTATGATGCCATATTAAGTTATGTCTCCGGCTTGCTGCAAACTAGATAGACGAGGGTTAATTTAAAAAAGAAACGGTTAGATTAGGTTAAGACTGTGACCACCTACGCACGAGCCGAGCGAGCGAAGCGAGCGGCGGTGCCGCGGCAGCGGCCGGCGAGTGCCAGAAACGACTAGATTGTATAGAAAAAAAAAAAAAAATGGAAAAAAAGAGATTATTTTTTGCAGGCTGTCGAGAACCGAACATGATTTATTTGGAGTCATTTTGCTTAAATAGGATAGCGAGATGTTAAAACTTTGGTTATAAGTTTACATTAAACTGCGGGTTTAATTTTGGTGATCATTTACTATTTTTGTCTGTTATGTAATCTATGTGTATGTATATGTATATCTGGTGGTAAGTTAAACATAAGCCTTTTATAAATCAGACCATTAAGGGTGATTTTCAACGTCTGTCAACTGTTTGAAACAGTATCTTGTCTTCCAATTAATATACTTACTTTAATTGATTTTTTTTCATGGTGACTTTCAAAGTGCTTTTTAGTGGTCTAATTGGAAATAAATGGCAGTATAATTATGAGAACAGTTCGTGACGTAGTAAAAACGTTAGCAGCAACATTAGCAGGCAACGTGGTCAACGACAAGACCCTTCACGAAGCCATCATCTACGTATTCTTCTGTTTACGGTAGTGCGCAATGTAACGCTCACAAAACGTTGTGTTTATGGGTGTGTGCAACGGTACAGGGATCGTGAGAGTATTTACGGCACGGTTGGCGCAGTAGTTAAGCGATTGACTGCTGCGCTGCGTGTCGCGGGTTCGATTCCCGCACGGAACAAATATTTGTATGACCTACATGTATTTGTTCCGAGTCTGGGTGTTTTTCTATCTATAATATGTATGTATTTACAAAAAAAAAAATGTATATAAGTAGTTTATCAGCCATCTTGTTACCATAACACAAGCATTAGGTTGCTTAGCTTGGGACTAGATGGCGCTGTGTGAAATGTCCAGGGATATTATTATATTATTATTATTATATTTAAAGTTAAGTTATAGCATTTAAAATAATTATCACAATGTCGGGAAGAACGAGTGACTCTCAGCTTCATTAATAAGGGTATTTTACACCCGTTATTCTCGTGGAGGCTATATTAATGCCAATCGTGAAAACCATATTTCTATGTGGGTTTTGGTGAACACACACTGCATAAAAGGCCATTTATCACCACTTTAGCTCACAGCGTGTTATATGAGCAAGAAGCACTTCCCATTCAGCAAAACTAAACACAAGCTAATATTATTCTGCCAGGGTAGCGGGATTGTCCGAAAGGGTTACCGCTGCCCTGGAACATAAAGGGCTGAGGAAGGAACACGGGTGGGTTTTAGTCAGTAAGAGTCTGACACTCCCTCCTGCTCCACCCAGAGCGGGAGGAGTCATTTGATGATTTCCCATCCTCAAAAAAAAAAAAAAAAGCTAATATTATTAATACAACAGCTAAGTAATTGCAACTCCACGCTCACGTATAATGTTACGCCCGAGAACAAGAGATAAACTGTCGATATAACACACATGTATGAAGATTAGTAACATCTTCATACATGTGTGTTATTCAAGATCTAAGCCTTAATAAATTCAAATCATTCATTAAACGTAAGTTGTGCCAGAAAGCCTTTTATACCGTTAAGGATTATATCGAGGACAAAAAGGCTTGGGATTGAGCTGCTTCCAATTTTTTATGTATTAAATGTTTTTTTTTCTGTTTTGTTGTTGTTTTTCTTTTATAATACACTTTGACATTAATGAATAAATAAATAGTATATATTAATGAATTTGATATATACTATGACATTTGCTTACTTTGTGAAGTATTCTATTATTTTAATTATTGTGCACTAGCTTCTGCCCGCGACTTCGTACGCGGATCCTGTTGATTATGCCAGCGACAACGAGGTCGTCAAAATCAAAGATCTGAAACGTCTAATGTCGAATTCTAAGAGCCCAGGGACGGGAAAACAGCGTGATGCGCGAGACGATTCGAGACGTTCCAGATCTTTAATTTTTGTAAAAAGCCGGTATGAATCCAGATTTAGTGACTTGATGAGCTCCAAATGAAGTCATCTGAAAAGCACTGTTGTAAGCTCGAATATTGCTTAAGAAATGGTTGGACTTGGGATGCTCGCCATTCAAAAGAACTCGTAAGACCTCCGGTAGCTCTTGCATAGAGTTTAGTCGTAACTTTCCAGACGCACAACACATTCCCTTGGTCTCTCCCTTCCACTTACACGCGTGACAGTGTGCACACACCTCAGACATGGTGCCAATGTCTCCGTGTTCGAAGTAATTAATAAATGGGTTATAGGAAAACGCGCTCCTTTCTTTATTGTTCCACGGTTGCTCATTAGGATCATAAACCATAGACTCATTATCAGATGAGGATGAATTGCGAAGATTGCGACGTATACGGTCTAGATCAATTTGGGCCACACGCTGTTCGACTGACTTGCCCGAATTCACTCACGTTCTTGCGTGGAATAAACAGACACCTCAACACGCATGTCGTGATTTCTTTGCCGAGCAAGTGCGTTGCGTTGCTCGTGCTGCTCGTCTGTCTCCAAAGACCGAGCTAGAGCATGCTGTGAGCGGTCTGCACTAAGGCGCGTGTCATGCTCTTCAGGATTCTCAAGTGATCGAGATGTGGCAGTGCGAATACGCTGGGAGCCTAAACGCGAGTCACTCTGCGTGTAAGTCTCCAAAGCGCGAGATACTGCGTGGTGCTCGCGATCGCTTGCTTGGCGTGTATAGCGCTCCTGACTGTTCTCGCGTGACCGAGCAGTCTCAGTGCGAAAAAGCTGAAGACTTAATCTCTGCTCTCTCTCTGTATCCGTTTCGGAAGCGCGAGATAAAGAATGACGCTCTCGGTTACGCGCAAGTCGTATCTCACGCTCCTGACTGCTCTCAAGTGATCGAGCAGTCTCAAAGCGGATATTCTGAAGACTCAACCTCTGTTCCCTCTATGTAACCGTTTCGGATGCGTGAAACAAAGAATGACGATCCCGGTCGATAGCTAAACGCATTTCTCGTTGCTCCACACTTTCCTGAGATCGAGAAGCAGTAGTGCGGACTCGTTAAAATTTTAGTCGTAATTGGCGCTGCGTGCTAGTTTCTGCGGACAAACTTAGTGCATTACGCTCACGGTTAGAATCTAGCCGTTGTTCACGCTCTGCGTCGGTTTCGAGAGATCGAACTAACCTGCGTATCTTAGAAACCCTTGAGTTTAGAGACAGATTTGATATTTTTCTAAAAGCCATAGCTAAAATTCCTTCTTAATCCGATACTAACGATATTCAAATCAATGAAAAATAATCGAATAAGTACGTAAGAATTGTTAGTTAGTAGAAAAATAATAATTATTCGCAGGAAAATTAAACACATAAACCAATACAGGCAACAAAGGTAACCCCCGTTTCTATAAGATGAGAGCGGCACATTGGCACCTATAACATCACTTTTTGGGAACGAAACCATAGCGCGATCTAACTCGACGCCAACGCCATACAGTTAGAAAACGGAAACTACCATAATATAATTTACCCAAATTAATTAAATTATGAATAAAACTAAATTGTGGTTAATTTAACAGACAACTACATTATTTTTGCATTAAAAAAAATATGGTATCAGCACCAAGGAACAAAACTAAGAATTACATAGGTACTTAAATCCTACAACAAATGTGCTTGGTAAGATATAACTTAGAACCAAAAGTTTGACTTGAATTCATGATAGTGTAGCTTGTTGTACCACCAATCAATCTGTTTAGTATTATTGGTGTGAAACTCTCCATACAATTAGATAGGACATGAAAGTTCTCAGATTTCATATCAGTATCGTTCCCAATGCACATAAAAAATGCAAAAACTAAAAAAAAAGAATTTTACGATTTTTTAAAACATGACGGCAAAAATAAAAAAAAATCAGTATGGGATTTGAACTCGCACCATTTAGTGCAGTAAACGGTAGCCTGACCTTACCGCTAAATTCTCCGTTGACATATTGTTAAAATAGCTGTTCCCTTGCAATTTATAATATTACTGCCCCGCTCCTTTATAAAAATAGCGTGATTATTATGTTCCCAGAGTTAAATTATTATTAACTAAATAAATAACATGTCATTTTGTGCATTAAATTATTTTGTGCATTCAATTACGAACAAAAACTTTTTAAAATCAATATTGCTTACCTCCCGCAACATACGGCGTGATAATATGTAGCCTAAAGCCTTCCTTGGTTTACAAAGAACATTTTTGCTGAATTTCAATTCAATCTATCCAGTAGTTTTGGCGTGAAGCCGTACCATACACACAGACAAACAGACAAACAGACAAAAATTCTAAAAAGTCACTTTTTGTCATCAGTTAGGTTTTTCTAGCAAAAGCCACTTATTTTTTCTCGAAAATTCTCAATGTACAGTTTTTCTTTCGTTACTGTTTTATTATATGTATAGATAGATGTGAAGACTATGTGGGTCATTTTATTTTTCTCTCTGTTCTGTTAGTTTTTGTCAAGGTCTGGCAGTTTGAGTAATTAATGTGGCCTACCCAAATGTCCTTTCTTTGAAAATTTACGCACTGAATAAAAATTTATCCTGTATTGAATTAAGCGTGACGTCATCTACTCAGTATAATCTCCGAAGTAATTAAAAGTTGACTGTAATGTCACCTCATTTGCCTAAATCGGTACCATTTAAGCTGTGGGTGACCTACATTGAGGCCGCTTTTTGGCTTCACAGCGATGCGGTAAGAAAGTAAATTAGTATTATTTATTAATATGCCTTGCTAATATAATAAATAACTAAAACGGTTCTCGATACAATTATGACGATCCACTATACATCTTGCACTACGGTGCAAGATAGCCATTATTGTGAGCCAACACAAACCGTATTTTTCTTATGGTAAAATGTTTTATCCACCTTCCTTTTTCAGGTTGAAACCTTTCTATTCCCTCAAAACACTGGAAAGCTTGTTCTCATCGTCGTTTATTCCCACAGTTTGTAAAACACTTAAAATAAAATAATTCGTTAACATGCAAAAATTACACTTCTAGTCTGCTAAACAGACTGTTCCAGAATGCCTGCTAGAATACAAACAGAAAAAACTATCGGCTTATTATTTCCAGCAGAACAAACAAACTCACATTCTTAACACCACTTACAATTAATAACACCAGTTTCCAACACAACATGGTCACACCTCAACAACCCAGGGAGGGCACTTTGCTTGATTGTAACTCTGACCTTATACCTGTGAAGCTGGAAGTTCTAGTTGATATAATACACACTTTATGACCTTTGGGATTGTTACTGACTGGCTGGATTATTTGATTAGCTGGCCTTCTAAGCTCTGGATTTGTAGTCTTACATTCTGCTTTGAAATTCAGGCAATTCAACAAATTAATTGTATAGCGTGTTGGAAATAGAGTATTCTTAACATCAAGATGACCCGCAATGTAAGATGTGTAGGATGTTGTAGGATGGGAACGCGCATTACGCGCCATAAGATCAATCAATTTCGTCATTAATAACTGTTTAGTAGGCGTGATCATCGTAAGCAGATCTTTTACAAATCCTTCTGGACTATATTTTTGGAACAACACATGAGTGATTACACAACACAATAGTCGTATTTGTACGTACGTTTAATTAAAAATATTATGTCCGGAAACTAAGCAATACCGAATGGTCTTCCCCTTTTAATCACGCTGTTTAAGTCGTCGTAGTCACAAAGATAATAATAAAATAACATAACATAAGTTCAAGCCAATTAGTGCAAGTTTAAAAAAAAAAAATTTTTCCTCTCAACAGTTCAAGCGATTACGAAAATACGAAACAGCTTCAATCAGCAAAAAACTATCTCATCTCACTTTAACTCGCACCAGAAAAAGCTAAGAAAATCCGCGGATCTCACAGCGTTTCTAGCGCATTTCTTCAAGATCCCAGTTTACGACAGCTGTCTCTCAGTTCTGAGTACTCACTGAAATATTCAAGACGCTAAGTAGTTTCTGAAATTTTGATCCTTCATCCCAATTTTTCTTTAGTAATATTAGGTGGGCCCATAATATTTCGCCTGAAGAAATGGTGTTGCTTAGCATTTTGCGTTTTTGTAGATTTTTGCGCATTGTTAATCTGTAAAAAGGTTTTGAAATCATCATCATCATCATCTGCCTAGCCTTTTTCCCAACTATGTTGGGGTCGGCTTCCAGTATGGTGATGAATTATTATGAAAAAGCATATGCAACATTTGAACGTGTCGGTTTCAGAAAAGTCTAGTAGATTAGTAATTGTGTCAAGCACATGAGTATTGTAGAGAACAAACCCGTTCTTGAGAAAAGATATTATCAGGCGAGACTATTAAGTGAGTTATTTCTTTTTTCAAAGAAATAAGTACCTAAGTGGCTAAGTTATGGAACGGGTCGATTCTCAAGATTAAGCAACGCTTCCCGACATCGGTCTGTAGATCCACCTATATACAAAGATCCCTCCGTGTACCGGAAATTACTGGTTCCGGCTGTCATTGGTACATCTACTTGGAGTTGTTGCGGGTTGTCAGAAGTCAGAAGTTCTGTCAATCAATTGTATCTTTTTATTTACTAGTATTCCGTTGCACCTGATCAGACTTGAATCCAACCCCAACATAGTTGGGATAAGGCTAGGCAGATGATGGTGATCAAGAACATAATTATTTCATTTTTTTAAGGTAAGAATGGTGATTATTCTTTATCGCCTATGTACTTACCTAACAGTGCTCACCTAGTCATAAAGCTTTCTTTGATTTTGGTTCGACAAAGATAGTGAAATATACACAGCCACCAAAAATATCAGCTTGAATAAAATTCTAATCAATCTCTTTTGTAATCGGTAGTTCGGAAAAATTAATGAAACTGAATAAAATTGAGCGAACGAAATCTTATTATTTCCTATCCCATTTTTTTTCTATCTATAAACTGAAACAAGCTTGACATACGTATAGAAAGGAAGAAGCTTTTGATAATTTTAAGGCTCTTTTTTTCTAATATTTGGAAATTTCTAGGACAATGTCTCCAGACTATTCCAGACGTAGCAAAACTTAACTGAAGGCACCATAACAAGAAATTCTTGGAAAAACTCATACCAAAAAGTTTTTTCCAAGACCCGTTTTTATCACTTATCTCTGCAGATATGTTATGTATACCGATAAATTACGTTTATTGGACGTTACCCAAATGTGAAAACACGTCTGTAGGAAAATTAAGATGTTATCGCGTAATGTTTCGAACTAGCTGCATCATTATACAAATTAGTTGTAAGAGGAATTAAATAATGGGCAAATTGCTAATCTAAAGAGAAGTATTAGTGAAAAACATTTTGATTGAATCATTTTGCCTACAACTTCAGCTAAAGAGTACTCAGGTACTGGGACTGCCGTCTAATTAGAAAAGAGGTTTCCTCTCGCCCAATAGCGTTTTTGAATCGGTCGACTGGGACCACTAGTCACGTGACGAGGAAACGCTGTTGAAAATCACTTTGTTTTCTGGAATATCTTAAGCCTGATGTACACGGTGCAATTTAATAGCATGCGGCATACCATAATTGTCTGAAACAGTAAGTTACACTATCTGAACTGTGTTTAGACGATGCAAGTCATTTGTTGCTTCAATTTTATCGTATGGTGCAAACATCTAAATAGGGCTTCAGTAAATCTTCTGCAAATTAAATCAAAACGAACACATATCGCAATAAATTTGCCTCGACAACAGCGACGATACTTAGAAGCATGTTCGGCTTACCCTCAGCAGTTACCACCTTGCTGACTAGTTAATTTATGACGGCATAGCTATTTGTTATTCTTGCATAGATCGTACATATATGTATTTGTACGTATAGTTTGTTCCGATAGAAGTGAAAAACCAGGGGGCCTATTCCGAAGTGCAAAGTGCGAATGTTCGGATCGGACCGACACATGGCCGAACCAAATATTATTGAAAAATGCGAAAAGTTCGGATCGGCTCAGTTGGGTCAGGACCATTAGTCAATATTCAAAAGAGTGTAGGAGTGTAGGATCGGAACCGACCGAACCAAATAGTAACTTCGTAGCAGAAAACGGCCGAACACTCGGCCGATACTACTTCGGAGTAGACCCCCTTACTCCAATGAAGAAGCTTAGATACCTGCCCGTCCTGACTAATGTAATATTTCATAGGCCTTAAGACCCGTCACCACAATTATAGCAAATGTCACAAGAAGTTCAACACTTCCGAGTTCTACGCCATATTCTTTCCAAATGGCGGCCATCGTGTCAAAAAGCGTTTCAATATGAATTGACAGCAACCCTGTCTCGTTTCTCGCTTGATAGCACCGTGTCAAGTTCCCTGCCTACCCATCTAAAGGAAAAGGGATGATTTCTCATTGAATTAAATTTACGCCAACATTACACTCCTGATGGTGTATTTTAAAATTTATATTCAAGGTAATGTTGTTCTTTGCAGGGCTGCCAAAAATACAGTTTGTTTTTATTTATCTTTAATAAATTCTGGTATAAGTCCAGGCGAATCTTTTTGACAGCAGTTCCAATTCGGGCAGCAGTTCAAGCACATAAAACTTTTAAATTTTATCAGTAAAGTTGGAAAGGCATTTAAAACTTCGCGTGTTGCATGAGCCCGGCAAGCACTCCATAATCAACGCCCCGTCTGTCATTTCAACACAAACAAAACGTTCCTAACAATGTGAAACGACAAAATTTACATCACATGTTGCACCGTCGATAATCGTGAACGTTATTGCCCTTCAACCATAATTGCCTGTTTCCCTTTTGAAATATACTGCCCACTTTCCTCACAAAAATAAAACAAAAATTACTCACCAACCCTGCACACGCTACTGTATATTTGGGTAACAAACAACAGAGCTGTCTTCTCATATTTAGCCAGCAATATTTCTCCTACCCTTTGTGTACGGAACGAAATCTCGAAACAAAATCCCCGTCAGTGTAGTGAAACGTCTATCTTTGTTCGCCATGTAATAAAGATCATTATTTTTTGTTTGGGGTTGTTTTATTAGGAAATTGTAAATGAAATGTCACTTTATGTAGAGAAGCTAAGTGTGGTTCTGCATGTAATGTGTTTACAGCAAATCGCAGTGGCTACTTGAAAGTTATAGCAAATCTGTGTAGAATTTGTCAGTGTTTAAAACTCTTTGCTAAATTTCCTTTGCGATCGGTTGTTCTATACTGTGGATTATGAAACTTATAAAGCAAAGTATGGAACAAAAGCAAATCGAAACGATTGATATAGGTACTGATTTCCCAAAATAAGGCTTTGCAATGAAAAACTGTAAAATTATTCGTTCGGCGAATAGGAATATTCTTGTTCAGTGACGTTTCTAAATAGCTTTAGCAAAGTGACACTGTTAAACACTGACAAAATAACAGGAAAACACAAGAGTGTCCTATTAAAAGCGGATTAGACCCTAACAAACGCTACAGTATACAATTCTTCTTATTTTCTGTACGATTGGTGGAAATTGGCAAAGAGCTAGACAAAACACACGGTGAATACTTAGAGCCTTATAGAAATATAATTATTTATTGTCCTTATAGGTTTTCCATGAAAAACCAAACTACACTGCCGAGCAATGAAAAAGTTCCACCCACAAAATGCCGACAAACACCTTAATATCTCCTAAGACATATAATTTAAAATTTGAACACAATATTTACGTATTTAGTTGGTAATATTCTGATGCGCTGTTAAATATACTTCAATATTGCAGACGGCGTCATTAAGCTAGCCTTTCCCGTTTAGGAGTAATTTGGTGCTATGTCACTGGAACTTTTTCATTGCTCGCGAGTGAATTACGAGATCTACTTTATATTCAAATTCGTATTCCGCAGAATACATTATGGTATGGTTATTAACTAAAGAAATAAATACAACATACAACACATCAGTATAACGGCGCGTTTAAAGGTTTAACGACGCAGAACTTAACGAGTTGATTTTAAAACGATTTTGACAGCTGTCAAACTGCGTAACCCCGAGTCGTCCAATCCCAAATTAAACCGCAAAAAAAAAAACAATGAGGAGACACAAATAAAAAGTATCCTTCCAAAATCCATCGCGAAATCTAAATTTTTATCAAACCACACTTTACGGTATCATACACAAATAATGTGCTTATTTATATCGAATCCTGTCATTTGAGTAGATAAATAAATAACATTATGCGCGCCAGTGGAGCCGAAAATGAGAAAATTGCTGTGTATACAACGACCCCAGCGGTTTCATTTGCAAAATAATCTTTTTGATGCCTGTACTTGTATACTGTAAACCGATGTTTGGTTGGGTGGCGGTTTATATCTAAGAACACAGAATTTTTTTGATAAAGAAGGGTTTTTGGGTTTTCATGTCAAGTTTGGGGGTCTGTTATCTGTTGTGTTTTTCCGGTAATATTTGTAGTAACTTTATATTACGGTACCAAAAAAGGTTAAATTTACTATAAAAAAAGTCTGATTATTTACATATTTACCTAAACATTTTGTGGCTGCCTTAGCCAGAAAATGTAATAACACATATTTTTGTCTTTTTATCATCCCCATAAATATAAGGATCTGTCCAGCAGGAAAAATGTACTCAGATGTACAAATCTCAGATTCAGAATCACAGAGAGAGAAGTGGAAATTTAAAAGAAAAAAAAATACACAAGAATAATCGAAATTGGATGCAAAGAACGAACTCCGTAATACTAGGATAACAACAAACCGATCAACGGATTGTGTTCATCACATTAACTGAACGAAATTACGTAAAATACGATACGATAGTAACGGATAAGATATACGGAGAGTTAAGTACTTAAAGGTCTAACATCTGGCTCGTTGGTCTTATCAGCTAGCGTATCTCGGTTTGGTCCCCACGTCGTCGGGCATAGTGTCATCGGGTTTAGGCTTTAGTCTTTCAATACTAACCTGGAGTTTTGCCCAGTTAGACTATATATTTCATACTTGTACTTTACACCTTTCACCAAATAACTATCAACCCACCTAGGAGTAAAAATCGTCAGATACGAATGAGATTTGTTTTTAAAACCACCTTCATGTTCATGAAGGTGGTTTCATGTTTGCTTAGCTCGTAAAATAATGAAGCCTCTCAGGGCAAGATTTATAGACCACTCTTTGAATTCTACTAGGTAAAGTAAGCGTCTCATACGAATATGAACTTTTTTCTTATTTGCTCAAACGAATATGAATATTATTTGCATAACAAAAAGTTTCATATTCGTATGAATCACTTTACTTACCAAAGCAAAATCAAAATGGTGTCTGTGAATCTTGCTATCAGTTGCTAACGAACCTTAACAAAGTACAAAGAAAGCTGAAACGAATAATAATTAATTAATAATTAACATCGATAATTTACATCGATGATACAGTAATATCAATCACAGTATATATGAGTGCGAAAGCCCCACTCTCCACAATGGAATGTGAAAAGCTTATCAAAGACGAGTTTAACGAAACAAGGAAAAAAAAAATTAAATTATTCATATTTAATCATTGTTGGCGCCTAGTGCTATATTCATAGCAACAAGCTTCATTCATATGAGACATTGTAAATAGTTAGGAGTTTACTTTTTTTTTCTTAGTTTTTACAAGGTACCCCACATTACATTTTATTATATTCTCATTTTGCAAACGATTGATCGCTCCACTAAATTTTATTGTAAAAACCTATTCTGTGTTGAAATACAAGTATAAAACTATCCGTGGGTTTCATTTATGTCCAATACGAGACATAAAATTTGGCGACCGTGACAGGACCTTTCGCAAAACGAAAAAACATCAAGAAATACGAAGCCCGGTCAGCTTGACCACCTAAGCTACAGATCTGCTACATCAAAGGACTATATTTTGGAGTATTTGGAGGTTCAGCCATTGCAGCCTACACCTGATTTACGGTCTGGACATAGTGATATCAACCGAAGTCGCCGTACAGCAGCCTGGCCAATGCAGCTAAGTGACCTTTCCCTGACCTCCCCACACATACCTACGTTTTTTTCCTACTGATCCTTTATAATTCATAAACCCCGAGATTTTACATGTGCTTATTTCATACAGATAGGTACTTGAATAACTAAATAAGCAGTGATCAATTCCTAAAATAAATATCTACACATAGTTAAATAATTCATTGACTTTATATTGTTTTTTGACCAAGTACCTACGTCAGTGTCTTACCGGTTTGAATGACCTACTTATTTTACAAGATACTTTGTTTGTATCACAGCTACAAGTAGTTACCTATAATTCTAAAGTATTATCTATTATTATCAATTGGATTCAAGCCTAGGTGAATAATAATATTTTTGCAAGTCATTAAGATTGTTTCGCCGAACATTCCAGGAACGGTGACGTCATTTGAGACGGCCGGGGCCTACAATATAGTCAAGCCTCATCCACGGAGTACTGTCGGGTTCAGCACCGGTACTTCCAGACCACAGGTGACACAAAGGAAGAGGGACGTAAGATAAATATTTTATTAATAGTTCATTGTATTCTTGCATAGTTTTACCGTACTTATATAATTCTTATTACTAACAAAAAATACACATTTCTTTTATTTACTTTGTTTATTGTTACAATGGGCAAGGATGACGGTTCTGTGCAAGAATTACAAGATCTCATTGTTAAGCGTAGTTCAATAAAGGGCCAAATTACTAAGTTTAGGAATTATTTAACGAGTCTGTTGTCAAAAGACTCTGTTACACGCATTGAACTAGCCGAGTTAACACTTAAACTTAGTAAATTTGAGTCACTGTCCGTTCGGTTCGACGACTTGCAAAATCAGATTGAGATATTAAATTCGAGTAATTTATCAATCGAGATTGATGAAAGGGATGATATCGAACAATTATTCATAACAAACATTGCCAATGCTCAGAGTCTCATTCAAGATCATCAGCCTAATAACCGCCACGATGATTCTGGCAACATGCTCAATTCTAGCCATGGTTCAGCTGCTCCTTTGAATGCTGACCATCATGAAGTAGGGTTCAAACTGCCACAGATACAAATATCTAAATTCAACGGAACGTTCTTCCGTTGGCTTGAATTTCGTGACACATTTAAGTCAGTCATACATAATAATGAGCGCATTGCACCTATTAATAAGTTTCATTATCTGTTATCTTATTTGGAGGGTGATGCAGCTAGAATAGTGAGTAACTTAGAAGTCTCCAATTGTAATTATAGTATTGCTTGGAAATTGCTATGTGACAGATATGATAACAAGCGACAGTTAATAAGCCATTATTTGTCTTCTTTATTAAACATAAAGCCCATGTCTCGCGAATCAGATAAGTCACTTCGCTTTATGGTGGATCACGTTACCAAGAACCTGAGAGCTTTGTCTGGCTTGGGGCTACGTGTTGATAATTGGGATGTTTTAATAATACATATCCTGTGTTCTAAGCTAGATAACCGTACTCTTACCAAGTGGGAAGAATGGCGTGGCACTTTGGCTGATTTATTACCTAACTTACAACAATTTAATAAATTTTTAATTGATCGAGCAGATGTCCTTGTGTCTCTAAACCACTCTTCATCAAGCTATAATAATAATAAGGCCTCGGCTTCTACATCATCTAAAGGTACCAACAATAAAGCCGAAAGTCAGCATAATAAATCTGTTACATGCCAATCTGCTTGTCAAGGTAATTCTTCATCTTCTTCAGGTTGCGTTGTTTGTCAGGGTGAACATAGAATCTACGATTGTCCTATTTTTAAGGCCAAGAGTGTGGAAGATCGTATAAATGAAGTTAATAAATTAAATCTTTGTTCAAATTGCTTAAGGTCCGGGCACATTACTCGAAACTGCTACCTCAGACCTTGTCGGGAGTGTAAGAAGAAGCACAACGCTCTTTTACACATTCCAGTAGCAACCGAAACCTCTGCTGCAGGCACCACAACCTCTGCTACAGGTACCAAAATCCCTGCTGCAGATGCCACTACCCCTGCTGCAGCTACCACATCATCATGTGGAACGATAGCTAATCATACTACACAGGGTTCAAAACATATTCTACTATCTACTGCCTTAGTTGAGGTGTGTAACCCTACAACAAATAAAACAGAACAAGTACGTGCCTTGTTAGATTGCGGCAGTCAATCGTCTTTTATGACGCAATCACTCAGAGACAAATTATCTTTATCAGGTAATTCATTATTTAACAATTATATTAACATTGTCGGCATCGGCAATCATGTCAATAGTAAAGTCACAGAGAGTTGTGTGGCGCAGTTAAAATCGTTAATTAAACCGTTTCACGTCACAACAACCTTTCTAATATTACCGGAATTAACAAGTAATATTCCCAGATACACAATAAACACTCAGCAACTGCAAATACCTACTGAGGTACACCTTGCTGACCCTAGTTTTAATCAATCCTCCGCTGTTGACCTACTCATCGGAGCAGATTTGTTTTGGGATATTCTTGGCTGCGAGCAGCGGTCTCTAGGCCCTAATAATCCCACTTTAAGAAATTCCCAATTTGGTTGGCTCGTTTCGGGCCCAATCAAAATAAACGATTTAAATATATCTAATATTCAATGTCATCATTCTTTGACTTCAGTTAAATCGGAAAATGATTTTAATGTAGAAATTTCAAAGTTTTGGGAGCTCGAAGAAGTGCCATTAAAATCGCCATTGAGTCACGATGAAAGATTATGTGAAAAACATTTTTTAACTCATATGACACGATTAAATACCGGCAGATTTTCTGTCCGATTACCACTTATAGATTCACCTAATTGTCTTGGAGAATCATATACACTAGCAAAAAAACGTTTTCATCATTTAGAGAAAAGATTCCGAAGGAACCCACAACTTAAATCACAATATGTCAACTTTATAAAAGAGTATGAACAGTTGGGTCACCTCTCACAATCTGATGTATTAAGACCCAATATATCATATTTTTTGTGTCATCATGCCGTGTTTAAAGAAAGCAGCGAATCCACTAAAATTCGTGTTGTTTTTGATGGATCAGCTCCTACTTCATCTGGATTGTCAATCAACGATATTCTTATGATAGGTCCAAATATGCAGGACTCTCTATTCTCCATTCTAGTACGGGCCAGACAACACAAGTACCTCCTGACCGGCGATCTAGAGAAAATGTATCGCCAGGTGCAAATTAATGAGGAAGACCGAAATCTCCAGCTCATACTGTGGAGAGAAGATGAGTCCCAACCTATCAAAACGCTGACACTCAATACTGTAACTTACGGCATGGCAAGCTCCAGCTATTTGAGTACACGTTGTCTGTGGCAGCTTGGCGAAGAAAATCCAGATGAAACCATTAAAAATGTAATTCAGCACGACTTTTATGTGGATGACATGATAACTTCGACTGACAGTGAACACAAACTAAAACATATTCTTCAAGGGGTTACCGCGGCACTCAAATTAGGTTGCTTTAATCTAAGAAAACTTAAAACTAATCTAACTAAAATTTTTGACTCATGTTCTTTAGATGTTAATGAAAGGTTAACACTCAGTGAGTCTTCTAGCACCCTGGGTTTGGGCTGGGATCCATCAACGGATACACTGCATTTTCCAATGCAATTCCCAGTTCCTTTGGATAGCAATCGCCCAACTAAACGTTCAATATTATCTAAGTTATTTAAAATCTTCGACCCCTTGGGTTTGCTCAGTCCGTGTGTAATGCAAACAAAGGTTATATTGCAACAGCTTTGGCTGGAGAAATTAGGCTGGGATGATCCGATTCCTGAAAATATTGCTTTGAATTGGGCTAAGTTTACTGATTCTCTATCCGCACTTGGGAAAATAAAAATTCCAAGGCATGTACTCTGTGATGAGCCAGTATCTATAGAACTTCACTGTTTCTGTGACGCTTCCCAAAGTGCGTATGGAGCTTGTATTTATGCACGATCGGTAAACTCTGCTAATGAAGTCACTATAAAATTATTGTGTGCTAAATCCAAGATTGCACCCACTAAACCTACAACAATCCCGCGCTTGGAGCTTTGTGCTGCGCTCTTGGCCGCTAGATTGTGTAAGGCGGTCAGAGATTCCTTGCGATATAAGGTAAATAGTGAGGTTTATTGGAGTGATTCTAGTATTGTGCTGGCTTGGCTTCATTCGAGTTTTAAGAATCTTAAAACTTTTGTTGCTAACAGAGTTTCAGAAATATGTGAGCTGACAGACGTAAATTCTTGGCGTCACGTTCCAACATCAGTTAATCCAGCTGATCTCATATCTAGGGGGGTCAGCCCTAATCATATTAAAGACAATTTGTTATGGTGGTCAGGTCCACAATATTTATTGCAATCGGAAGACACTTGGCCTGTTTTAAATAACAATGAAGTTAACGTGAACAACTTACCGGAAACCAAACAGAATTCTACAATTGTTAACTTAGAAACCTCAACAGAATGTTTTATCAATTTTCAAACCTATCAAAGTTATAATCACTTAAAACGAATATTTGCATACGCGATACGATATATTAATAATTTAAAATTAAAGTCTTGCAATATACCTATAGTCTCAGGTACTTTAAAAACAAATGAGTTACATAAGTCATTTATTAACTTGTGTCGTTTAGCACAGCAACAGTCATTTCCAAGTGAATACAAAACACTCGCCAACGGCCACTCATTAAAATCTAAGTCTAAACTTTTATCATTGACTCCTTTTTATTGCCCCAATGAAAAATTAATTCGGGTAGGCGGTCGTATTGACTCCTCAAAATATCATTATGATAAAAGACATCCTGTGCTGCTCGATGCATCTCATCATCTCACGAAATTAATATTTCAATATGAACATATTCGTAATTTACATGCTGGCCCACAGTTGCTGCTGGGCATTATTAGAGACTACATTTGGCCTATTAGTGGCAGACGTCTCGCTAGACAAACTGTTCGTCATTGCGTCAAGTGTCGGCGGTTTCAAGCTAAGCCGTTGGAACCTATAATGGGTAATTTACCGTCCCAAAGGGTCACGCCAAACTTCCCATTCACTTCTGTAGGCATAGACTTCGCCGGTCCTTTTTTCATTTTAAATAGGAAAGGACGCGGTTCGAAATTAGTCAAAGGCTATCTTTGTCTTTTTGTATGCTTAACGTATAAATGTTTACACCTTGAAGCTGTAAGTGATTTAACTAAAGACGCGTTTATTCTTACCTTTCGTCGGTTTGTGTCACGACGTGGAAGGCCAATGGAAGTATTTTGCGATAATGGTCGGAATTTTGTATCCGGGGCTAAGGAGATAAATCATTTTTTTAAGATTAACGCGGACTCTCTTTCTGATTTTGCAAGCGGAGAAGAGATCAATTTTATTTTCTCGCCCTCTTACGCCCCTCATTTTGGTGGAATTTGGGAGGCCGGTGTGAAATCGGCTAAGTACCATATCAAACGTGTGATGGGCAATTCCCATTTAACTTTTGAAGAGCTGTCTACCCTTTTTGCACATGTAGAATCCATCCTGAATAGTCGTCCGCTTTGCCCGTTATCCTCCTCGCCTGATGACCTTCTTTGCCTCACCCCTGGTCACTTTCTTATTGGCCGGCCCCTCACTGCTCTTCCATCACCTGCCTTAGAAGACCGCAATTCCAACAATCTACAACGTTACCAACGAATACAGCAAATTCATCAACATTTTTGGCGTCGGTGGCAGAGTGAATATATCGCTGACCTACAGCAACGAAGCAAGTGGAGAACCGACAAGTCAAGCCTGAACATTGGTGACTTAGTCCTTCTGAAAGAGGATAATACGCCGCCTCTGTGTTGGAGATTGGGGCGAGTGCAGAAATTATTTCCTGGATCAGACGGAGTTTCTCGAGTAGCTGATGTGAAGACCCAACGGGGAGTTGTACGACGTCCTTTAGTTCGCCTCTGCCCTCTACCTTCCTCAGATGAAATAAAGGGTTGAAACTGAAGATTTCAACGGCGGGAGGATGTTGGCGCCTAGTGCTATATTCATAGCAACAAGCTTCATTCATATGAGACATTGTAAATAGTTAGGAGTTTACTTTTTTTTTCTTAGTTTTTACAAGGTACCCCACATTACATTTTATTATATTCTCATTTTGCAAACGATTGATCGCTCCACTAAATTTTATTGTAAAAACCTATTCTGTGTTGAAATACAAGTATAAAACTATCCGTGGGTTTCATTTATGTCCAATACGAGACAATCATTTTTTTACGAATAGACAACAATCGTTTATTTCTGCAATCACCAAATTGTGGCAATGTCTATCAGCAGAAGTCAATTAATTTACATTCTGATGTGAATACCCGTGTAGACCTTATTTTGTGTCTATTTACTACATGCAAATAAGTACGGGGTTATATGCAGCAAAATGATATCTGTATATCCTTTCATGTATTAGTTTACTACCGCTTTGACAAAACACAAACCAAGCCAAGTTGCAAGTGAACCTTTTGTTTCAACATTATCTTGTGGCAGTAACATCAACGGAATGATTTATGAAGCATCTTTGTTTCCAGCTAACGCTGCTTGTCAATCAGTATTACCTACTAACGAATTTAATGAAGGAAAAATGGAAGGATAGTGATGAAACTAAATATTTGTTATTGGAGCCTTGTTTGGTCGTTGTTTTTCTTACTATTTTGATTTAAAATTGATCCATACATAGATACATGAACCTACACCAATTTATCAAATGGATATGTAGAAACTAACATTTTACTATCCATACTTTGTACTCAACTCGTTTCACCCACGTTCATACATCAGGGTGATAAAATATGTGGTATGCGCGTCGGATGCAAGTATGAATGAGTCAGATGACTTATATTCTAGCTATATTTAGAAAGATAACTTGAACGTTATTATAATACGTTTAAGTTATATTTTAGAATATTTTTATTTTCGATAGTTTACATTTCTGCTTACTTGCACGTTTCTAGATTTGTTAATTATCCTCGGGTTTGGAAAACCTTTTAAATGAGGTCATTTATAAGCAAACTCGCGAGTCTACCAGTCAGATTAGACAGTTTGCAAATAATAACGCTTAAAAAGCACTGCTTAATTCTAGTCTACTTTGTTTAAACGTGCCTAGACTTCTTGTGAGTGCATTGTCTAAGGCGGACCCTATACCTACGATAAGTTTGCGCAACATTTTAATTGTGCAATATGCGCAATTGAGCCCTTTCACTCTAACAAACAATTTTTTTGCTCACGATAACATTGACGGGCCATATACTTCAATGTTTTCACGTGAATAACTGCAATAGAGTATTATATAATATGGCGTAATACTAACCCATACTGACCCTACACTATCCAATGAGTTATTGTGCGATCAAATTGAAACTTTTGTACAATCAATACTAACTGCAAACTACTAACTTCAATAATATTGTAAATGCAAGATTGTCAAAAATATTGATCAATATAAGTATGGTCCCACACACTATGCCATATTATTGTCAATTTTTCGTAGCGAAATCAGACTCAGTCACTCAGTAGCTAAATTCGTGTGTGCATGTTTTATTTGTTGGATAGAAAGGAAAAAGTCGTGTCATTGATTATTGCATTTATTTTATCTACTAAAAAGCACGAAAGAAACGATGGATTAAAGGCTGGTTGAGAAAAAAGCTGAGTTAAATCATGTTAATCTAATAAATGGACTACGACTTACAGAAGAACATACACTACAACTAGCTTCAACTTTCTGACTAACTGACCGGCAATTTAATTTTGAAAATTCAAAAGTGCCTGAAATGGTTTAATTGAAATAAATGATTTGCGTTTGAGTTTGAGACATGATTTTAAATAATTGTGTCACAATAACGAGATCGTCTGCTTGTCTTGAAATCTTTTTCTCAACTAAAATATTGCGCTCGCACACGACAATATTATTGGTAATACCCCTGCCTCGCTACGATATTGCCGTGATAAAAAAAGAATTTCTGGTAATCCTTAATAATATTGAATAATACTGAAATACGGGACGCACAAACTCAATATTATTGACAATATGTTTTTTGATTGACAATATCATTGTGTACGGCTAGCTTTAGACAATTACAATTCGCCTTGTTTTAAGCAGCAACTAAACGAACAAAACCAACATTTTATAAGTCACAAAATCCAACTCTAGCAGGCCCTTAATGATGATAAGAAAGCAAATCTTTCATTTTCATCAAATTTAAAAGCAAAACTGATCCTAGTTGCTTCAATAAACAGATGATCCGCCAAACCCGATCAAACATTATCACTATTCGATACTAAATCTGCCACTCGCTTACACCTCACCTACATAAATACATACAAGAGCTACATAAACACAGCCACAGTTACTGCGCTGCATATTTTATAAGTCCATCCATCTGCTCAAACGGAATACTAAATGTAGGTAATGAAACTGACATATTTGTAAGCCATTCCGGATTTCACGTGTTTGAATTTGAACATTTTAATGTTAATGTGTGCTTTAGGAAGGTTGTGATGGAATAGGTTAATTTGTTAGTGTGTACTAGATATGGTGGTTAATGAAGACTGATTAACTGATGTGAAAAAAATGTTTCGAGAAAGTTTATTTTATTTTATGATACGGCCTTATTCATTCTTAACTTGTTAAGTAAATAGTTTAATGTCTTTGTTCTTAACACAACATCTAAACAAAATATTATTGTTATCGTTACCAAACGTATCGTTGCTATTTTGATCACCATTAATTACCTGAGCCAATTAATATTTCTATTAAAAAGGCATGATAATACTTACCTTTCAGAAACGATGTATAATATTAAAATATATTTTGAATCAAAAGAGTGTCCATGGAGTTTCTTGCCCGTTCTTCTTCATAGGAACCTTCTACGCTTATGGGCAACTATGTAGCTTCACCTCTCTGCCTCTCCTCTCTGATCGATTCCTTGACAATTCGAAAGTGCGGTTTAATTGCTTTGAGTTTATGATAAACTTTAGTATGAAAGTAGAATACATGATTTCCGTATTTTCTGTTCCATGGTTCGGTTCAATATTAAGTTATCAACCGGATAAACTACGCTCGCAGTTAAAGTTTGATTACCACAACCTCTTAGATTGTGTAAGTTGGAGTTTGTACTTACGGTATCCTGTTACAGTTCCTGTTGCTTATGCCTTTTAGATAATCCAAGCTTTGATTTATAATTATATAATATAATATAATTATGACAAAAAGTTGTCATGCGAAGTGTCAAGCGATTTTAATCCCTGTTCGGTGGCAACTGTTACTGTCCTGAACTTAAACTTCCGTGCAAGTGAAAATGGTACGAAGCTTGTATAATACCAAACAGAAGTCATCTGTTTCAACTACATCATTGTATGCCCGGGATACACGAGGATAGTGTTTTTAAGCTAGGATAGCAAGAGAGTAATATCCTAGCCTAGTATCCTGGCTTAGCACATGCAAAAATGAGGATACTTCTGAATACACGATGCCAGAGGTAGTGCATTATTAGCACTGTGTTGCTATCCTATGCTATAATCTATCCTTTCTCATAATCCTAATTAACAGAAGGTAATCTCGTCAAACTTCTTAACTCCACTTATCCTAAAATTACCTTCACCATTATTTACTTTTACAACCAAGAAAACCTACCTACACTTTTCCCCACCATAAAACACAAAACACATTGTACTCCCACAAAACACGAGTTAAACTCCATTCTGAGCAGAATAAAACAACTCTTTATATTCAGAAAACAGTTTAACTTCTAATGTACTGTTCCCGAACTTGGCTGTCAAAATAGGTGTTTCATATAATGAGACACGGACCACGGTACGTGTATTAAAACTTTTCTTGTTATATCTGCATTGTGTAAACAGTTCGGTGTGGGTGGAAGTTGAGAACCTGGACGTTGAGAGGTCAACGGCATGAGTATGTATTTTGTGGGCACCAGGGATTTTGGGAGCAAATTTTGACTTTTGTCTAAGTAGTTAAGCTAAATTTACTCAAAACTATGAATTTTTGAATATGTTATTGAGGCAACAGGGTGTAAAGTTGCTCATTCCCCTTTGAATAGGGAGGATCCTCCGACCGGGCTGTCGAGTCTAGTGGGCTACTGCCCGACGATTGTTGTCGGTGTTCTGTATAATATGTTTTAGTAGCGTGGATAGCTCTGCTTGTGTGATGTAGGATTTTTGCCTAATGTCATGTGTCATGCGTAGTCCGTATGTAGCGTTATAGATGCCGCCAGGGTCTTTCTACCAAATGACTTTTCAAGGCCATATAACGTGGTGGCTTAAGCCTGAGTGTTCTTATAACATGCGATGCAATTACAGATTTGTACTTCAACTTAAGTCAATGCGTTGATCGTTACACCCGTAAATTAAGCAGATATTCAGTTTTTTCCACGTTTTGATCGAAGAAATTTTCACTGTAAACCACAACAATAGTAAACAGTGCTAAACCTCATGTAACAATTTAAAACAAAAACATTGTGTTCCCCTTAAAATCTTATATTTATCTTCAAAGGAAATTTTTTCTTAGCGCACTCAATTTTCGCATTTCAATTTTCAACTCTCCTCATACAAAAACGCCTTTATGTATATATCTTAAACTAGCTTCCGCCCGCGGCTTCGCCCACGTGGATGTCGGGAATCATCCCACGGAAGCGTGCTACCAGGATAAAAAGTATGTCCTTCCCCAGGATTTCATTTATCTATTTGCCAAATCAGAAGTTTAGAGGTTTAAGTATGAAAATGTAACATACAGTTTCAAGTTTAAATCCTCCCCTTAAAAACAAACTTCAACACCCTTATATCCTCCTTTTTTTTTTTTTTTTTTTGAGGATGGGAAATCATCAAATGACTCCTCCCGCTCTGGGTGGAGCAGGAGGGAGTGTCAGACTCTTACTGACTAAAACCCACCCGTGTTTCTTCCTTAGCCCTTTATGTTCCAGGGCAGCGGTAACCCTTTCGGACAATCCCGCTACCCTGGCTTATATCCTCCTTGGAGGGGTAGTTTTGAAAAACTTATAATGATAAACTTTATTACTTACTCAGGCGAGTATTCTTGAAAACTTAACCTAATGACGAAGATTATTCATATAAACTGTATCCCCCGCTTTTCACCCCCACAAGGGTGGAATTTAAAAAAATCGTTTGGGGTGTATTCTTAACTTGACTCAAAGGGTATTTATACTAATTTTCGAGCTTATCAAGCCATGCAGTAAAATCCTCCCCTGTAAAATTGACTACCCCTCCCTTTTCAGCCCGTCAGGGGTAATTTTCGAAACACCCTGATACACATTATTCTTTACTTTCAATCCTAGTTATAAATACTGAGTTTCGAGTTGATCGGACCGCGCGCTAAAATTCTTCCACACAAACTTTAAAACCCCCCACCCCTTTTAGCGGGTAGTTAAGAAACACATAAAATGGCAAACTTCATAATTTACTTAGATTAGTATTGGTGCCAAGTTTCAAGTTTATTAACTCAAGGGATAAGAATTTCCATACAAACAAAATCCCCCCATTTCACCCTCCTATGGGTGGAATTTCGAAAAACCCTTTCTTAGTGGATACCTAGTCTTCACGAAGAACACACCCTCCAAATTTCATGTCTCTAGGACCAGTGGTTTAGGCTGTGCGTTGATGTAGTCAGTCAGTCAGGACTTTGAATTTTATATACAGTAAACACACCTTCCAATATATAAATATAAAAGGATAATAAAAGTATTATATAAATCCTTATAACAGCACCCTAATTGCGTAACACACAATTAATAGTAATCTGTATCATTTTGAAGCAAATTGCTAATCCATTGCTTCATAAGTTCGAAAAATTTGTCTGCTCAACACGTAAATAACGCAATGAATGTTGTTGAACTGTCAAAATGAAACCGATTCCGATTAATTGTGTGTTACGCAATTAGGGTGCAGCCTTTACTTGGTGTTCCTCTATTAACCCTAACAGTGTATATAAATAGATAGATAAAATGTAGGTCACAAAAAGTTAAATTTATTTTTGTTAAAACATTTTGTTCAGAGTCTGAAAACGTCGGAGAGATTCTTCCGCATGCCTTACCTTAGACCAACTTAAAACATTGGTACAGAAGGGTGGCTCCATACAACGAGCGAAAACGGACGCACATATGGACGCGTACGTACAGCGATCTCAGTTTAGCATAATAATGTGCCCACTGCTGGGACATAGGCTATAATCCACCACGCGGTACCAGCACGAGTTGATGAACGTTACAATAATGTCTTCTAACTTTGTGGTTTTAGTACAGACGTCAGCACATCAAGCTACTACAATCTGTCAAATTTCTTTAATAAATTTTCAACTTTATTGCTGAATCATTAAGGTTCAAGACTGATTGAAAAATGTTTACAGTTTCGGGTAGCTTGACCTGCTGGCGTCTGTACATGCCGGTTTCCTCACAATGGTTATGAAATAAATTACACAAAGTAAAGTGCATGACTGGGTTCAATATTATGACTTGCAACTTGCAACTCGGGGCCGTTACCAATCCTCTTCATCTTGTTTTATCTCAACCGAATGCCTGCACCCTAATTGCGTAATACACAATCAATCGGAATCTGAATCATTTTGAAGCAAATCGCTAATCCATTGCTTCATAAGTTCGAAAAATTTGTCTGCTCAACGCGTAAATAACGCAATGAATGTTGTTGAACTGTCAAAATGAAACCGATTCCGATTGATCGTGTGTTACGCAATTAGGGTGCTGCACTCGCGGAACGTGCAGCGTGTCTATGCGTCCGTGCGTTTTGGCCCGTATATGGAGCCGACCTTCGGGGTACTATTCTGTACCTGAACTGAACGTATTTGGTAGGAAAAACACGGCAGAGATAATAAAATAAAAAATAAATAAAATAATATATTTATTTATTTTATTTATTTATTTATTAAAATCTCCCTACCACTATCATTACAGGTGTATACCTAATGCGATAGCGTGGTCTTAAAATTAACTTAACTTACAATTTAAATATCTTTATTACAGACCTGTAACAGTCCATTCGTTGTTAGTGGTTAGTAAAGTGAAGTGAAGTGAAGGGCGAGCATTTTTGGAGGACTGTCTTTTGTTATTTTGATGTTCGAAAAGTGCTGATTCTCAGCCTAATTTGAATAAATGACTTTTGATTTTGATTTTAACAAATTGTGCTTATATGCTATGTTAATGTTCTATGTGTATTACTTAATTTATGATGTGGAAACAATTTTCAACAACACCTACAGGTTTTCACCTGATTGCACTGAAGGTGATGGTTTGAAAAGGATCTCTAAATGTGTAGGTAGATTTAAATAATTATTTGTGGCAGCAGGGCCCTGGTTGCTAGCAGGTAATAAAATGGTACAGTTTTGTTCTTTTAGTTGTCTTAAAATTAATGCTCGACCAATACAACTGCGGTCAGCAATATTAGTCTACTGAGTTTGTTGATTAGGAAATACGACATTAGTTTTGAAACTTATAACTTCTGTGTGGTTTAAGTGTAGGGTTTGGGCACTATTGTTAGCTCTTTTCACCTAAGTTTTCACAGCGAGATTTTTAATAGATCAACGAGAACTCGAGTGGATTTTTATTTTGTTTTCAAGTAAAACCTTGCTTCTAGACAATCGTCCACTATCTCACATCATGTGAGATAGTGGACCAACACGAGCCTATTACTCCATAGAACCAAAAAATCGAAGACACGTGACATCTACCATCCCGCACTGCCCGCGTGGTGGATCCCAGAGAGGAGGCCTGTGTCCCAGTAGTGGGAACATTATCAGCTCATTATGCTAAATAAAGAACTTTGCTTTAAGTATAAACGCCTTTTTGCAAACCATGAACCAGCTTTGATTTGAGTCTACAAAATATGCACCTGAATAACAAAGCTAGATTAATGCCTGTAAGCTATGTCAAGTCGTCTACATACTCGTAAACATACTTTCAACTCATCATCTGCCTAGCCTTTTCCCAACTATGTTGGGGTCGGCTTCCAGTCAAACCGGATGCAGCTGAATACCAGTATTTTACATGGAGCGACTGCCTATCTGACCTCCACAGCCCAGTTTCTGGGTAATACGATACCCCTTGGTAAGACTGGTTGTCAGACTTTCGGGCTTCTGACCACCCGTAACGACTGTCAAAGATCCACGAATGACAGCTGGGACCAACGGCTTAACGTGCTTTCCGAGGCACGGAGGGGTCTCGGTATGCAAAGATGGTCACCCATCCACAGACCAACCGCGGTAAGCGTAGCTTAACCTGACCGATCGACCTGTGCGGCTGTTATTATGTAGCCACGGGCCCCTCTAAAATAAACTACTAAACATACTTTCAACTAGCAGCCGAAAATGTCAAACCATAATCTGGTAACCACAGCCCGCTTTTTCATTTAAAATGAGGATCACACTCCGTAACTCAAATCAGTTCGTACTCAGATCCACTTGCATAACTCCGACCAACTCGTTATGTTGCAAAAATACGGTGCTCCCAATTATTTAGAACTATATTCCACGATTTCGCTTGCTTAAGTTTAAAGCTGCGTCCAACACTTTTTATTTAGCTTTTGCTAGATTTTGGAAACAAAGTAACGTAGGTATTATGCTTTCCCGATGATTTTTAAATAGTATATTTTTGAATATGCTCCTTGTTATTGGGGTTATGAAACTGACTGCGGTGAAGTTAAATATGGCTCATTGTTTTTTTGCTTCTTTTTTGTAGACATGTCTGCACGCGGAACCCATGTTATTACAATAACGCTGTGACTAACATAATTATCCATACAAATGCTGCATTCATAATGATAGGGTGTCATTTTTATATATAGTGACTTGCATTTACTTTATCATTGATTAATTTTTGTAGCTGGATCGTAGATTCCTTTCCTCTTTGTTATTTCTTCTATTTTCTTAATATTAACATTTTCGATCATTTCATATCTCTTAAATCCTGCTTAAATCATTTCCCACTTTCTGACTTGTATAACAATAACAGACTTCAACTTCAATATATCGATGCTCACGTTACGAAGCGTAGCGATGTTCAGAAAGTGATATCCAATTTACGAGCTTGTTGGTTCGTGTTGTACGGACAGACGGACAAAGCAGATATGGGGTCGGTGATGTGGAAAATAACATAGGAGGGACGGTAATAACTATTTCATATTGTTGCCTTTTCACGGTTTTGTTTTGAAGGATTCTTGAGAAAGGGTGTTATTTTGACGTGTCTGGTGTTATTCGTGTTGAATTCATTGATGACCGATAGCATACCTATTACCGATGACTGATGCTGTCACTGTCCAAGTGATGATACTGAACTATGTCCTGCGTATGTTTGGCAGTTAGCCCCGTTTCCAGTCTTGTTGACTACGGAATATCTTCTACCGTGTCATGAGCTACTATCGTATAGCTTCCAACACTTCAACATGAATATAAATTAATCTAAGTACCTAAGAAACGAAAGAAAGTTCTTACCAAATAACTCAAATCGTTATTGTGCAGCTGAACAAGGTAATCCAGTACCTGAACAACATTTGTTTCGATGTTATCATGTTCCTAAAAGATTATTTTCAAATCCTTGTTCCCATTTTTGTATACCTACAGCTTCAAAGAGCTATTTACCGTATTTTGTTAACACAAATTAACTCCACATCTGCATAGTCCTCCTCTCACATCTGTTTCCGTCGTATATTCCGCGCCAGTGGCTCGCCGGCACGCACTTTTTACTCTGACCACTTCTCTGTTGATTCATGCTTTTAGATTCGCTTTAGCCGTCTGTATATAAGGATGGCTGTTGTTTATGTATTTAAGTAATAAAATAGATAGAATTCTTGAAATTTATGACACGCCTTGATGACACGCGTTGATACGCCTGCACCCTAATTGCGTAACACACAATTAATCGGAATCAGAATCATTTTGAAGCAAATTGCTAATCCATTGCTTCATAAGTTCGAAAAATTTGTCTGCTCAATACGTAAAGTACGCAATGAATGTTGTTGAACTGTCAAAATGAAACCGATTCCGATCGATCGTGTGTTACGCAATTAGGGTGCTGGTACCAGAGGAATCTGTCCAACCTAGACAAGGAATCCAAGAGAAAAAAGTATTCATAGACAGGTTGCCAAGCCTTCATTGAGCGTAGATCTTCTCGACTCGGATTAGTCACGGTAGTTATAGCATACACTATACCTGACCGCATCAACGCTAACCGTCATACAAGATAGTACTCAAACACATGCCTACCAAAATTCCTTCTGAAATCTACGTATTATTTATTATTGTACTTTAATTATAAAAGCGATTTTGTAAAACCCTTGGTCATTCGAAGATGTTGACAGTCGTTACGGGTAGTCAGAAGCCTGAAAGTCAACCAGTCTTACTAAGAGGAACTTATAGAGTCGCTCAGTCTGGATTGTGGAGGTCAGATAGGCAGTCGCTCCATGTAAAATACTTGTGTTCAGCTACATCCGGTTAGAACGGAAGCCGCCCCCCAACATTTCTGGAAAAAAGCTAGGCTAAATTTGTGATAAGTCTATTAAGATTTCTGATAAGAATAAGATTTAATACCGGTAGAATGACCCAGGTCTGTACTTAGCTTTACTGACGTCACAACTTACGTCATATCGCTTAAGTGGCTTGTTTCCGGAGCACGCGTTACCACAGTCGTGGTGTTCAGAAACGTGGCTCCTGCGGTTAAGATGGCGTATGGTTTACGGAATATGAACACGTCTGCCCCCTTGTGGGTGGGAAAGAGTTTCATATTTGCTGTAGGTGTCTTAAAAAGTGACTTACCAGGTTATCTTATTGATGCATGTTGACCCCCGGGATTAGTAATTGTGTCGCATTAGTAATTTACGCTTGATATTATATACTTTCAAAAGTAACTCTTTATTCTACAATACGTAACTTAAGATCACTCATGTATTATCCGAATGTATAGTCCATCTTCATTACGCCAGCTATTGCTAGGGCAGCTACTGAAAATATCCTAATGAAGATCCAATAATAAATTAAAAGGTAATTATATAATAACAGTTTTCTTTTTTAAAAAACTATTTTAATTTTAGAACCATAGTTCACTTTTTTTTAATTAAATTTTTGATTTGATAATTTATATTCGTTATAATTAATTAAAAGATATAAATGAGTTCAAAGATTTTAATGAATTTAAAGATGATGAATTTATTTTACAATTTGATTTTATGTATTCTGGTTATTTGATTTTAGTTTTAGTTATAATAGTATTATTTTGGCATGTATTTTAATCTTTGGTTACTAACATAACTTTTAATTCTACTAACATGAATATGGATCACTGTGTCTGAATTAAAATAAAATAATAATAAAACAAAATGTTTAAAACATTTTAATAGCTTTTCTATTTTCTACACTCGCGAGCAATGAAAAAGTTCCAGTGACATAGCACCAAATTACTCCTAAACGGGAAAGGTTAGCTTAATGACGTCGTCTGCAATATTGAAGTACATTTAACAGCGCATCAGAATATTACCAACTAAAAACTATCTTTTCTTCTGGTTCTATGTCTTAGGAGATATTAAGGTGTTTGACGGCATTTTGTGGGTGGAACTTATGAAAAAGTTCCACCTACAAAATGCCGTCAAACACCTGCTCGGCAGTGTATTAAGGCTCACCGCGTTGAAAATTCACGTAAATATATTTTTTTTGATAAATATTGAAAAAACAGTCCGATACACGCCGTGAAGTTCCCGCTTCATTGAACTAGAAGTCCTCAGTTCATATCCGTCGACACTAACCGGGAAATGCATAAGCCAGAATTTAATCAAATCTATTGCAATCCGCTTTTTGCAGCGAATAATTTTTTTTTTGTCATTTAGTCTGCGTATTTTGCGAAAGCCTGTATGGCACAGAGTTTCCTATATCTACGAATTTGAAGTAGCGTTTAGGGTATCAGATTTTAAAATGACAGTGCGTAATCCAGAATTTAATAAAAACCTATTGGATTTCGCAACGAATTTTTGTTGTTAATTTTTTTTTTTTTTTTTTTGTTCACGTAGGTATAGAATTTCGTTGTCAACGAGTTTAAAAACAACTTTTGAACTATCACATTTCGAAAATGAATATTGAAATAACTTTAAACCTAAGCTGATATGGCATTGGAAATAAAGTTCTATAAAAGAATACAGCAACTCTACATAATAAACCTTACACATAAGAAAAATCAAAATTCATAAAATTCACGTAAATAAATGTTCACGAAGCAATTCGGACAAACTCGTCAATATTCGAGTAACGTTCGCTGTTCACATACAATACAATGTATGCAAAAAACAAATGTTCCGAGTTCGTGCATGAATTCATCATGATTATGTGTGAATTCACTTTTAATACTTCATAGAGATCAATCCCTTTTCTTCATGAAAGCTACTCACTTGTTCGGATCGACACGACTCGGCACAGCCGACTGGCAAAATATATATTCGAGTTTGCCGCCCGGCTATTTGACAATTAGGAAATTCTCAAAAGCAGACTGGTCCTTATCTATCTGTGGCAAAACGCTTGCCCTTATTGCATGCCATGGAGAAGTGTGTATATTTCATACTGCCTACTACCCCTTTGAAGAATACTAGCGTGATGTTATGTGAAGTTTTAATCTTACCTCTCACTTCATTGACTTGAAAATGATAAGGATACATTATATTTCTAAAGCGTTTAAACATAAGAGTTATCTTTCTGAGGTTTAATTCACTCTTGTGCCAAATATGTCCCTGACCATTAGATCATTTATGTATAGTTGATTTAAGTATTCTTCTACCAAAGAAATGTTTGTTTATTTTACAAAACACGGGCATCCTGTTGTACCAGACTTTTGTGGTTTTGCTAGCCAATTTATCTTGAGCCCTCCAAAACAGAGATTGAATTTTATGAGAGGTCGTCTCGTATTGGACATTCACATTCCACATATACAATATTTTGACAATTCACTAGTTTGAAATAATGAATATTGAGTTCGCTGATACTAACTAAAAAAAATAGGATATACCTCTGTGTTTACATTTTTTTAATAATATCTAAGAGAGAATACTAGTATTCAGCTGTATTCGGTTAGACTGGAAGCTGACCCCAACATAGTTGGGAAAACGCTAGGCAGATGATGATGATCTAAGAGAGAATAAATAATTATTTGCAAGGCGTAATTACTGGTTTATTTATTTATTGAATCTTTTTGCACACAAAAAGGTAGAAAGGTGCACTTAATGCCTTGGGCAGTCTCTACCAGTCAACCAGGGGTGGTGAAGAGATTAGATGGCAGGTGCTTTGGTTTGTTTTAATTAATTCAACTTTAGGATACTGTTATACTTTTATTATAAAGTTTATTTTTTATGAACCAAATGACATTAAGTACCTTATGAAAAAATAGTTCAGACGGCCTTGGATTTAGCACGAACGCGAAGATTAAATAAAATTCTAACGATTGTAAAAGTGAAAATAGTAGTTTCGCAAATAATATATCATTAACTACTAATTGTGTTCGTGATAGTAGTATTTTCAATTTAAAAATCATTCTATATCACGTTACGTTTAGTCCGCGTGTTCGTTTCAGGCCCACAGTTCGAAAGCGCAACCTCTCAGCTCAAAGATACTTACTCTACCATAATAGTCCTCAGTAAAGAGTTTTACCCTCCCCATATTAATATGATTTCATATCGCAGTATAATTTCTCATCCTGTGTAGCCTGCAAACACAATATCCTCGTATTTGTGTGTCGAACTGTACGAGCGTGTGCAATCGAATGCGAAGTTATGAGCTTTGACATTTAGCTATGGCCACTGAGGAAGATCTGTCCGAAATAACTGATAAAATAAAATTTAAAAAATAAAACATTGAAAAGCATGATAATATGCATCATGACAAGCGGCATAGCGGCGTAGCGCATAGTGTCGTAGCGTGTAACATTGTAACACGTAGCGACCATTTTGAATTTAAATTTAAGTAATTATAACTTTAAATTCAAAATGGCCTTTCACAACAAACATAGACTAGATAAGACAAAACTATTATAATAAATAGTAAAAAGTGGCCTTTCGTGTCTGTCTGTTCGTCTGCTGTGTTCTTCTACACTACACAACACAATAGATTTTGTTGCGGCTCTCACCATCATAATTATAGAGAATATAAGCTATGTACAGTCAGCGATAAAAACATTGGCACGAAGAGACGGTTCAAAATTATCTCAACAACTAGAAAATTAAACTTAGTCTAAATACGATAAAGTTCTTGTCAGAATGACAGTTGTCGTGTACTGTCTTCATTCTGAAACATTCCTTGTGTCATTGGGTTAATATTTCATTTTCATAGTTGTTTAGATAATTTTGAACAGTCCGTTCGTCCCAATATTATTGACGCTGACTGTATGTAGGGGCGGGTCGTTAGTGTAGCATAAGTAGTGAGCCCTGCCCTGTAATCGCTAACTATTTTGGTTATCGCCATCTCTAGACATCTACATTGCCAACGCATTCGAGCACTCATATATTTCCAACCTTAGAGACGACGTTGAAATCTCTTGTGTCATGCCCATCCCCTACAATAAACTACGCAGGTGGCTACAGAAGCACACCCACACACAGGCAGAGAACTGGTGGTCCTCGTCACCGGGCTGCAGGCAGTCCAAGGAAGCCATGCCATCATTAGATGGAAAGCTAACCAGAAGATTACTTACTACAACTGGACAGGAAAGGCCTGCGCCTGGTGACGGGGACCATCACGGGACACTGCTCACTGAACAAACACTTCCATACGATAGGCATAACGGACAGCCCCCTGTGCAGAGCTTGCATGGAGGCTGATGAAAATACAAAAAATAAATACAACGGTGCCTCAGTAACTTTTTGAATAATTCCAGAAATACAAATGTCATGGTCTCTGAAGTATTATACAATAATAATTTAAATGAAAGAAAACTAAATTATAAGATTAAATTTATCTGTTCTCACTTCAGTCATTCAAATTACGTGGACATGAATTACGCAACAAATGTGCCAAAATATCGCTTTTTAGCATTACATGCATCTCGGTTAATATTGAGGGAAATCTTGAGTGCGGTATACAAACATAAATATAACCAGTACGTCAACGAAAACTTTATTATTGCCAACACTACTACTACCTTTGTTGACAAATATACCCAGACAGAGTTTACCTACAAAGGAACTGAAAATTCCCCTACCACTGATAATTTTTTTCGCCTATAAACATATTAAAATTCTGCACCAAAATATTAATGGTTTAATAACTAAGCTAGATGAGTTAACGGTACATTTACATTCTTTGGGAGATGACAGTAATAATAATCCGGTTGATATTCTATGCATTACGGAACATAACATCACCGTTGATGATACGAAACTATTTAAACTGTCTGATTATATAATGGGGGATAATTTTACACGGAAGAATAGAAATGGTGGATCATGCATATTGGTTAAATCTTGCCATAAATTTAAAATAATAAAAGAGGCCAAAACCCTGAGTATTAGTAACATATTCGAGTGTAGTGGCATTGAACTAATTAATCATAAAATTATTATATTGTGCGTCTATCGACCACCTAAAAGTAGACATGACCAAATCGAGTTATTTTTTGCGAGACTAGAGGAATTGTTGAGCAAAATAAGTTTCACAAGCAAAAAAATTATAATATGTGGCGACTACAACATTAACAGGGTAAAAAGCAACAAAGTATCTCAACAGTTTGAACATTTGTTAGCCAGTTATAACCTGAATTTAACTATAAGTCAACCGACCAGGTTAAGTAGCATGACATGCATTGATAATATAGCTCATAATATTAGAGGAGCAAAATCTACAGTTTTGGAACTTTCGCTTTCTGATCATACAGCACAATTGCTGACATGCCCTGTGAAGAAAAGCTACACCATAACACACTGGTTTAAATCTAAACGAGATTACTGTGAGGATAATATTTCTAAATTTATAAGTTGCATTAAAAGCCTTAGTTTTATGGAATGTTTTTCAAATAATGATCCTGAAATATCGTACAATAGTTTTTATGAGCTATTCAAATTATTTTATGATTTATGTTTTCCTATAATACGAATTAGAATAACAGTTGCTAAAAGACCTAAATGGCTGAGTAAAGGAATAAGGTTATGCTCTAAAAGGAAACGTCATTTACTTTGGAAGTATCGACTGTCATCAAATACAAAAGACAAGTTAAACTTTAAAGAATACGCGGCAAGATTAAGAACTATTATTAAAATGACTCAAAAATCTCAAAACAACTATTATATTAATTCGGCTAGTAACAAAAGTAAAGCGATATGGAAAATTATAAATAATAGCAAGACAGTAACACCTAAAGAAGAAATAAACCAAATAAAACTTAAAGACAAATTAATAACCAAACCGACAGATATAGCTCAAGCATTTAACAGCTACTTTATTGACGATATAAACCCAAAACCCAATGACAATGGTACAGCTCTTAAAATAGTGACATATAATAATCCTAATTCTATTTTCATGAACCCAACTAATCCACAAGAGGTTGAAAAAATTATTATAATGCTTAAAAATACGAATAGTACAGGTTACGATGACATAAACGTAAAAATAATTAAAAAAATATCGCATCTCGTTGCTCCAGTGCTCAGCCACATAATAAACCTGTCCCTTGAGCATGGGGTGTTTCCCTCAAAATTAAAATTAACACTCGTAACTCCCGTATTCAAAAAAGAAGACAGAAAAGAGTTGAAGTTTTATAGGCCAATTGCATTAATACCAGTTATTGCAAAAATTTTTGAAAAGGTTATCTATAATAACTTGTACAATTACTTTGAAAATAATAACATATTTGCAAATGAGCAATTCGGGTTTCGAAAAGGTAGGTCTACAAGTACCGCTCTCTTTAAATTTTTAAAACAAGTAATGACAGGACTTGATAAAAAACAACAAGTAACTGCGATCTACATGGACTTGACAAGGGCATTTGATTATGTGGACCATCAAATACTTCTTAATAAATTAGAAAAATATGGGGTAAGAGGAGTTGCATTAAATCTTCTAAAATCATATTTAGCAAACAGATTACAAGTAACGCAAATAACTAGAATAACAAATGGCACCAATTATGAACAAACATATAAGTCGAATTCCAGAATTGTTCAACATGGAGTGCCCCAGGGAAGTATATTGGGACCACTTTTGTTCATAATTTACGTAAACGATTTACCCAAATCCATAAAACAGGAACTAATACTGTTCGCAGATGATAGCACAGCTATTTTTACTAAAGGCCAACAAGATGACCATGAAACAAATATTAACAAATCACTTAAAGATATAATAAACTGGCTGAATGTAAACAAACTAAAAATAAATATAGAAAAGACAAGCTACATGACTTTCTATAACAAAAACTCAAAAACAACAAAAATTCACATTAACTATAAAAACGAAACATTGAAAGAAGTTAACAACACAAAATTTCTAGGCATTCACATTGACTCTGGGCTGAACTGGAAAATGCAAGTCGATGATGTCTGCAAAAAATTGCATCAGTCCTCTTATGCACTTTATATGCTACGAAAGGTTGTACACGAAAGTGCATTACTAAGCGCCTACCATGCATACGTGGGTTCTGTGCTCAAATATGGTGTCCTTTTTTGGGGTAATTCTCCCAACTGGGAATCTGCGTTTAAAGCGCAAAAAAAATGTATTAGAAGTATATGTGGACTTAAACAAACTGAGACGTGTAGAGCAGTGTTTTCTAGTTTGAGAATCTTAACTCTTCCGTCAATATATATTTATGAGGCTGCGGTGATGATGAAACGCGATATTGGCAATTATAAAACATTAAGAAGTACGCGACATAAAAATGAATTGAATGTTATTAAATGTAGGACAGTTAAATTTAAAAAGAGTATATTTGGGATAGGGATAAAAATTTATAACAGACTACCAAATAGTATAAAAAGCATTGAAGAACTGAATATTTTTAAAGCTAAACTCAAAGAATTTTTAATAAGTAAAGCATACTACTCGATCAATGACTTCTTAGATGATAAAGATGTCAACATAAAAACATTGATATAAAGTATGTGAATATTAAATTAAAGTTGGTTTATGTGTATTTTTACATTTATATTTAATGATAATATATATTTAAATGAACGATAAAATTAATGTATATTGACATGAGTGATAGTATTAATTAGTTATTGTGTATTTAGGCATGAGTAATATTAATTGATAATAATGTATTTTGACATAAATAATGATAAAATGAATTTTAAATGACTGCTAGATATTGTACACCCGATGGGTATGTTACAGCGATCGTTGTATTATCATGGTAAGAACTGCTTTTTCACCTGTAGCAAACAATAAATGAATTTGAATTTGAATTTGAATTTGAAACCGTCGCGCATGTGCTCTTTGAGTGCACAGGCGTCACCCAGATTAAATCATAAACCCTCGGGACACCCAGATTTTACACAAATGTTATCGATAGACCAGCACCCTAATTACGTAACACACAATCAATAGTAATCTGAATAATTTTGAAGCAAATTGCTAATAATGGATTAGCTTCATAAGTTCGAAACATTTGTCTGCTCAACACGTAAATAACGCAATGAATGTTGTTGAACTGTCAAAATGAAACCGATTCCGATTGATTGTGTGTTACGCAATTAGGATACTGGAGACCTAATAAGCTTCTGGAGGGATTTGGGCTGGTTGGAATAACCACCGACGGCCGCTATGGCCCACGCACAATGGTCCACGTGAAGGACTAAATGCGGAAACTAAACCCGTAACATAGAACATAGAACATCTTTTTTTTTTTTTTTTTTTTTCAGGATTGGAAATCATCAAATGACTCCTCCCGCTCTGGGTGGAGCAGAAGGGAGTGTCAGACTCTTACTGACTAAAACCCACCCGTGTTCCTTCCTTAGCCCTTTATGTTCCAGGGCAGCGGTAACCCTTTCGGACGATCCCGCTAATCTTTTGTGTCTTACTTTCACATTTCAAATGGTGCCTTCACTTTTTAAGGTGTTTGTACAGAACTAACCTTTTTGCATCCACCTGTTTAGTGACCCAACAGTTGCTTTGTCAAACGTAGCATGAAAGCACGTTCCGTTTTGATCCTAATATTACATTTCTAACATATTTGTGTATCTACATGGTGAGATGTAAGGAATCAATGGATAAGAAAGGAATATTGGATATTCATCAATCCGGATCACGGATGCTTTTTATTTATTTATGGGGATCTGAAAAATTATTCAAGTAAAAAATGGCACTTAACTGAACGCTTCTGCGTTAAACTTCGATTATAGAAAACATATTAGGTACCATCCTGTAAAGCATCCTGCCACCCTGTATAGTATCAGCCGATCGATTTTGTAAAAATCTCACTGTGAAAAGTTAGGTGATGTGAGCTTAGAGTGAGCTGTCAATACTGTAAATCTCTAGTATTAGTTGGAATGACAGCTCACTCCACGCTCACTTCACCTAAGTTTTCACGGTGAGATGGTTACAGAATCGCACTGCTGTGCATCAAACATATTTATCTACACACATCATGCTTTAGTACCCGTGCCACATATTGCAAAGTTGGTATTTATTTGTGTATTTGAAGCTATGTCTGGCCTTAGCAACATAGTGTGTCAAAAAGCAAGCAATCAAATTAATTGAAAAGCAACAAAATTATGGTGTTGCTATCTACTGATTACACAAAAACTGTGTTGATCACGCGTCTAGACGGAATCGGACCTTATCGTGTCCATAAATACAATTTCAGAAGCAGCCTAAAGTCTGAGTTAGTGCCTTGCTTCATAGCAATAAGCTAGCTTTTACCGAAAACTTGACTCTTCAGCCGAAGTACTAGCTAAAAGTAATCCATAAAAGGTTTGGATTAATCCAAAACGATGGGATAAAGCACATTAACGGATGAACAAATAGTATCCCCTTAATCAACCAAAACAGAGTGAATTACACAACTCAGAGAGGCGTCGGAGCGTACGCCATGAATCATTACCGTTACACGTAAAACAAAACAAACGATCATCTACCAACCAACAACAAAAGGCGTTCCATTAAATAGGGGCTTCTGTTACACCGACGTGAGCGAGCGAAGTAGGATAGGGAAGAACAAACAAAAGAATGTTGTGAATAAATAATTCGAGTTGAATGTTTCTTGGCAAATCAACCCCACGTTTTATTATTAGGATTTAATTTTTAACCAGCGAAGGTAGCCGCTTAATTTTAAGCATAATTCTTGTGTTATTTTGTAGGAAAGAAAGAGAAATTGTTTACTCGAATATAAAATGCAGATTAACACAAAATAGCGTTGAAATATCATTCTAATAAAATGCGTTCAGAATTTTCTTTCAGACAGACCATTGTTACGCTTTTTTGCTACTCCCATAGCAAAAACTTAAATTCGCCGAATTTCACGGCAAAAAAACTGTATATTGTTCAAAAATATTTCGCCCGCCGTGTAACTAGCATCCACTCACAGTCGGTGACGCGAAGTAAAGCCCGCTCCACACGGCCGGTGTCACCACCAGATTATTTATTGCCATTATTTATCTACGAGAGCCGACTCAAATGTCTGAATTGAGTACGACCGTGTGGAGCCTGCCCAACTCTCGAATAGTTTGCATTTACAACGAGGTTTGTTCTGATTGATTTTTGTCGTCTACTGTTTGTATGGTTGAAAAAAAATGTCGCACATTCTATTCTTCACACGTTTATCAAATCATAACCATTATTTAACTATATATTTACGATACCTACTTATAACATATAGTTCACAAAGATTCCGATCTTTCTCCTTCCCACATGCTATGCCATTTCTCAACTATATGAGAAAAATTTATACCTACTTTTGTAGGTACCTAAATTTAACCGATATTCAGCAAGATTGGTCATGTCATTCCCCAAGACACCTGACATATATTCTAGTATCATGACTTATAGAGGCTTTATTAATAAGAATCTTAAGTTAAGCCGACCTCATCTAGTTTTAAAATATGATTGACGTGTAAAAGTGTTTGTACAAACCTACTTACAAAATAAAATCATTTATCATTTATCAAGACTACAATTTTCGAGTAACCACCAAATATTTTTTTCAACATAAGAACTTTGACCAATGTTGTCACAATACTGGTGTATTTCCCAGCTGCATACTCGGTAGACATATTAGCATTTAGCAAGAGTGAAGGCACACCGTTACCGACAGGTAGGCAATCGTTTACGAAAGTTCAAGTTTGCGGTCCAGCGGCTAAACGGACGGTACAGACTCGAATGTAGCTAGATGTGTCGAAAATGTCGTGCTCTGTCGGAAATTATCAGGAGAAGTGTTTGGTGTTTGATGTGAATTTGACTGGTAATGTTTTGACGGTAGGTACAAGCCGAAAAAAAGTTTGCGCTGAAATTGAGTTCGTGTCGTCGATACGAAAATATTGCATGTACCTAGTAAGTAAGTATCACTTTAACCGTCAAACAAATAGTGGTAGGGATATTCTCATACATAAGTTAAAGTGAGACTTTAATTTGTTTATTTTTAATACAGGGTGGCAGGGACATCGACGCGCAAACTGTAACCATGGATTCAGCACATGAGTTTAGACCCTATAGCGTCGAAATTTTTTGTCGGTTATCAAAAAAAAATCTTCTGTTTCATAGAAAAGTGCAATACCTACGGGGTCAAAATGTATGGAACAGCAATATTTTTTTTTATTAACCGACGAAAAATTTCGACGCGATGGGGTCTAAAATCATGTGCTGAATCCATGGTTACAGTTTGCGCGTCGATGTCCCTGCCACCCTGTATACTACCTACTGTGAAACATCAAAGTGTTACCACTGACGTGCTTTCGATGGTTTTATCCTCTCCGATTAAAAACGCATCAGTTTCCATTCCGAGACACCAACATCAAAAGCTCGGAGCGTCAAAAATTTTTAAGATTTTTTTCCAAATAAATATTAAATATTCTTTCTTTTTTATATTATTATTATAGAATCACGCCTAAATAATTACTGCCAATATTTATCTAAGGAGTAGGCAGGGGTGAATTGAATAGACCCACATTTTGCCGCATGTGTAATAAACACGATTGTGATAATTGTCCACCCCACTCTTTGCTGTTGAAGTCGTGTCGGTTGCCTTTTACAATGAATACCATTTAGAAATTCCATCTTTCACGGACAGGTGTGTTCCACCAGACTGACTTGATATTCTCCTGTCGCTGTCGGCAACGTTCGCTTCCGCGATTGATTAGTCGAAGACACATTTGATGCCAATTAATGTTCAGAGAACTATATTTAGATACAGTTAGGTGCAAGTTAGTGGGGCGCCGTATTTATTAGGGAGAAGAGGGTAAAGTGAGTTTTGCTCCGATATTAAAAGAAATACGGAACCTTTATAAATCACTTTTTGTCCATCTGTCTCAAAGGTTTTTTCGAGACAGCTATGCAACGTAGGAATTAAAATTTTGGTATAAAGTTACTCAAAGACCAAAACAAATATTTCTTTTTTAACTAATTTATGAAATCTAACAATGATGACTGTGTGTGTTTTTATTTTTCATTATGTGCAATTGTTTGGTGTCAAAACCTTAGATACTACGCAACAATTTTTAGCAAAAAAATATTTTCTAAATAAAAAGAGGATAGTTTTATTCGGTTGTAGTAAAAGCCTAATTAATCTAGGCTAGTCAAAACTAGGCTTCTTGCCTTTATATGCCTTTTTGCAGAAACAAAACTAACTTTCTCTCTCAATTTTTGGTTTATCACAATAAAGACCTGTTTACGAATAGCTTAGAAAAATACTTTCCTATAAAATACGTACCTCCTAAAAATCTGCACCAATTTTCCTGTCCTGCAGTGTACACCCCACTTACTAGAGCAAGAGCTTCTAATCAACGTTTTACGGCCATCCTGTACATCAGTGCCATATTGATGACGTAACCGTTGCCTAGCAACGCCTAAACTAGACACCAATTTATATAAATTAGGTAGTTCATGACGTCACTAAATGGCTATTAACGCCACTATCCTTCAGGGTTTCCAATTCAGTGGAACATAATTGGTGCTTTTACCCTGATGGGGTTTCGGGAAAATCTATTTGTTTAAAATCTAAAATAGAATATCAGATGGTTCTTTTGAACCAAAATCTGATTTTATACAAAGAAACATTTCTTGGTGATTAAGAGTCATATCATTTTTCTTTCTTTCAGGACTTGACAGAAGAAAAAGACTAGCAGATATGCGGGTAGTTATCACACAGCACTTCACGGAAAGAACAGTCACACCGGGAGGCGATGTGAGTATTCGGGAACTTTAATACTCTTCTTATACAATCTTCATGGTAAGAGTTGCCTGAGCAAAATATCAAAAAAGAAAAGACGCAGAACTTAGGAAAACCATGAACGGAGGCCCCAGCACGAACGCGTAACAAAGCATGATCAGCCTATAATATTCCCACTGCTGGGTCACAGGCCTCCTCTCTGCGAGAAGGAGTGGGCCGTAATCCACCACGCGGGCCCAGTGCGGGTTGGCGGATGTCACATATCTTCGAATGTTTGGTTCTAGGACATTTTCATTTTCTCACGACGTTTTCCTTTCGTTTTGAGAGTAGTGGTGATGAAGCTATTTACACAAAGTAAAGCGCCTGTCTGGGTTCGAACCCATGACCGTAAGTCGGGGCCGTTACTGCTGGGCCACCCCTGCTCTCTCTTTCTCTTAGATATGAATAGTTTTTGAACTAAATAAATATAACAAAACGAGTATTTTCAATTTTAAAATCGTTCGAATTTACTTTACTGCGCGCGTTCGTGCTAAGCCCACTAAAAACCACCCGAAAGCGTTTATTTGCATACCGTGGCTGAAAAAGAAAGAGCGAAACCATATCTAATGCTGGATAAAAGCCACCATTTTTTTCTTTCCAGATCAGCATGCAGTGTGCAGCGAGCGGTGACAGACCTCCACAGTTCGTGTGGGAAAGAGACGGCATTATTGTGTCGAGTAATACTGATCCGAGGTAATTTTTGATGATGATGATCATGATGATGTTCAAGAACAAAAAAACATTGTCTAGAATTTTAGGACATCAAGATGGATTTTTGTTTGTAGTTAATAATAGAATATTCAAGTCGTTATCCAGGAGTCTCGCTTGTATACCTCGCAGTAGGTATACATACTTGAAAAAAGGTTTTTTTTTTACTAAAATCTCAGAATTTTTCCAATCGTCCTAAACACAGTGTTTTTTTTTGCAATAATCCTAATATTAATTACGTATCTACCTCGTAAAATCTTTCTTAGTCTCCAATAATCCGGTATTGGAAACTAAGAAAGATTTCCTTTGCAAATCCTAGGTTTACAAAAAAAAAAAAAAACGATATTTCAATCATCCTGCAATTTATATTATTATTTTTAGAATAATAATAATTCATTAATAAACCAAGATACCGTTCAATTCCAGGTACGCCCTAGGCCAGCTGATGACATCGGACAACTCAGTGGCCTCACAGCTGAACATCACTCGAGTGAGGGTCGAAGACGGAGGCCTATACTCCTGCACAGCCAGGGAAGGTGAGCATGTGGCCTCTCATGAAAACAGGCTGGATGTTTATGGTAAGTATATCATAACGAAACTTCGTTGATATCCGTCCTGAAATGTGGAACTCAGTACTTCTCTTAAACCTTCATTTTTTGTACATCCATAATTAGGATCTCTGAGTAGCTTCTCAATATAAAGATACTCTCATACAGAAAAATGAATTGCGCAATAATGGCAACTTTGGTTAACGTTGACGTCAACGAAAAAAAGATGTGATGTCTGGGCAAGACAAAACATACCAAGATTTTTTAGAAATTGCCAGGAATTGCGCAATTTTAGTGCACCATAAAAGTTACTCGTTAGCGCACCAGCTTTTGTACAAGGCCCGGTTTCATTACGGTGCGGCGTATAAGCCACGCAGTAGATAAAACGTGTCCATCTACAAGCTTCCATAGTGACCCATTCAACATTGACGACCGGACCTACACACGGCGAATAAACCGAAGTTCTGCACCGTAATGAAAACCTGTGTTTACAAAGGGCCTTAGAGTAAATAGGCAGCATCTGGGTGAGTTCGCATCACCTTATCCAACACTTTCTATCATTTAGACGAGTGGCGACTGAGATCAAGATCAAAAGCGGACTCACTCGATAGTGAATTCAAAATAGTAATTTATCCAAAATTAGATTACTATATTTCTGTGATAAATACTTTCTATTATTTCTACTTTCAGGACCACCGTACATCAGATCTCTACCACCAGTGAAAGTACAAAGTGGGGAATCAGTTAGCTTGAGGTGTCCCTTTTATGGATATCCGATAAGGTTACTTTATATTTGTGTTGTGTTTGTGTTATGTTTTATAGCTAATAAATATATTCTATTCTATTCTATTAATAATGCTTATATGTAGCAAAATGCCTACAAAATAATACTCTTCGCAAGTCCATAAGACTTAATTAAATACTATTTACCAAACTTTAAAAAGCTTTCAGACCATTTGTTAAATATTAACACTCCAGTATTTTCCAGTATAGAAGCGTAGTCTTCAATTAATTATTAATAAATGCTTAGCCGTTTATTATTAATTAATTATCTTGTTAATTTTCGGGGATCACATTCCTATTTCTTCAAATGTATTTTTTTAGTAAACCATCTTGCTTTGTGTCGAGAGCAGAATTAATCTATCCCAAAAACTTCCTATAAAAAGTTCTCTTCACATTTCAGCAAAATCGACTGGGAATTTAAAGGCAAGTTACTAACATCGAACGCGATCTTCCAATCCCGCTACAAGCGATCGCATCAAAAACGTAAAACTAGACGGAACGCTCCAAGCGTCAACATTAATGGAATTCTTTCCATACCAGAGATATCTAAAGAGTCCAATGGTGCAGTGTACACATGCATAGTAACCAGTCCTTCAGGAGAAATGGCTAGAAGAGCCTTCGAGATTCAGGTCATAGAAGCTCCAGTGTTAGATGATCTGATGTTGGGAACCAACCTTCAGGAAGGTCAGATTGTGAATATTTATTGCAATTTAAGGACTGGAGATCTGCCGATACATTTTGAGTGGTTAAAAGATGGGAAGAGAATTCCTAGTGGTTTGAAGGTGAGATGTTTTTGTCATTTAGTTTTTATAAGCCTTATCCGAAATTAGAGCTGAACCGCGGTAGTGGTCGTGGAGATGTTTCTCGGTTTAAGTATGCAGCGCTGCTTTTGATTCAGTTTAAGTTGTCTGTCTTTATGGTGATCTGTGGTATTATTTAAGTTATGCCAGAAACTATGAAGGAATCAAAAAAATTAACCCCATAAATAAATTTGCAGCCTAGAAATTATAGTATTTCATCGGGCATAATTATGACACACACAGTTTGTTATTTTACAGATCGTCGAAAGAAACTCGGAGCTGTTCAGTGCACTAGTGATCAAGAAAGTGTCATTAGAACATTGTGGTACTTACACGTGCGTCGTTTCCAACCACGTAGCGAAAGTCAACAGATCTACTGAACTGTATATAAAAGGTAACTACCAATATTTGCAAACAAGATTCAACTTTAGACGCGTCTAAACTAAGTTCAAAGTACAAAGAATGTGATAGCTCAGTAAACAGATCGACGAACTATTTGACGGAAAAAAAAATTGTTGATTAACAACGTATAAAGACTCACGTGTCTGTTATAATTAGCAAGTTAACTGTCCAAACTGGAACACACTGAACACAGCAATATTTCTTGCCGTCTTATGAAAATAGTGGTTGTGTCGTTCTGTTCCGAATAGACTTCTCCTACTGCAAATCTCATTCTTTCTATTAGGGGTCTTAAAAGTACTTCCAAATCTAAGGCCAGTTTGCGAATCAGTGCAGTAAGTCACGAAGACTTCTCCCTGAACTGACTCACAAACTAACCTTCTGTCCACAGTACATTTTACATATTTGGTAGTGGTTTATCATTTATCTGTCTCGTCTTTCAATAAGGGCTACGAATAAAAAAAAATTTTCCAGATCTTACTCAAATTCTTAGCATGATGTCTAATTTCATTACAGTCGCACCAAAATGGCTGGAAGAACCACACAACTCTTCGCTTCTCCTCGGCAGAAGAGGCACAGTGTCGTGCAGTGCAAGCGGCTACCCGCAGCCGCAAGTGCATTGGATGAAGAAAGATGGTAAAGCGTCGCTATTTAACACAGTGTGATCGTTTGTTGTTTTCTCTCTCATTCTGTAGTTTTTTTTTATCTTTTGTTTTAGGGACCACTCTGTGGATGATGAAAGTGTAGATATTATAGTGCTCCCTATTCTGTCTTTATTACCTTATTCGGTACCGTATGCTGTAAGGTCTCCACCGTTTTTCACTATAGCCTAGCTACCATGTTTGAGGGACGCACAAGACGAAAATCTTTTCTTCCTTATCTACCTACCTAGTATTTGTGTAAGTCACGCAACAGCCCCTTCATCGTTAATTTACGTCTGATTTTGCATCACTGTGATCTTTATTCTCGTGACTATAAGGTTCATGTCAGAGGTGAAATAACTGTGAATGATCTGTAATTACTTTTTGTTTTTGAATGTGACACATGCTTTTTGGGTTACGACGACGTCCAACTTACAGTAAGCAATTCGTTTATTTTTCGTTTTTACTCAAGTGTTGAAATAAAAATAATTATGATCAGAAGCGACTATTACACGGCATGTGTTTCCTAAATCTATTCCAGCTCTCCTCGGCACATGGCAACCAGTCCTAGAGCTGGCCGGCGGTGGGATCCTGAGTCTACCAAACGGGACCCTCATCATTGAAGAAGTATCTCTCACAGATGAGGGGTTGTACTCCTGCAATGTAGAAAATGGAGTGGGACAACCGCTGAGCAAGACTGTGTGGATGAGTGTTAATAGTGAGTATTTTTGAAATAATAAATTGTGGTGCTTTGAAAAACGTAAACATTTTACTGCCAGAGGTACTTGGGCAACTATACCAAGAAACTTTAGGCCACCAACATTATGATGACTTTTCTTCGAATCGTTTAGGCACACCTATACTCATTTAGGCCGGCTTTTGTATCTGACTCAAAATTCCGGCATAAAAAATGCCTACCTACGGCAGGCCGCACGTTAGTAGCAACAAAAATAGTATAAGTTGGCCTCGTATTCTATTAAAACTCCGTAGTCAAAAGTATTACCAACTGTACGAGATCTAGAAGCAAGCCAGTGTCTATAGTCCTAGTTTTTTGTGGCTAGTCTTATTATTTTTTCCATATAGACTCTTTTCTAGAAACTTCGTTGTCAAATAAATCCCATTTGTAATCTGTGCACTGTTTTTGATATAGTGTGACAGGTTATAAATTCTAGTTTTCCCAAATGAATATTCTGGGAGAATTATTCCAATCAGGACGTTTCGAGGTTGGAAGTCGCTAATAATTTGTTTGTTGGTCTGGATCACGAAGATTCTTATTGTTTCAGCATTTAAGCGTCACGTTAAGCAGTGGTTAGTGATTTTCAAGAATTAAGTGTCTTGGTGTGGTGCTTCATCTTATAATCATTTTACCTTGGAATAGGGAAGATTTTCGGAATGCGCCGTCTAAAACTCTAAAATATTTCTTATTCCAATTTATTTGGATTTGGCGCATCATGTCTTTTTCCATACTTCTCTATTAGTCGTTATCCCAGTAGTCACCCCCGTTCTAGCCATATCATCTTTCACACAGTCCATCTATCGTTTCTTTGGGCTTTGGGCTTTTAAAGCCATCCAAATTAATACTCAAAACTTTTGTGAACCCTGTTAAACAATAATGTACTGCAGTTCTAATATAATTTTATTTTTATTTCAGAGCCTGTCCACTTCGAAGTCTCTTCAACTAACGTGACGTCGAGACTCGGACATCCAGTCACGCTAGAGTGTCGACCACTAGGAGATGAGCCTGTCAGAGTCACTTGGACACATGATGGGAATGCGTTGGATTTTATAAACCAAAGGTTTGTTTATTTTTAACCGGCTTCTAAAAAAGGAGGAGGTTCTCAATTCGGATGTTTGTATTTTTTTTTTATGTTCGCGCGTTCGCGCATAACTCCGTCGCTTGCAACCGATTTGAAAAATTCTTTTTTTGTTGGAAAGAGTATACTTCCCAAATGGTCCCATACAAGATCTGATGATGAGTTTCGGAGACAGACAACGGAACTCTTCAATAAGTGCCAGCAAATCAACGGCTATTGCTGCTATGGCTTATGTATGTATTGTTTACGCAATCACACAACATAACGTCACGCCTTACCCTCTAAAGGGGTACGCTGATGTGTTCAGTATACCACGGTACACCTTCATTTCTGTCAAAGTTGTTATTGGGGTACCTCTAATCTTGTAAGTATATACGAATTTGTGTGGGGTAGGTAGGTACAACTAAAAAGTGAAATATAAAAACTTTTCACAAAAAAAAAAACAACCGACTTCCAAAAAAAACACTATAAAGAGAAAAATAACTTTAATTTCGGAAGTCGGTGTCAAAAAACGAAAATGCGGATACAGCAACACCGACTTCCGAAATTAAAATTGTTTTTCTCTTTGTAGTGTTTTTTTTTTGAAAGTCGGTTGTTTTTTTTTTTTTTTTTTGTAAAAAAGTTTTTATTTTTTAAAGCGAGTCGTTAAAGTGTTTTTGTGAAGAGATAAACCATACCGTATTACAGAAATGCCCAGGCCTAAATATGTACTAGTACTTTAAATTTGTAATAGAAAAATAGACAACAGCAACACAATATACCACTTTGTACCCAATTGTTGTCAACATATGAAAGTCAGAGGTGCTGCAGTTATCCTAGGTAGGCGGTGGTACAGTCAGCAACAAAAGTCCATTAACACTGTTACTTTTACAAATCATCTAAACTGATAAAAAATGATGCGATACATTGATTTTCTCTATTTCATGTAATAGCAAAGAGTTAATTATTCTTAAATATTCTATTACTATATGTCTGTTAAGAATATTTTGCTCAATATTTAATATTGAAACCACTAAAGTGTTAACCGACTTTTGTTGCTGACCGTACATAAGTTCATTCCGGACCAGTATTCCAATTCAAAACTTGAGAATAGATGACACCATCATGGTACAGACGCCAGCAGGTCAAGCTACCCGAAACTGTCAAATTTTCCCAATCAACATTGAACCTTAACGCTATAGCGATAAAGTTGAAAATCTATTAAAGAAATTTGACAGATTGTAGTAGCTTGATGTGCTGGCGTCTGTACATTGTTTTTAATAGCCTCTTCCAGCCTCGGTTTGTCAACAATCACTTGAGCGGTTTGGATTACTTGACCAAAATGGCAACCACAAGTCATACAAAAAGAACATCCATATTTCTTGTACATTATTGCTATTTCTGATTCTAGAGCCAAGATATCAGAATCGAAGACAGCGCTCGGCATGCTGAGCAGCATTAGCCTGCAGTACTCAGAGGCAGGTGACGCGGGACTGTACCAGTGCAGAGCTACCAACCCTTATGGAACTGCTAGCTTTAGTGTGGATCTTACTATATTGGGTGAGCTTTTTCTATTGTTGTTGTTACTCCAAAGGATCATAATTATTATTATTCAACAAATAGAACAAAATTTCAAAATTTGAAGATCAAAATTTCTTATGATTCACTTTTCAATAAGACTATCAACATCATGTACAGACGCCAGCTGCAGGTCAAGCTACCCGAAACTGTCAAATTTTCCCAATCAACCTTGAACCTTAATGCTATAACGATAAAGTTGAAAATCTACTAAAGAAATTTGACAGATTGTAGTAGCTTGATGTGCTGGGGTCTGTACTTATTCTTAGTCCCACAGTTTGAGTTACTACCTTAACTCAAACTGTGGGATATTGACTTTTGTTTTCAATATCTCTCTGTTCTTGGAGATTTTCGACCTGTATTTCCATTTTAACCACCTCTGCTGCGAGCGACACTTCATGTTTTCTTTGGAGCGTTCATCATAATCATCCTGTCCTTGTCCCATGTTACTTGCGGTCGGTGCAACTTGCTTTCTTTTACCATTTTCCTCTGTCAACTGTCACGCTATCATTCACTCCCTTCTTTTTTGTATTATTAATTAATAACAACGTCCGTCACTCTTCTCCCAGAGCCCCCCAGCCCGCCCTCCGACGTGCGCGTGGAGACAGTCCGCTCGCGCACCTCCACAGTATCGTGGCGCGACACTCTCAGAGCGCACGCACGATACTACACGCTGCAGTACTCACACGTGCACTACAGTACCGCGCTGTGGGAACATGCTACTACCGTCAATGTTACCAGGTACGGAATTTATAAAATAGTCGGAGTCGTGTCTACTACATCTTAGCATCCGGGCGCACCGACATCATGAATTTCTTAGTTTAGGTTCTTCAAAACTATTTTCACTTACTATGTTTAAATTCCTTTCACCAACTTTGCTTTATTGAACATTCTATTTTGACCTCTCCTTATTGAACCAGTCTGTGATCTTCTATATTCGTCAATCCACGTGAACATTTTCCCTCTTCCTCCACTGTTTCTGTTGTTCACCCTCGTTCTTATTATGGATGTACCTATTGTGCTCTTGAGTTTTGATCCCACACTACATAATATTTTTATTTCCTCGTTCAATTTAATGTCCCTCATTTTAGAAAAGAGCAGGAGCTCCGTCAGACTGTGGAGCTACCGAAGCTCCGCCCAGCCACGCCGTACGCCGTGCGCGTCGCTACGGGCAACCAAGTCGGTGTGTCACTGTACACAGCGCCCGTGCACTTTACTACTCATGAAGAAGGTATTGATAGTTTTTGCAGTAGCGGATAAATGTCAAGGATAACTTTAAAAGTCATACTCGTATTGATAGTTCTGCTGTCAGGCAAAGGCTTCTTTCTTCTAGATTTACGAATCCATCCTAGACTCAACAAAAATCCCGAATAGCTTTTAATTATGACCTTTGGAATGATTCCTAGCGCCATCATCAGCTCCCGTGAACGTCCGCGTAGAGCAGACGGACAGTCCGGGCGAGCTGCACGTGTCGTGGTCGGCGCCGCTGCAGGAGACACACAACGGACTCATCGTGGGATACCATGTGAAGGCCGTGGCGCAGGCTGTGGGAGCAGGTGGGTTCATAGAATGAATTTAAAGATGGATGAACTTAGATGATTGTGCCCGTTTTTGTCAGTGTATGTTCATTTGCATTCTATATGATGTAAGATGATTGCGATCTGTTCGTTACTAATGCTTAATTATAAACGAAAAAATCCTAAACAAATAAAAGTCAGCGAATAAATAGCTCCAATATCATGGCAATTATCCTATTTCTGATGTATTTCTACTTTTTCATTTTTTTCCCGAATAACATAAGTCTATGTACGTGAAGTGTGAACCGTTGATATCAACTGAAAATTTCGCATAACTCACACTTCACTCAACACTTCCAAAATCAATAGATTCTACAGTACTACAGGACTTGAAACTTACTGTTCAGATTCATTGAAACTTATTTGACTCCGTCATTCAGTTTCAGATGAAGCCGACACGCGAACGATCAAAGTGTCACAACTGTCGGGCAAGCAAGAAACTTTGCTGAGCGGCTTGATGAAGAACACCAGGTATTTTATAGCGGAGTCTTCATCTAGCCTAAGTTCTATTTGTATCTAACTTGAACTAATATTTCTAGGTATGCAGTGTCGATATCGGCCTTCACTAATGCGGGTTCGGGTCCATTCTCTCTGCCAGTGTTCCAAGATACAAGAGAAGGAGGTAAGTATTTGTGTAAAATACATTGAAGTCACATTTGATTTCCCACGAATGCACATTGGCGGTTGTAGTACTTCGCTTCTCCCCCTCCCCCTTCTGTTAACCATTGATAAATCTTCAGTCATTAAATTGGTCACCTAAAAAGAAATTTAAGTTGAAATATTCATTCTTTAGTTTTCTATTCATTAATCTGTAGCATTATGTTTGCCAACACCACTATTATCAAAGCTTATATTCTCCATAACGTTATATCTTATCAAGCCCTTTCTGTCTCCAGCTCCAGAGCAAGCCCCATCATCAGTAGAATGTACAGCAGTGTCCTCTACATCTCTTCGTATCGGTTGGCAGCCCATCGCTCTGCCTGGACAGGGCAGCTCGCTCGTAGGATACACTGTACTGTTTGCTACTGATGGTAAGAGAACTTTTAGCACTTGATAAAAATAACTAGATATTTGGATATGGGATATTTTCTGTTACAACCGCAGAAATAGGTACCTTTTTTTCATAGTTTTATCGAGAAATACTGTGAAATAGAAAATTATTTGTGCAGTCTATGAAAAAAAAAAAACAGTGCATGCGTAAAATATTCATCCCAACTGAGGAACCCTTCACCGTGGTTCAGCTTAATAATATTCTATTCTACCTTTCAGAAGCGGCCTGGCAGAACCAGACATCGTTACACTCGGAGCTTTACTTACAAGGTCTACTGAAGTACACCAACTACACAGTGAAGGTCGCTGGGTTCTCCAACTTCGGAGCTGGACCTTATTCCTATCCTATTGTGTGTGCTACATTGCAAGATGGTGAGTGCCTATTTAATTCTATTGGAATAATTGACCTACTTAATTATTGCTTCCAATACCCTTTTTTAGTTTTAAGGCTTCAATTCACAGTGAAATATAGTTAATCGTCGAAGAGAGGAGATGGAGTTTAAGGGCGATGAATTGAACTATGAATGTGGTGTAACATAATAATCGTGATACGTGAGGGATTGGTTAAACATAACTACTAGAATACTACTACTTACAATTATTTTGCTGAACTTAATTTCCAAACACTACCTCAGTACCTCCTAATGTCGTGTGAAACCCATCTTATCTTATACAGAATAACAAAGTTCAAATTTTTACCATTTCATGTTTACCTGAATCCTAATTTTCACTATGATCTTCCGAAGTGCCCGGTCCACCAGCAGACATCAAAGTCCTGGTACTATCATCATCATCACTCCTCGTCAGTTGGAAAAAACCTCTCCATCCTAACGGAGAACTGCTGTACTACACTGTCTATGTCAAGCCTACGTCCAGGTCAGTTACACAAACTTGACTTAGCCCATAAGGTTCGACACACTTAAGGTGGATGCTCCAAGGTAGCCCACGAAATTCAAATTTTCTTACGTTTTATGCAATTTGCTGGTCAGTACTAAGTTGTATGTTGATTAAAATATGATTCACGGCCGTAACAAATATGTATTTACAGAATTATAATCATTAAAGTCATCAACACAACTCTCTAAGATCAAGTAATCCTACTGAATGACTATTTCATGAAATCTTGACATTTTAGGATTATACTAACTTAACAAGTTGCATTACTGATTCTACTGATTATAATTCTCACCTAATGGTGGTGGTGGTCACCTATTTTCACCTAATGGTGAAATAAACGTTTTTGGCGCAGCCGTGAGGCACGAACTATTGTTGTTTGAAACATTATTTTTATTTTGTTAATATTCACGAACTGTGTCCAAATAAACTTTGAACCTTTGCACTTATGAAACGTCTTCTCATAATAATAATCTTTATTAGGTACCTATGAAAGTGGTTATAAATTGTGTGAAGTCCCTGACACTTGTGCTTGGTGGTTAACGTAGTGTATAATCTATGGTTAACGCGTGTCACAAAAGCCAATGCAGGGAATCCCGGGAGGTAATACTATTAGAAACTTATGCAATAAGATTAACAAGTAAAAAATTAATTAAAAGACAAGTCATCTAATTCTAAAGTAATACAAAAAAATAAAAAAATTGTTGACCCATGTTTCCAACCATTTCTTATTGTTTTTTTTTTTTTTTGTGTTTTATGTTTTTTTTGCGTCATGTTTACCGCAAATGAACGTATTTCCTTTCTTCTTTCTTTTCTTTCCATAGACCCAGAATCTTTACTTAACTAAGCCCTATGTTCCTCATCAATATCTCCAACTACATCTAGTTCCTATAGCATTTCACTTTACCGCAGCAACGGTCCGCCACAGACATTGCGCATTGACTCGCTCGGTCGCTCCTCGGCTGAGGTCAAGGAGCTGGTCTCCGGCAGGACGTATGAGGCCTGGCTCACTGCCAGCACGCCGGCTGGAGAGGGGACCGCCACCAAGAGGGTGGCGCATACGCCCACACACAGAGGTACCTAACTACATTCTCTAATTTTATATAATAATGTTACCTATATAAATAAAACTATTTTTGAAAGGCCGTGTCTAGTTCAAAACTCACATTTCCAAAAAAAGCAAAAGTGAAAGAATTGATTTTGTAATGTTCCTAACTCAATAAAGAATTTAGTGGGTTTAGTGTGACGGCGCGGAACAAACGTTGATTTAAAAATTAAACGTTTTCTGGCCGCGTTCGTAGTGCAAGGAAAGCTAGCGCCATCTATTAGAAGTACTCTTAACTACGATGTGGTCGGTGTGGGTTGTCTAATATAGACGTAGCCTTGAAAGAGCTGCACCCTAATTGCGTAACACACGATCAATCGTAATCTGAATCATTTTGAATCAAATTGCTAATCCATTGCTTCATAAGTTCGAAAAATTTGTCTGCTCAACACGTAAATAACGCAATGAATGTTGTTGAACTGTCAAAATGAAACCGATTCCGATTGACTGTGTGTTACGCAATTAGGGTGCTGCGTGGTATTTTATTATTTATGGGTTTATTTACTTTAAAGCGTATTCTTATTCTTAGTATTAATAATTTTAGTCCCTGACGTAACAAACTATTGCTATATTATGTTATGCTATTGGTAGATTGGCACGCCACTGAAAAGTTATGTCTCACAGCCGTACGTTGCGCCAGCCGCGTGGCCTCTTTATCACATGGAGACCAATATGAAACAAAATTATTTAAATACCTAAGCAAAGCAAATAATTATATTTATGTCTGACGATATTAATGGGTTATACTATGCTACGACTGTACAACGTAACTCACACTGCGCCACGACTCTACGGCGTAGCTCACACGGTGCTACGACTCTACGACGTAGCTCACACGGTGCTACGACTCTACGGCGTAACTCACACTGCTCTACCACTACTACTAAAAAAACACGGACAAAAATTCTGACGGCAGGTAACCCTGTGTGTGTGTGTGCATTATCCATCCTATAAATAAAACATCCCAAAAACTGCTACAAAGACGCTTCTAAAAACAGCTCCATCTATTAAGTGATTGCCGTACCTTTTAAATCGATCGATTACACTTTAATACGATACCTACGTGAACAAGCGAATATTCGCTACTATGTCGTGCGGTGGTTGTTTCTACTATCGTGGCCCCATAGAGCGTGCGTGGGAATTCAAAATTAATAAAATAGGCACATACCGACCCAATAACGACTCCCTAGCACTGCCATTTAAGTGCGAAACTGTAGTATACATACAATATTAAGGAAAGGATGTGCACCCCACGCATAGTCAAAACGAGGCAGAGAGGCAGTATGCTATAATGGTTGTCGCCCGAATTACATTTTTCCTACGTTCCTTCTGGGCGTAATTTTCTAAAGAGGCCGTATTCAATCATTATTATAATATGATATTGAGTATTGTCGCCCAAATTATTTTACCTATGTGTGAGGCTGCATAATTATACAGTCCAGGGGCTGCAGTCTCGACATTCATAGCGATCGCTTTACGACCGAATTCGGTCACAAAGTCCCGGATTAACAGGTGAAATGTATGGAGTGACAGGACTTTGTGACCGAATTCGGTCGTAAAGCGATCGCTATGAATGTCGAGACTGCTGGGGCAGGCCAGGCACCGGATAGCGGTAGCATCGTGGCAATTATAGCGACCTTCAAAATTTTTTGCTTTGTTTTGATAATACTATTATTTATTTACTCGTCACCGCTGTCTACACACGGAATAGGAAAATCTATTTTTAACCCCCGACGCAAAAACGACGGGGTGTTATAAGTTTGACGTGTCTGTGTGTGTGTGTGTGTGGGGGGGTGTGTGTGTGTGTGTGTGTGTGTGTGTGTGTATGTCTGTCTGTGGCATCGTAGCTCCCGAACGGATGAAACGATTTTAATTTTGTTTTTTTTGTTTGAAAGGTGAATTTGTCGGGAGTGTTCTTAGCTATGCTTGATGAAAATCGGTCCAAGATGGCCGCCGCTACAAAATGGCGGATTACATATTTTTTCACAACTCCCTCAATATGGGTATCAAATGAAAGGGCTTGACTAGTAGAATACTATACACTATGATAAATTTCAAATCCAAGATGGCCGCCACCACAAAATGGCGAATTAAGTAAGTACATTTTTTTTTTCACAACTCCCTCAATATGGGTATCAAATGAAAGGGCTCGACTAGTAGAATACTATACAATATGACAAATTTCAAATCCAAGATGGCCGCCACCACAAAATGGCAAATCACATTTTTTTTTCACAACTCCCTCAATATGGGTATCAAACGAAAGGGCTTGACTAGTAGAATACCATACACTATGACAAATTTCAAATCCATGGTGGCCACCACCACAAAATGGCGAATTACAAAAAAACCTGATTAAATACCAGATTACCTGAATCTTAAAACGCAAGAAAATAAAAGAAAAGAAATAATAAGGAGTCCCTACAAAAATCATGAAATAAAAAATTAAATTAAAAATTTAAAAAACCCCCGACTACGAGAAACCCTATAAAAAGAAAAAAATAACCTTGAAATTATGACCCTACGTAAGTACGTATGAAATTTTTTGATTAAATATTGTCCTGTCGGGGGACCGCTACTATTTTAAACTTTAACAGAACGTTAGGCTAATAATTAGAGCGGTCCCCCAACAGGACAACATTTAATCAAAAAATTTCATACGTACTTACGTAGGGTCATAATTTCAAGGTTATTTTTTTCTTTTTATAGGGTTTCTCGTAGTCGGGGGTTTTTTAAATTTTTAATTTAATTTTTCTATTCCATGGTTCAAAACAAAAAAAAGGCATAATTAAAAAAAATAAAATAAAAGACAGTCCGCTGAGAACGCGTCATCGCACGGTCGCACTGTCACTGGCAACACAGATACAGAAATCTATGGTAAAAATCCCGCTAGGGTATATGTATATGCTCTGTGTCTGCCATTTACTTGAATGAGTGACGCGGAATTCTAAATTTCGAATCGAGTACCCAAAACAAAATTTAAAAGAATGGCTGTATTTAATACCTACTTTTAAAGGTTATTACAAAATCTATACATCTATACATATAATAAAACAGTAACGAAAGAAAAACTGTACATTGAGAATTTTCGAGAAAAAATAAGTGGCTTTTGTTAGAAAAACGTAACTGACAAATAGTGACTTTTTAGAATTTTTGTCTGTTTGTCTGTGTGTATGGTACGGCTTCACGCCAAAACTACTGGATAGATTGAATTGAAATTCAGCAAAAATGTTCTTTGTAAACCAAGGAAGGCTTTAGGCTACATATTATCACGCCGTATGTTACGGGAGGTAAGCAATATTGATTTTAAAAGGTTTTTGTTCGTAATTGAATGCACAAAATTGATTGCACAAAATAATTTAATGCACAAAATGACATGTTATTTATTTAGTTAATAATAATTTAACCCTAGGAACATAATAATCACGATATTTTTATAAAGGAGCGGGGCAGTAATATTATAAATTGCAAGGGAACAGCTATTTCAACAATATGTCAACGGGGAATTTAGCGGTAAGGTCAGGCGACCGCTTACCGCACTAAATGGTGCGAGTTCAAATCCCATACTAATGTTTTAAAAAATCGTAAAATTCTTTTTTTTTTAGTTTTTGCATTTTTATGTGCATTAGGAACGATACTGTTATGAAATCTGAGAATTTTACATATCTTATCTAATTGTATGGAGAGTTTCACACCAATATTACTAAACAGATTGATTGGTGGTACAACAAGCTACACTATCATGAAGTCAAGTCAAACTTTTGGTTCTAAGTTATATCTTACCAAGCACATTTGCTGTAGGTAATTGATTTAAGTATGTAATTCTTAGTTTTGTTCCTTGCTGCTGTTACCATATTTTTTTTTAATGCAAAAATAATGTAGTTGTCTGTTAGATTAACGACAATTTAGTTTTATTCATAATTTAATTAATTTGGGTAAATGATATTATGGTAGTTTCCGTTTTGTAACTATATGGCGTTGGCGTCGAGTTAGATCGCGCTATGAGTTCGTTCCCAAAAAGTAATGCTATAGGTGCCAACGTGCCGCTCTCATCCTATAGAAACGGGGGTTACCTTTGTTGTCTGTATTGGTTGATGTGTTTAATTTTTCTGCGAATAATTATTATTTTTCTACTAACTAGCAATTGTTACGTACTTATTCGATTATTTTTCATTGATTTTAATATCATTAGTATCAGATAAAGAAGGAATTTTAGCTATGCCTTTTAGAAAAATATCAAATCTGTCTCTAAACTCTAGGGTTTCTAAGATGCGCAGGTTAGTTCGATCTCTCGAAACCGACGCAGAGCGTGAACAACGGTTAGGTGCTAACCGTGAGCGTAATGCACTAAGTTTGTCCGCAGAAACTAGCACGCAGCGCCAATTACGACTAGAATTTGAACGAGTCCGCACTACTGCTTCTCGATCTCAGGAAAGTGTGGAACAACGAGAAATGCGTTTAGCTATCGACCGGGATCGTCATTCTTTGTCTCACGCATCCGAAACGGTTACACAGAGGGATCAGAGGTTGAGTCTTCAGAATATCCGCTCTGAGACTGCTCGATCACTTGAGAGCAGTCAGGAGCGAGAGATACGACTTGCGCGTGACCGAGAGCGTCATTCTTTATCTCGCGCTTCCGAAACGGATACAGAGAGAGAGCAGAGATTAAGTCTTCAGCTTTTCCGCACTGAGACTGCTCGGTCGCTCGAGAACAGTCAGGAGCGCGATAACGCAATTCATCCTCATCTGATACTGAGTCTATGGTTTATGATCCTGAAGAGCAACCGTGGTTCAATAAAGAAAGGAGCGCGTTTTCCTATAACCCATTTATTAATTACATCGAACACGGAGACATTGGCACCATGTCTGAGGTGTGTGCACACTGTCACGCGCGTAAGTGGAAGGGAGAGACAAAGGGAATGTGTTGTGCGTCTGGAAAGTTACGACTAAACTCTATGTAAGAGCTACCGGAGATCGAGTTCTTTTGAATGGCGAGCATCCCAAGTCCAACCATTTCTTAAGCAATATTCGAACCTACAACAGTGATTTTCAGATGACTTCATTTGGAGCTCATCAAGTCACTAAATCTGGATTCATGCAGACTTTTTACAAAAATGAAAGATCTGGAACGTCTCAAATCGTCTCGCGCATTTCCCGTCCCCGGGCTCTTAGAATTCGACATCAGACGTTTCAGATCTTTGATTTCGACGACCTCGTTGTCGCTGGCATAAGCAACAGGATCCGCGTACGAAGTCGCGGGCAGAAGCTAGTTGTAAATAGAAATTAAAAGTGTAAAGTCTTATTTCTTTAGTTGTACCTTTGTCTCTTATTTCAGACTCGCGTAATAGACCACTGTTCCTGTGTTTGTAATGTTTTTATTTTCAGAAGTTTTGACAAATTCAAATGGCCACGTTTTTCACTTTTGAAAACTAAATTACCATGGTTTCTATTGGAAAAGTGTACGTAAGGAAGTGCGTAACAGTAACACAGGCTCATTAATGGTGTATGTGTATATCTTCAAACATTCTAATGTAACTCTTCAATACTCTGTCACTTATCACATAACCGTTCTCCTTCCAGTCGTGGCCGGCGTGACCTCTCTAGGCGGCACAGTATCAGTAGGAGTGGGCAGTTCCCTGCTCCTAGTGTGTCAGTGTGTGGGAGTGCCGCCACCTCGCACCGTGTGGTACCACAAACATAACATCATCACCCACCATCCTAGGTTCACGAGGAACCATGATGACAGTCTGCTGATTAACAGTAAGTACTGACAACTATGAAGTTTAATTAATTAGTAAGGGCTGATTGTTCCATCGCCAGATAACTTTTATTTGAGGAATAAAATTGACGTTTGACAGTTTTTTTATGAGATAACTGTCAAAATTTCAAAACTATTCCTCAAATAAAGGTGTCAGATGATTGAAAAATCAGCTCTAAGTAAGAAATAACACTAAGTGATGCAACGGGGTGGGTTAGGTGGGTAGGTCAGGGGAACAAGACATTTCAGGCAGATGGAGTCGCGGGCAGAAGCTAGGACATTACTGCCCTGATAATAAAGAATGCAGTAATCGACATTTTTGAGATTTTCACTTTTTTCCAAAAATGGCATCCCAAGAGGTGGTACATGAAAAAAATATATTTTCATAAAAAAATTCACTCGAAATATGTTTTTTAAGTAATGATTTTCGCCGTACTTGCATAATGCATCTTGCTCAGATGATATGAAATATGTTTTTTGCGTTTACTCGTAACCGCCATTTTGCGATTACTGTATTCTTAGTAATGACGGCAGTTTAATAAACTGGAACTTTTTGATTGAACAATTCAATTTATGTTATCATTGATTGAGGCAACAGTGGTAACCACTAAAATAACTAAATAGCTTATTTTAAACCTCATTGTTCACAGATATAGACCAGTCTCTAAGCGGTAACTACACCTGCTTAGCCAAGAACCTGTACGGCTCTGACCAGGTAGAGTACACAGTCGTCGTCCTGCCACTGCCTGAGGCGCCGATACTACGCGCGACGCCGTACAAAGACTCGATACTGGTGGAGTGGGAGCAGCCTTATTATACTGTCAGCAATACAAGTGCTACTCAGAAGATTCGTAAGTTTAATTTGTCTTTTGAAAGTTAAATCAAATGACAATCTGAATATTTAAGGAAATGCCCCTACAGAAAAATGCAATCTGAACAATATCTTTGAAGTAATGATTTCCAGTTGTGTACAAAGCGAGCATTTATTATAAGTAATGTTTTGGATGACTGCTGTCTAATTAAAATTAAATCAATATCTTTAAAATACATTAAAGTCTTAAACTTGAGTCAACTTCATGTTTACACTTAGCACGAAACCCTCATAAACACTGACGATGATGCAAAAAAAAACCGAGAGTACTTAAGGACCAAACTACAACAGCAAAGTCTGAATAATTAGGTCTCAAAATCTTTATTACTATTGTGTACTAATCAAGCTACTCCGCAGGTTACAGCCTAACCTGGAAAGAAGCCAACAGTCCCTGGAGAGAAGCATGGCCAGCCGACAAGTTGCCCAACTTATCGGGCGTCCAGAAACATGCCTTGACCGGTCTGAAGTGTGGCACCAAGTACTCTTTGCGGATAACTGCCACTAACAAAGTTGGGACCTCACAGCCTGCTTATTTGGATGTCAGTACTTTGGGTGGAGGTCAGTAGCTCTTATTATAAGGATATGTAAGTCCAAACAAAAAGCTGATGTCAGCTCTGTTTAGTTGTTTACTGAACAGGCTACCTACCATAATATCAACAATCCATCAAAACCGCGTGACATACGCGCGGTGATGAAAATTATCTGTTAAAAACGACAACTTGGAAACTTTGGGCGTGCCTGCCTAACTAGTCTCTTCACAAAAGTTTTTAACATAACATACCGCACCCAACTAACAGTAATAATCTTCCTTCTATGAACCCTTTCAGTACCAATCCCACCGAGCACAAACGAGTGGCTGTGGAGCAACGCGTCACACATGTACGTACAACTAGCGGGCTGGGACTACGCCGGGTGTGCGCTTACAGCGCTGGACGTGGAGTATAAGCAGCTTGGTGCCAGGGCATGGATCAAAGCTCACCATAATTATCACCATAATATGGTAAGAATTGGTGTTATTGCTTTTATTGTTTGGAAAATAATCTTAAATAGCATACTTCTAGTAAATGTAATTGTCGAGTGAACAATTAGCACCAAAGTAAAAGTTCAACTGGTAGGTAAAAGAAAGCTGGCTATCCAATGCCTACACTATAAATTTCTAAAAGTGAGAACATAATAATAATTTATGGTCCTTTTTCACTTACAGCCGTACTCCGAGCTCTCATCCTGGAGCCTTCCATCCCTCTACCAGACGAAGATCCCCACGTACGCGATATCAGACCTCTCCCCCGGTACGTGGTACCAGCTGCGAGTGACAGCTACTAATGAGGCTGGTAGTGTCACTACGTCCTACAGATATGCTACTAAGAACGAGGATGGCAGTAAGTGTCGTTATGAGTTACTACCGATGCTGTGCACGATCACGAGCAACCCACGCGGTCACTTTTTTCAACCAAACATGACGTTGATCATTTTGTCAAATCAAAATATGAAAGAAAAACCGGCCAAGTGCGAGTCGGACTCGCGCACGAAGGGTTCCGTACCATTATCTATAAAAATCTCGTCTGTTGTATGGGAGCCCCCCTTAAATATTTATTTTATTTTAATTTTATTATTAAAGTAAAAATACAACTGAGTATTTTGTGAATATTTCAAGTGCCTACCTGTTGCCATTATTGATATCGAGCAAAAAAGGGCAAAAAAATCGCGTTTGTTGTAAGGGAGCCTCCTTAAATATTCATTTTATTTTGTTTTTAGTATTTGTTGTTATAGCGGCAACAGAAATACATAATTTGTGAAAATTTCAACCATCTAGCTATCGCGGTTCTTGAGATACAGCCTGGTGACAGACAGACGGACAGACAGCGAAGTCTTAGTAATAGGGTCCCGTTTTTACCCTTTGGGTATGAAACCCTAAAAAGTTTTAGAACTTGTACATCAATAAGATATAACATAATTTTTTAACGTGAAACCTTTTTAATTTCATATCTTTTCATTAATTTCCTTACGAATACTGAGCTTTTGGCTTTAGTAATAGATTCTGAAGCTAAAAGCTATACTAATAATAAAGCTGAAGAAATCTTTATGCATTTAATAGCCTAATTTTTGAGGAAGGCTATTAGGGGGCGTCCATTAATTACGTGAGGTGTTCTAGGGGGGAGGGGCTCAAGACGAATCTCATCTAATCTTACTTTTTTGGTCTCGGCGAATATCACGTATTTTTTTTTTTCCTCAAAAAACAGCGAGAAATTTGGGTTAAATGAAGTAAAACATATTCTTTCACTAAAATATGGCCAAATCTTACACAATGATAATATTATTATAGATTATTGTTTTTTTTTTGCTCAGAATAAATCCAACGCATTTACACTATACATTCGCATTTTGAAAATCTCACGTGTGATTATGGAGGGGGGAGGGGGTCGAGCTAAATCTCACGACATCTCACCAATGGGTTCAAAAAATCGCACAAAATACCTCACGTAATTAATGGACGCCCCCTTACGAGTATAACATCACGTTAAGACCAATATGAGCCGAGAAGAAAGAAAAAAATAAAGTGATAGCGACGGAGTTTTCTAAAAATCTGGCTGTTAACTTAGTTGAGGCGTTGTGTACCTTACAACTTCCACGCGAACGAAGTCGCGGTTTTTTTTCTTTCATTACAATTACTACTCGACTTTACATAGACAAACACTAGGTAACTGCCTCGTTGGTTTAGTTGTCGCAGGCGCTACTGCGGAGCATGAGGTTCTGAGTTCGATGCCCGGCTCGGGCAAAGTGTTATTGGGGTTCAACTGGAATTCACTAGCAGCCCGGAATCTGGACTTGAGCCTGGTTGATAATAATAATAATACTTAATAATTTTTTATTGACATAAAAAGGTTACATCAAAATAATATGAATCCCCTGGCCCCTAAACTAGTGTTAACTGTATCATAGGGACCAGTGTCTTCGCCTAGTCTTTTGGCTATAATATTATGTCAAATAAAAAAAATCAAAATAAAAAAAGAATATAAAACAAAGAAAGGATAGGTTTAGATGAACATTACAATCTTCTTCTTTTTTTCTTCTACCTTTCTTCTCTTAACTAACAAACATTTTGTGGTGTGTGTGTGTCTGTGGTGTGTGTAGATGGTACGGTATGTAGTAGATGGTTGTGTGTTGAGTATGTAGTGTAGGTGTAGGTGGTGGTGTTATAAATAAATATTCATACATATGTATATATATATTTTACCCGTTTATTAAGTTTTCAGTTTCGTCATAACTAAAATGTTTTAGCCAGTTTGTCAATTTGGTTTTGAATTTGTAGACAGTGGCGCCGATTCCCTTCTTCATAAATAAACTAAATTTATGTTCAGTGCATCTTTTTCTTTCTATTTCATTAAGAAAAGGACAAAAGATAAATTTTAGTTTAGTCCTGTCAAATTAAGACGCTCCATAGACAGTTTAGACGTGATTAAAAATATGGCTATTAAAATACGTCAATTTACGTCTGTCGCTGACTAATTTGACAGGACTAAACTAATATTTTATCTTCTGTCCTTTTCTTAATGAAATAGAAAGAAAAAGATGCACTGAACTTAAATTTAGTTTAGTTTGTGAACAAGGGAATCGGCGCCATTGTAGGTTTTACAGTCGTTATAGATTTTAAGTAGTTTGTTGTACATTTTTGGAGCTAATGGCTCCCTATTACATAACTATTACATGTGCTCGTTCCCTATTACATCGGACTTAAACATAACCAGCGAAATGAGTGTACTATAGGTACATCACTGCCTAGCCTTCCGGGGAATACACGTGCGATGTTTTAACCAGACTGATTTTTGATCCTTAAACTGGAAGTTCCTAAATATTGGGTTTCATTTAATAGACCGATCTTTTCCAGGTGAAATAGGGCCGCCCTCTGAGCTCTTCGACCTGAACGTGCTAGTAATAATCTGCAGCTCAATACTACTCACGATCTGCCTGCTTAGCTGTATCTACATACTTGTGAAGAGACAGAGGTATGTTCTGACCGTTTTTTGACGTAGATTTAATAAGACTAGTAAATTAATGATTTAATACAAAATCCTTGTTATCATCTTTAATCTTTAAACTAAGAATGTTCCTGTTGCATATTATGTAACTTTCAATCAATCAATCAAATCAAAAGTCATTTATTCAAATTAGGCTGAGAATCAGCACTTTTCGAACGTCAAAATTACAAAAGACAGTCCCCCAAAAACGCCGGCCGTTCACCACTTCCTAGTGCTATCGCTGGGAAGAAGAAGTGGCGCAACAAAGTCCCCAGCTCCATAGCACCAACTTTGTCGTATCAAATATCTGTTTTTTAATTATTTTTGTTCAGCCAACTGTTTCATAAGCTTACTTGCTTAGTTATGAGGAATACATTTTGATGTTAGCGAGTTTACAAAGCAGTTACAACTGAGAAGATGCGACTTCCTCCACGTGGAAGAAACATATCCTATGGCACTCGGCAATAGTGTAGCTTTCTTTCAGAGAATGATTTTTTGCAATCGGAGCAGTACTTCCAGAGATTACCTCTTATAATATCAATTTAGATGACTGAATCCAGCATTGTTTACAATAATCTGTTGCTTCTTTAACTCCACGTCATGTATGTTTCCAGAGCCGGCCACCTAACAGACTACCGCGACTCAATAACGGTCGACAACAAATCGGAGAGCGGTAACCTGACGGCAAACACCTCGCACACCAACTTAGCTACCGTTAAAGAGAACGCCATGAACGCGCAGAACAGGATATACAGCGCTCCTATACATATGAGGAATAACAGTAAGCATGGTACGTGGTTTGTCTACTCTCCATGCTCATCCTCGTTTATCCGTATTCTTTATTATTTGGATTGCGCGTACTGCACGTCGGTGGTAACACTTAGGCATAGAGCTGCCCTGGTGTAGTACGGAGTTTCAATACAATAAGAGGCTAGTCTATATTGGTTGTGTTACCACTGAAGCGCGGTCTACCGTACTCCCCAAGGATATTTTTATTGTAGATGACTTTCTGCCATTTTTTGATACCCTGCGGTTGAAAATGGCGCACACGGAACGAACACTCGGCAGATAGTGCACACTACCAGCGAGTTTATGTAAACATGTGTAATAAAACTCATTATTTACTTCCAGAGCTGTACGAGATAAGTCCATACGCTCAGTTCGCAGTAGGCTTCAGGACTTTTGGCCATGTGGAGAACCAGGACATGCCTAGTCGACACGCGAAACATAGATATGACACAGGTAATGCATTACGACTAGGTTCATAGTCCTTCGTTTTAGGTAGGTTATAACTTTGACCTACGAAAACCGCTGCTTAGAAATAAAAATGCTCTCAAAGGTTCACTATTAGTATGGATTAGGCAATTTCTTAGGTCAGGAGAATGATGAATCGAACTCTAAAATGAGCTGTCATTGACGCCGTGTAGCAAGTCTACACTCAGCAGTGCGTGGGACAAGGTGCCGATGATGATGACGACGCAGTAGGAAGACTCACGGACAGACGCCAGCACATCAAGCTACTACAATCTATCAATTTTTTTAAATTGATTTTTAACTTTATCGCTGAATCATTAAGGTTCAAGGTTGATTGGAAAATTTTGATAGTTTCGGATAGCTTGACCTGCTGCTTGACCGTCTATACCTACTGTATACAGAAATGTGTCACAAAAGTACGAGTGTGACAATCATGGTGACTCTTATCTTGAAACAATTTTCTCATGTTTCAAAGAATCGTTTGCTTAAAGAAGCATTTTTAATGAATGTACATCTCATCGAGAAACTGAAACTCTCCCAAAATTGAATAAGTTTATCTAAAGACCAAGTCAAAACTTTATTTTCTTCTTTCAGAAACGAGTTTCCAAGTGTGTTCAGAGTCTGAAGATAGTGACAGCATATCAAAATCTACGCTAAAAGGTGTTCCGAGAAGTAAGGATCATTGTTAAAGTTCTTGAAACAGATTGCAATAGCCTCGCCCCCTTTATCATGGGACTAACATAACTGGCGAAATATTTGTATACCATGTACAACCAGCACCCTAATTGCGTAACACACAATCAATCGGAATCGGTTTCATTTTGACAGTTCAACAACATTCATTGCGTTATTTACGTGTTGAGCAGACAAATTTTTCGAACTTATGAAGCAATGGATTAGCAATTTGCTTCAAAATGATTCAGATTACGATTGATTGTGTGTTACGCAATTAGGGTGCTATTCACCTTCGGGAACACAGGTGTGATGTTATATGATGTGTGTTAATTCAATTAACAGCTCCATTATTTTTTTCTTTCCAGAAGTCTGCAGAACGCCTCACCATAGATAACTATACAAGGAAGGCTGTACTTTCGTTTTTAAACGAATTTCTTCGTGAAGGACCAGTTTCCGTCAACTTGAAACTACACAAACTTGACGCTGCCAAAGTGAATTGAAAACACCTGTTTACACCTGGCAACCGGAAATGGGCACCAGAACAAGGCACTAGTTACTACACCTGGCATGCTTGTGATGCTTGTAAACCTACTTTTATTTGCTCTATAGAGTTTCTAGCATTGTCCTTTGTGAAGACTGTACATTATAACCTAGAAAATTAAGGTAAACTTTAAGACTGATTTGTGCCTAAACGTATCATACGATGTTGTTGATTTTTTTTATTAAAGTTCCTTAGTACCAGTTAGTATTATGTTTGAAATTAATATAGTTAAAGTGTATCAAAGTTTTGTTTTGTACTTATAAGCTTTTTTTTAAATAACCAGTGACGTTAGTTGCCAAATGTAAAAGAATTTAATGTATAAGAATTTGATCTCAATAAAAGTGATTCATTAGCTAATAGGCTAGCTATGCTGGAAGAGATTTCTTTATAAGTAAGCGGCACCTTTGTACCAACGTGTTTTTTTTTCTTTTTCTGAATATAATTCTGTGTACATACATATGGATTAAATAAATAAATAATAATGTCATATTGTTTTTTATTACCCCAATTTGTTTCATGTTACCTAATTAAAATTGAAAATCTATGAAATTACGCCATTTTAAATAATGGCTGATAGACTCCACCTTAAAGTATTTCCTAAGTAAATAAAATTTAATAAATAATACCTACCTATTTAACAAATGAGAACTGCTAAACGAACTTATAAAAAAGAAGTAAAACTAATTTTCTCCTAATACGAGGGCGGAGTGATAAGTCTAGTAAAAATTAAATAAGGTATTACAAAAAGCAATAATAAAACCAGCAGCGTAGTGTTGTACTTTTTATTACCCAAAGAAATAACGTAGAAAAATGGCTAGCAAGGCTTTATGTAACACCATCCCCCCTTCTTTGGCTTTGGCTGATGGCGGTGGCGAGAGGGGGCGTGTCATTCTGGCGGCTTGGCGGCAGGGCTGACGGGAAGGCGTGGTGGCTGACGTCACGTCCGTTACAAAGGTGTCAATTTAATTTAATTATTATCATTTATTTTTCAACGTAGTTTCCTTGTAACTCAATGCACTTCATCCAGCGTTTCTCTAGCTTTTCGATCCCTTCCATAAAGTACGACTTAGGTAACCCTTCAAAATAGGCATTGGTTTGGTGCATGATCTCTTCGTTGGAGCCAAATCTTTTCCCATCAATCCATTTTTTTAAATTCGGAAACAGAAAATAGTCGCAAGGGACTAAATCTGGCGAATACGGTGGGTGAGAAAGCAACTCATAGCGCATAACTCATGAAGTTTGCAATCGCGCAGGTGTGCACTCGTGCGTTGTCTTGGTGGAAGGGGATTTTTTCTTAGCCAAATGCGGTCGTTTTTCAGGTAAAATTTTGTCAAATTATTCCAATAAATTGGCATAATATGCGCCATTAATCGGTTTACCCTTCGCTAGGTAGTTAATATGGATTACCCGCGTGCATCCCAAAAAACTGTAGCCATCATTTTATTGGCCGATAAAACTGCTTTGGCCTTCTTTGGAGCTGGTTCGGCGGTAGCAATCCACTGTTTCGATTGTTGCTTGGTGGTGGATCCATGTTTCGTCTACTGTTATAAAACGACGCAAAAATTTGGTTTTATCCCGTTGTAACAACGCCAAACCTGCCTCCAAATTGGTCACACGCATGCGTTTTTGATCAACAGTCAGTAAACGCTGCACCCATCGCGCGGATCGCTTCTTCATATCTAAATGTTGGTGTAAGATATTGCGAACACATTCGTCTGAGATGCCTACTGTTTGAAAATAATCCAAACATAAATAATTTTATTTGCATTAGCAACATTTATTTGTTTAGCTTTAGTTTTTATACCCTGGTAACATTGTCTTTGCTTCTATAAAATCTCGCTCTGTGTCATGTAATTTGCTCTTGTCTATAAATTCACCAGCTATTTTGGAAATACAGTTTTACTGCTAAAAATCTACAAGCATTTTATTATACATGCTTGTTATGGTCCTTCGAAAAACTGTGAAAAGTTGTGCAGTGTGTAAATCGCGTAATAAAGTTTTGCCGTGTTCGAAACTCGGGGCCGGAGCCATTTTTTTTTTTTCGTGTTCCTCGAAGTTTTTGCGAGAAATCTATAATTTCTGTGCAACAATACAAGAAGAATCGCGAGGATTTCTACATATTTCACAGAAATACATTCAATTTGTAGTGGATTGCAAATCTATAATTTTGCAGCTCATTGGAAAATTGAGCACAAGTTCGTGGTCGCCGGGCAAGTTTTTGCGGGAAATCTACAATTTCTCTGCAAAATACAGGAAGATTCGCGAAGATTTCTGCTTATTTCACAGGAATATATTTAAATCGGAATCAATCCTATTGTGATACTGATAAATTGCAAATCTATAATTTTGCTTCTCATTCACATCTACCTTCCATTATTCGAAATCGTGGAACAGAAAACGGTCGGGTCGTCAAGTCATTACGTCACGTCTCTATAGTCTGTGGTCGCCATCGTCGTGCAACAAAGTTGGCAGAATTGCGGAGCTGTCATCGAGATTACCTTTGATTGTAAACAAACAACAAAAAGGAAAAACCTGCTCGCAAAGAAGTTCGTTCGGTGTTTACGGCTTACAAAGTGTGCGGCTACGTTAAGTGAAGTGTTCTTGTGAGTGTTATAAGTGCGTTTGTGCGTAATCTAACCTAACTACCATGTCGGTGGCGGAGGAAATGCTTAAAAAGTTGCGTCTCGCCCGAGCACAACAAAAAGGTACTCTTACACGCATCGAGAACTTTATTAATGATCCAATCAATCTTGCATCTGCGTCTATCGAAATGATACAAGCTCGTATTGAAAAGCTGAATACAACTTTCAAAGACTATGAGAGAACACAATTAGATATTTTATCTTGTGATGATAAAGACAAGGAAAATGTTGCTATTTTAGAGGATAAATATTTTGACATTATCTCAAAGTTAAATTCAGCTTTAAAAAACTTAAGTACATCTGAAATCAAACAATGCTCGAATGTTTCAACTTCAAAATTACCTAACATTGACATCCCAATATTTGACGGGAAGGATTTTACAAAATATACTCCATTTATTGATTTATTTATGGCTGTTATTGATGGAAACAGGGCACTCTCAGATGTGCAAAAGTTATTTTACTTGCGCAAATTCTTATCTGAAGAAGCATTGGCTGTTATTGTTAACCTACCACTTGTGAATGAATCTTATAAAGAGGCCATTGAGCTTTTGAAAAAACGCTTTGAAAATAAGTCGAGACTAATATTTAATCACATAAATATATTATTGCAATTGCCTGTAATGCAAAAAAGTACAGCGGCCTCTATTAGGTCTTTTACATCACAAGTGCAACAACAATTGTATGCACTTAAAAACTTGCAGCAGCCTGTAGACCAATGGGATATGCTTTTGATTTCAATATTATCTAAAAAATTAGATTTATACACCAATCGTGCCTATCAGTTGGATAGGGATATAGACACACTTCCAAATATGGAGGAGTTCATTTCATTTTTAGAGAAGCGCGCTATAGCCTTTGAAGATAGCTGTCATTCAGACAAGAAGAATACAGTACAAAAAGTGAGCAATGTTGTCACAAAATATTCTGGTTCTTGTTGTTTTTGTAAAGGGACTGCACATTTGTTGCATTCATGCCCTAAATTTAAAATGGCTTCAATAGAAGACCGTATAAAGTACATAGACGACAATACGTTATGCACTATGTGTTTAAAGACTCACACTGGTAAGTGTAAGTTTTCATTTACTTGCAAAATTTGCAAACAGGGGCACAATACGCTCCTGCATAAAGACGGTGGTCCTGGCCCTCAGCCTTCTATATCACTGCATTCTATCAATTCAACTATAAATATTTTATTGCCCACCATAAAGGTGAAGTTGATTGACTATAAGGGTTCCGAACTTTATGTCAGAGCATTACTTGATTCAGGAAGTCAAGTCTCACTTATTACCTCACATCTTGCAGAAAAATTGCAATTAAAGCTTAAGAACCAAAATGCCAATATTATTGGCATAGGGAATAATTGTAATCAAATCAACAAATATGTTGACATTACCATCAATTCTCCAGTAAAAAATGTACAATTAAATGTAAAATGCCATGTTGTAAACCGTATTACAGCAGATTTACCTCAATATCATTTTGATATTGCAGAGTTAAATATTCCCAAACACATCCAGTTATCAGATGATGAATTTAATGTACCAGCAGAAATATCCATGCTTTTGGGTGCTGACATTTATTTTAATATTTTAATTAATGGTCAAGTTAAAATTCATAATAGTTTATTGTTGCAGAATACTTTGTTTGGTTATACTATTGGTGGAAAACAATTTGTTGATGATCATAAAAATAATTTAGTTACAAACTTGGCTATTTGTGATAGTAATAAATTAGAACTTGTAATGGAACAGTTTTGGCTCACTGAGACGATTCCCCAGTGTACAGCAAAAGGCTGTAATGAATTTAAAAATTCAGAGAAATGTTTTCAACAATCTGTTAAACTCGAAAATGACAAGTTTTGTGTTGATATACCCTTAGCTTCCAAAATGGAAGAGTTGCAGCTTGGGGATTCGTTCTCAGTGGCTCTTCAAAGATTTCTATCACTGGAGAAACGATTTAAATACAACCCTGTATATTTAGAAAAATATAAGAGCTTTATTGATGAGTACATAGCTTTGGGGCACGCTAAAACGGTGGATATAGGCAGCTATGATGTCAAAAATGACACTGTATATTTTTTAGCTCACCATGCTGTTCTAAATGAGGCGAGTCTAACCACCAAGCTGCGTGTGGTCTTCGATGGCAGCATGAAGTCTAGAACTGGTGTATCACTGAACGATGTTATGTTGAATGGTCCAGTTGTTCAGAGCGAACTCTTTGATATTCTCCTCCTTTGGAGAACATACTTATATACACTCACCTGCGACATTCAAAAGATGTTTAGCGGAATTCTTATCAACCCAAATCAAACCTGTCTTCAAAATATATTATGGCGTGATGATCCATGCAAACCCATCAGCTGTTTGCAGCTCCAGACTGTCACATATGGTTTAAAGTCTTCTACCTTCTTGGCTACTCGTTGTCTGATAGAGCTGGCTCGTAGATATCAAACTGAATTCCCGCTTGCTGCTCAAGCCATGTTGTTGAACACTTATTGCGATGATGTAATTTGTGGTTCTAATAATACTCAAGATCTTCATCAATTAAAATATGAACTTATTGCTCTGTTGCAAAAAGGCAGCTTCACCCTTCATAAGTGGTGTTCAAACTACCCTGAGGCTATTAATGATCTCCCAAATGAGCACAAATGTTTTGAAAAATTAGATATTAATAAAAACAATATTGTCAAGACATTGGGTTTAAAATGCGACATTCTAAATGATACATTTACTTTTAACTGTCCAATGATTGACAATGATGATACCAAGACCAAACGGTCTATTCTGAGTTTCATTGGCAAAATGTTTGACCCGCTAGGCCTCATAGGTCCTATTATAGTTGTGGCAAAAATGTTTATGCAAACTTTATGGTCTATGAATTTAGACTGGGACAAAATATTGCCCCAAGCGACACTCAATGTTTGGAATAAATTTATTAAAAATTTGGCTTTAATGAATACAATTACTGTGCCAAGATATGTAAGTTCATCTGATGCGGACATCATAGAATTGGTGGGATATGCTGATGCATCTATGAAAGCGTTTGGAAGTTGTCTTTACCTGAGAACTGTTAAATTTGACGGTTCAGTTTTTGTTAATTTATTGTGCTCAAAGTCCCGTGTTGCCCCATTAAAAAAAAATGTAACAATCCCTAGACTGGAACTGAATAGTGCATTGCTTCTATCGCAAATAGCGAATAGGGTGTACAATATTTTAAAATGTAGGTTCCCTAGTCTCACAGGTCACTTATACAGTGATTCACAGATAACACTAGCATGGATAAAATCTAAAAACATAAAGTCAAACCCTTATGTGACTAATAGAGTAAATCAAATAAAAATATTAACTTCAAACTTTCAGTGGTCTTATGTCAGCTCGGCCAATAATCCTGCTGATCTACTATCAAGAGGTTGTGACCCATGTAAATTAAAATCAAATTTGCTTTGGTGGCATGGTCCTAAGGAACTGTTAAGTAAGGACTTTGAACACTCTGTTAGTAATGTTGAGTTCCCCATTCCTTATTTGGCTGAAACAGACATAATAGTAAATCAAATCTGTGAAGTCAATGAACCTTCATCTAAAAAAGATGAGCCAGTTTTGAGTGGTTTAATTGGAAAAATATCAGATTTAAATAAACTTCAGCGAATTGTTGCCTATATATTACGATTTAGTAAAAATTGTTCCAAAAACAATAATAAAATTTTCAGTTCTTTGACAATAGAGGAGCTTCGTGGTGCTTTGTTTGCAATTATTCGTAGTGTTCAAAGGAAATACTTTCCCAAAGAAATAGAGTGTCTTAAAAATAATTTACCTATCAAATCAGGATTATCAGGTTTACATCCTTTTTTGGATCAGGCTGGGATACTTAGAGTTGGTGGCCGTCTTCAGTGTGCGATGGACATGGCATATGACAAAAAGCACCCTGCTATACTTCCTAAATCTTGCAATTTCACAGAAATCCTAATTCGTAATGAGCATCTGCGTTTGTTGCATGCAGGAGCTAAATTAGTGTTGAGCTCACTTTCACAGAAATACTGGCTTATCAGTGGTGTATGTGAAGTCAAGAAGGTGGTAAACAAGTGTGTCAAGTGTTTCCGTTTAAAGGCTGCTGCTGCGAAGCAGCTTATGGGTTCGCTCCCAAAAGAAAGGATTACGGCTGTTAGGCCATTCAATATAGTTGGGGTGGACTTCTGTGGACCTTTTAATGTTAAAGCTTCTAGAATCAGAAGTCCATTAATCACGAAAGGCTATGTGGCACTTTTTGTGTGTTTTACTACAAAGGCAGTCCACATGGAGCTGGTCAGTGATCTCACCACTGAAGCCTTTTTAGCCTGCCTCAAGCGTTTCATTGCTCGAAGAGGAATGCCAGAGAAGGTTTTCTGTGACAATGCAAAAACTTTTAAGGGTACTGCTAATGAGTTGCATAGGCTGTACAAATTGTTTATATCAAAAGCTCATATAGATTCTGTAAATAATTATTGTACTACTAATTTTATTAAGTTTAAGTTCATCCCTAGTTACTCTCCGGAGTTTGGAGGTTTATGGGAGGCAGGCGTTAAAAGTTTTAAATACCATTTTAAGAGAATTGTTGGAATTGTTGTCTTAACTTTTGAATGTTTGTATACTGTTATCACAGAAATAGAAGCTGTGCTTAATTCAAGACCACTCCTTCCCATGAGTTCAGATATTTCCAATTTTGAGTACTTAACGCCTGGCCACTTCCTCATAGGAACCTCTATGATGAGTTATCCTGAAACTGACTTATCCAATCATTCTATTAATAATTTAAAATTTTGGAATGTCTTATGTAAAATTAAACAAGACTTTTGGAAAGTCTGGTCCGGGAATTATCTTACACAGCTTCAAAGCAGGCCAAAATGGCACCATGTCAATCCTAATTTACAAGAAGGAGACCTAGTTATTCTTCGTAATGATAATACTACTCCAATGACATGGCCCATGGCAAGGATAGTGAGGACAATACCTGGACCAGACGGTATGGTCAGAGTGGCAGAAATTAAACTGCCAAATAATAAAACATTTGTTAGATCTTTAAGAAAATTATGTCCATTACCGATAACTTAAATTATATGTACCACAATTTAAATGTAAGTTTTCTTGCTTTTGTATAATAGTTACAACATTTGTCATTTGCATGGCCCTGGCCCAACTATGTTTGAAAATAATCCAAACATAAATAATTTTATTTGCATTAGCAACATTTATTTGTTTAGCTTTAGTTTTTATACCCTGGTAACATTGTCTTTGCTTCTATAAAATCTCGCTCTGTGTCATGTAATTTGCTCTTGTCTATAAATTCACCAGCTATTTTGGAAATACAGTTTTACTGCTAAAAATCTACAAGCATTTTATTATACACCTACTATCTCAACTATCTCCCTCACTTTTACTCTTCGGTCGCTCAACATTATATCGTGGATTTTAGCGATCATCCTCAGCTGGGGGTCAATTCCTTAATTCCTTATTCCCCACGGTTTCACCCGCATAAGTTTCGATCCCGTAAGAATATCGGGATAAAAAGTTTCATATGTTTTAATCCTTATCTGTGTGCCAAATTTCATCCAATTCTGTTTAGTACTTTTTGCGTGAAAGAGTAACAAACATCCATCCATCCATTCATACAAACTTTTGCGTTAATAATATTAGTAGGACTTTCAAGCGTTTATTAGGTACTTACTTTTGCCCGCGGCTCCGTAGAAATGACTTTTCGTGGTATCCTGCATCGAAGTGTAGTGGCTTCGCAGAGACGGTCTTTCGCGGTAACGTGCATCGCAATTTTGTAGCATCGTATTAGCAAAATAAATAATAGATACAAAAAACATCATCCGATTTTCAACAAAGAAAATGGGCCCAATGAAGCATAAACTACCTTACAAGAAGGTAAATTAAGTTATTGGAAGTTATACTGAAGCAGCAACTAAAGTCTATTAAACTAACAAAATGTTAAAAGCTTTCGACGTAAAAGTTTTCGTACATATAAAATCGGTTAAAACAACGATTTACTTTGCGTCAAGGTTGTCTACAAAAGTCGACCTAGGCTGGCAGTAAAATAACTGGTTGCATTCGAACAGTCAAGCGAGTTCAGAATGAGCTTTCTTGTTTTAGGTTTTTGTTTGGAAAAATCAGTGATAGTAATAGCCATGGATGCATTGTTTGCTTGAAATAACGCATATAACGTTGTATGATTTTAACACAATATTATGCGCAACACATTTACTAGAGCACCTAGCTATAATTATGGTTTACATTGTAATCAACCTTTGTAACTGGAAATAAACGAACGTAACTCTTTATTTTTTTATTGCAGTGGTTTTGCTGAAATCTGAATTTTAGATAATATTCTAGCACCAGAAAGTAGTTAAAATGACTCAACCCTGACGCTCCCAAATCACAAACAGATAACAGACATATTATCACTGTCCCATTCAAATTCAATTCCAAACTTGATTGATACACACGCCATGTGGAGTATAGAAAAAAAAAACCGTATCTTTCCACTGGTGTAAATTAGGTCATCGATTTAAACAGGCCGGGGCATCCAATTTTACGGTTCGTGTGTTCCGACCTCGCGGGAATACGAGACTTAAGTTCGGTTCCTACATGTTTCAATGAAACTTTCTTCTTGGTTGTCATCATAGGTGTTTTGGGGTGATATGTTGGTTTAGGATGGATGAAAACCATCGTAATGAGAAGAGAAGAGAATCTGTCGAAATTAAAGTCAAAGCAAACAAGGGTTTAATCATAATTACCTACTACTTTCTACCAAGGCAACAAACTACAGTACTAGACCGCAGAGAGTTGCGAGGGCGTTGAGGACCTAAGGCCCTAGACAAATAGATCTTCTAATAGCGATAACGATGATATAAAGAACCAAATTTATGAAACTGACATAAGCTACCGAATGCCTTACCTATGTCAATCCTGTTGAATATGATTATAGAAATACGAAACGCTTTTAAAGCGATTGCCACATTCGCCACCCTGTCTAGGACCTGTGGTAAAGTTAAAAGGGCATAGTAGAAGTTCATAATTTCGTTTCTTTGGTCCTGCATTCGACACCTCACGCCTGATAATATTTGTGATGAACTTATTATGAGGTCCATTGTCACGTTAGTGCTTGAACATTGACAGGATTGACCTGTGGATGTTCACTGACATTAATGTGTCTCATGATGTTATTTACTATGCATACCTACTACTTATTGTAAAGAATCAAGTTTTCCAACTCAGCAGACAGCTCCTCTGCTACTGGGGAGTTTATTTTGCTACTTCTTCTTCCCAACTAAAGCACTAGCCAGTGGTTAAGGGCGGGCGTTTTTGGGGACTGTGTTAGGTATGTCATTTTCACGATCGAAAAGTACAGATTCTTAGCCTAATTTCAATAAATGGCTTTTGATTTTGAATGAGTCTCCTTACGATTTCCATGACTGGAACTTTCGTAACCACCACGTGTTATTTGATTATTTGTAAGATAAACTATTACTATCCCACTGATGTAGTCTCACGTATAAAATCACCTTACAGATAGAATATCCCCAAGATACAGGCGCTGCCTAGTTTAGGGACCGCCGTAAAGATCCAAATGATGATCGCTAAATGGTTACAGACCGATCTTAACTTAAGTTCATTTTAAGGTAATAACTTACTGTAACATTGTTTCAATAAATTTATTATTATACGAGCATTTAACAAAAACAAGACAACAAAGTAGAGGAAAATGGTAGCCTGTTACAGAGCCAAGCACAAACTCTCCTTATAAATATTTACCAATACCCAACAATATAATTCCGTACAAAATGTTTTTGCAAACAAACTGATTGTTGTGCAGATAACTACCAAACACTTTCGCCGGACCGCGACAACTTGCGAACTTCGATAATATAAAGTTGGCGCTTGAAATTGTTCGAGCCCGTACTTTTGGTTTCCATAACTCGAAATTATTGGGTGAGATTTTACGATTACATGCTTTCGATTTTGGTAATTGAATAAAATTTATGTAAAAACCTTTTTAAAACAAGCTTTTACTCGGAATGAACTCTAAAGTATTAAATAAAACTTACGTAAACATGGAACTTTAATATTTTCTTAAAGCTTGAGACAATTCTGAAAGTGACGGACAAGGATCTTTCAGTGAAGGACGTTCACTTATCGTAAGTTTTATTTTATGCTTTGGAGTTAATAAAAGCTTGTTTTCTAAAAGGGTTTTTCTCAAATTTTATTTTGATTTTTTAGCAATAGAATTTGTTTAAATACCTGTTCTATCTAACACGTTCACTTGAAATGAAATCTGACCAAGATTATGTCTGGACTTTAAAAGAGACTGTAACGTGTGAGTTTGTTTCGGCCTTTCTTCTCAGACTAGTCAGATAGGAAACGCCGACCTCATCTAGTTTTAAAATATGATTGACGTGTAAAAGTGTTTGTACAACCCTACTTACAAAATAAAATCATTTATCATTATCATTTATCAATGTACTTATACAGACAAGTCTTGTTATGAAGCCAACCGAGTTGCACTATTCAAGTCATGCCATACTTTTGAACGGGCTATCATAATTCAATGCATATACAAAGTTACGTGCCTGTGCTGTTGACCTGCATTGATTTGATCTCTCTCCATGGAGCTAATCCTGGGACAGCAGGTCAGGTCATGACTCATGGTGTATGAATGCGTAGATTTAGTGATTGTGCAATTTATTTATTTATTAATAACCAACTTATATTTGGTTGGCAATAGCACGACAATGGCAGTCACTAAATTACAATGGTAGACGAGTATTTTCAAACTGCAACCCCATTATATTTTACTACCATTCTCCATTTACAAGCTCGAACGAAACTCGTACCTACCAACTCCCGGCGAAATTGAAACCTCCAAAACAGTCTCAGTCCTCACCGTGGTACACCGCAACAATCCAGCACAGTTTGTCGGTCAAACAAATCATTAATCTACTGTGGCTAGAGTTTAATTACTTGTTTGAGTTTGTCTTGTTCGACGTGAACTCACACTACTACAGGAAGATTTATGTTTTAGTTGGTGGTTGTAAATGCGGTGGTGAATTGGTCATTAGGGGTTAGTATTCGAGATTTTGATTCTGTCTTTTAGGCCATTCTGCTTGTATTTACTCGATTATTATCAGTCAAAATAGGTAACTGTAAAGAATTGAGATGAGAATAATTACGTATGTTTTTTTAGAAATCTGTCTTAAGGTCCAATATACGTAGGGCACGCCACGATAGCGGCGGTAAGACCCCTCTTTGAGGAGTGGCTAGAGAGACGTCACGGCGTTCTCACCTACCGCCTGACGCAGGTCCTCTCCGGACACGGATGTTTCGGGAGGTTCCTGCACATAATCAGGCGGGAGGAGACGCCCGGGTGTCACCACTGTCAGGATCGCCCAGAGGACACGGTGGAGCATACGGTGGAGGTCTGCCCTGCTTGGGCAGAGCACCGCCGTGTCCTCGTAGAGGCGATCGGCAGCGGCGGCGACCTCTCGCGTCCGGCCCTGGTTCAAGCCATGGTCCGGGGCGAGAGGGAGTGGGAGGCAGTCACCTCCTTCTGCGAAGCAGTCATGCTAGCGAAGGAGGTGGCGGGGTGGGCGAGGGAACGCACCTCACGCCTCAGCCGCCGCGGGAGACGCTCCGGGCGTCGGGAGCCGCGTGACGACTCCCGGCCACCGTAGGCGCGGGCCTGCGGGCGGTGAGTAATGGGTAACTCACCGTCCGATCAGGACCAGGCCCGTGCCGGACGGCGTGTTATGTTCCACGCGCGCCTCAAAGAGATGTCAGCATGAGAGACGGGGCCCCATGGGGCCGTAGCCTGCCAGGGTAGCGGGATTGTCCGAAAGGGTTACCGCTGCCCTGGAACATAAAGGGCTAAGGAAGGAACACGGGTGGGTTTTAGTCAGTAAGAGTCTGACACTCCCTCCTGCTCCACCCAGAGCGGGAGGAGTCATTTGATGATTTCCCATCCTCAAAAAAAAAAAAAAAAACAGGTCCAATATACGTAGATGTTATGTTTAATAAAAAAAATCGGCTCTGTAGTGTTATCATTTGGGTTGTATTGCTGAATATTGTCCATATACAGGATTGATATGATTCTGTAGTTAGGTTCAACCCTCGTCATTGCGTAAGCTCCTAACATATGCTTTAGCTTGTCAGCAATAATGTAATTCTTAAAGAATTGTAAATTTTAATTAAATGTGCAAGTGAAACTGAACGAAATTCATCACTGATTCAAGATGGTTTAGACATTTGGCAATTCATTTTCCTAACCTAAATCAATTTGATATAAAACAAAACTTTCATGTACAGAATAATCAAATTATGGGTAAGTGATTGTGTTACAGCTTACATCTATGTAGGTACATGATTATATACGTACGAACTGCTTCCCCAAATTCAAAAGCCTTTCTTGTTAATTATGGTACTTGTAGCAGATCAATACACAACAGACGTCCTTTTTTTTCTTGAATAATATCTAAAACATGCTCTATTGTGGTGAAATAATAAGTGATATTGTGTTAGTCCAATAATTGGTGTAGATTCTAGGGTGTTTGTAGAATACCCTGACGGTGCTTGTATTAATTTACAATTACGTGGAGTTCTGGCGTTGAAAAATGGTGAAACAAAACATTGTGAGGAAATTGGCTTAACCAGCATGTTTTAAAACAAAAAAAAAAAACACGAAGACATGGGATTATGGCCCCTTCCCTGTCACGCGGGGAGGCCTGTGTCTCATCAGTGGGAATGTTGCAAGTAGCTAGCAATGCAACACAGTCACACAATGATGTTCATGTCTTAGATACGCCAATAAATGCTAACCGGGCTTTTGGTGGTAATGATAGCTGTAATGCTCAGTTCAGCGTAGGGTGCTGGGTCTGATCGAACGGGACAAGACTTAGGGTTTTCTAATTGAATATTCTCAATAGCAGGCCAGAGTTTAGAATTGTGCACGGTTAGCTGCATTATGTTCAAATGCTCACTCCCTACCTCTTCAAAAACCTGATTGATGTCATGTCATGTCATCACTGCCTAGCCTTTTCCCAATTATGTTGGGGTCGGCTTCCAGTCTAACCCGATGCAGCTGAATACCAGTATTTTACATGGAGCGAATGCCTATCTGACCTCCACAACCCAGTTACTGGGTATTATTATTATCCCTTTTTTTTTCTTTACTCCTTATTTTATTTTTAACACGGATTCTCTGGGAACCCGTTGGCTATCTAAGTCCGGTTTTGAAACCGGTCAACTTATTTGAATTTAAGGATCTCAAGTTTGACATGAATAGTTCCTCAAGAAGTGTTATGGACACCTTCGTCGGCTCTGGGATCCGGGACTCTTAAGGTCCTTGGCGCCCATTTAATCTATTAGAATAACGTTTAAATAACTGGAAGGTTATACCTTAAATTTTGAAATACATATTATTTAAGTTAAACCTTTAAAACGGTACAGTACTGTGTTTATCTCCAACTCCCCACGACCCTAGCTCTTTATACTGGAATTTTAGCTGGCTGGCAATATTAAAATAGAATAATAGACTCCTACTTAATTTTGTAACTTTAAGGTTAATTAGTTTTCTAAGGTACACTTTTTATTGTGTTAGATTTGTAGTTTGTCTATTAACTTTTATAAATATACAGTGTTTGAGATTGCTCGTTTGTTTCTTTATTAATCTACCTGCCCGTTGGGCTTATGTCGGCTTACCGTAGGAGGCCGCAAATTATAATGATATCCCTTGGTAAGACTGGTTGTCAGACTTTCGGGCTTCTGACTACCCGTAACGACTGTCAAAGATCCCCGAATGACAGTCGGGACCAACGGCTTAACGTGCTTTCCGAGACACGGAGGGGTCTCGGTATGTAAAGATGGTCACCCATCCACAGACCAACCACGGCAAGCGTAGCTTAACCTGACCGATCGACCTGTGCGGCTGTTATTATTTAGAAATAATTTTTAAAGAGGAAACATTAGGTACTCAGGTAAGCAAATTTTCACCAGGTTCAAATTGTTCATGCGAAAGCCAATGCCGTTCCTGGTCCCTATTCAGATCAAGAATGCGGTCGTCTGCAAGGATCAGACGACTGGGCAGGTGCCGGTGTAAAAGACCCAGCTGTTTGAAGATCAGGAGAAAAAATGAGAATGTAAGTCACTCACTAGACCCTGAGGGAGAACATCGCCGTCAAGGTCGGCCGTGGTGGTGGTGAAGGTGTGACGATCTGATCTTTGTTTGCGGGGCCGATTTTGCCATAGATTGCACAGAACAGAGAGATTAGGAAGGAGTTATGGTAGGCCTTTGCTTAACAATGGGACCAAAATTCTCAAAAATTGGTAAAGTAAACGAATGAATTCGTATTATTGTTTTATTATACGAACGCTGTGTCCTCGTCAGTAGGTCAGCAGTTTGTAACAGCGCAAGGTACTGGATGCAATCCCCCAGTCTTGGTTGGGATAATTGTGTTTTTAGTTTTAGACCCGGTTTTAAAACCCAGCACTTTAAAATATCTTCTTCTTACAGAAATGCCCATGTGCGACTCACAGATGTAATTGCTCAGAAACATCGTCAACTAAGAACGAGTCTCCGCGCATCAAGAATCTTTGTCGCTTTACTATCGACGCTTACTTCACTTAAATACTTGCAGTGACTAAGTTATCATTATGTATATTTATTTAGAACTGCTCGTGCCTTCTCTGAATGAGAAGAGCTACTATTGCATGCATTGGGACGATAATTAACTATTATGTTATCAAAAGTATCTCATGTACTAATTTAGATGTGTACTGTTTGCTTTTATCCTACAGCTTCCTTACTGCTACGGAATTAACTAGATATTTTAATTACAAGTATAAAAGCCATCATCATCATCATCTGCCTAGCCTTTTCCCAACTATGTTGGGGTCGGCTTTCAGTCTAAGCGGATGCAGCTTAATACCAGTATTTTACATGGAGCGACTGCCTATCTGACCTCCACTACCCAGATACTGGGTAATACGATACCCCTTGGTAAGACTGGTTGTCAGACTTTCAGGCTTTCGGGACAAGTATAAAGGCCAAATCGTTTTAATTGATTTGTTACAGGATGTTTTATTAAAAACCTTAATTAAAAATTTCTGAAGCAACCTTACTTGTCTTATTCTTTAAGATATCATTAATAGTATTTCTCCTAAACTTTGGTAGTTGGAACCAAAAATCAATACCGGTCTAAGCCAAAACTTTGATAGAATGCCAAGCAAGAAGATATTCATTGAATAAAAATAAACATATTTTGATACATCCAATGCGCTTCACCAAGAACTTAGAAAGTAATTTATAAAAGTTCCTCTTGGTGTTAAAGTTAGCGCCAATGTTTACTCATCAATAGTTTACTCATTTCCAAGGACATGATTAAGGGCTCCGAAGAGTTATCAAAACTCACGTAGGGTGAGAGTGAGATGGAGAATGTAAGGGGCGTTTTACGTTGAAGGCTTTGAAAAAAAGGGTTACCTGGTTATTGGTGGGTACTAACCCAAGCTCTTACCCGTCGCAGTACGTCGCCCAGTTTACTGAAAAGCTGGAAGTGTGAGTCGAACATTACTTATTATATTCAACACCATTATTTCCTACACTCATTCATGCATCCTACCGAACCTACATTAGTGTTGTTGGATCTAACATAGTCATCCAATTCCTTTGATTAAAAGCCGCACATTTGCATTGGACCAAAATATTTGACGAGTGGCATCAGGGTCGATTAACGCTAGATCGTTATGACTTGGACCGGTCACAAATTCCACACGCCGTATGGTCTGTTCCAAAACTATCCGATAAAAATGTAAACAAATGGATCAGAAGACGTTCCTGTGGGTGTCAATTAGTAGAGCCAGTTATAAATTAAGTGCTTTGATTTCAATATTTCAATAATTTAACACAATTGAGGTTAATTTTATAACCTCGATGTCGATGGAAAAAGTGGTGAGATATAAAGTTAAGACCTTCTAAATATAGATGAATCATTCCCTGCAGTGAGTGACAGCGTAAGAATTTTACCTAAACAGGGTTTGTTTACACTTTAGGAACAGCCCATATATGCATACTTGATCTTACAGTCGGGTTAGGTGGCAGCTTCCGATAGTTTTACTAATGATAACGAACTTTTGTCGCTAATCTCAACTACCAAGGATAGTTAACTATCTTATACTCATTAAGCTAAGGACAATCTGTTTGCATTAATTATTTCAAAAGGCCAGATCGTGTCGAACCCTTTTAAAAAGACATTAGGACATTGTAACCGGTTGACTACGCCTTTACAAGCCGCTAGCGTCGGTACTGATCCAACATAGATTAGTTGTTCGCTGCGTCTTCCGCGGTAATTGCCTACCGACGCAACGTCCGAACTTCTTGTATTATATGGGAGCCTGGTACTTTGGTGTGGTGGCATACGGTGATATTACTTTTGTTAATAATTTACCGCAGACGCACTGCGGGATACCACCCCTATTTGGTTAATATACCTTATATACGCACTAAGCGTTTCTCGTCATCTTTTCTGATGCGCATAGCTAAGGAGTGGAATCGTCTGCCTGCGTCTGCATTCCCGAGTTCATGCAACCCGAATCTCTTCAAAGCTAGAGTGAATAGGCTTCTTCTGGGCAAGCTCGTTCCACCGTAGATCTCATCCCGGCCTCTGGGCTGGATTGGAGGTCAAGAGTGAACCCATTGTCAATAAAAAAAAAAATATGTCAATTTGGTAGCCATGCCTGGTAAAAACCAATTTGAGACGTCAGAACCAGCTAGCGTTATTACGCCTAGTATTATATGAGAGCCTCATGGTTCATTTGGTTTGGTGGCGCACGCTGATACTACATAAACACTCGTATTATAATTATGGTAGCTTGGTGCGTCGTAGATATAACCTGTAATAAATAGCAAACCTCTCATCTACCGCTGGTACATACGCTGTACCAGGCCAAAATAACCCTCATCTACCGCTGGTACACACGTTGTACCGGCTCGACTGCATCAAGTTTTCACCTCAAATCGAATTGATTACGGACCAAATTCATCTGAATGTTATAATAAATAGCTTCGGCGTGAAGTTAGCTGCATGAAACATAGAAGACAGACCATAGTTACTAAGAAAACGGCCGTTAAATTCTTGAAAGTACCTACCTAAAAGGTGCAGACTCAGTAGATAATTCCCATCATATATTTTTTTGTTTTTAATTTTTTTGGTCCCTCCGCAATTATAGCAAAATTACTAGGTTAGCCAAATCCGCAACGAGGTGATCCGGCAGAGAACCAAATTTGTCGACATAGCTCACAGAATAAGCAAGCTGAAGCGGTAATGGGCCGGCCATATTGGCCGTAGAACCTATGACCGTTGGGGTAGACGTGAAACCGCGAATCGATAAACGTAGGACGCCCTCAGGCTAGGTGGAGCGACGATCTTCGAAGGATGGCTGGTAGCAGCTGGATGAGAGTTGCCGAAAATCGAGTTGAATGGCGTGCAATAGGAGAGGCCTATGTCCAGCAGTGGACTGCTATAGGCTGATGATGATGACTAGGTTAGCATAATAATATTAACACGACCTTATAATAGAAGTCATTCATAGTTTGTTTGGCTTTTTCCAGAAAGATGTTTTTTTGCAGCCTGTGAGCCCTGGCTTTGTGCTTGTGGCAACTGGCGCACTCTCTATTACAAATAGGACTAATAACATAATTACATAACTGACAATGTCATGACAGGTAGGTACGTTACTCCTCTCCTTCCTCACCGGGGAACAAAAGAGTGATGATACTTAACATTACAAAACATCTCTAACACACTGTTTCACATTATCATTATTAAGGCGTCCTCTCAGGAACCTGCATTACCTACGTTTTGTGCAACACGCCCGTATTCCCAGAAGAACGGAGAGTATAGTTTTAAACAATTAGATTAGGTTAGACTTTAGGCTAGACTTGCCTTTTAATGCGTTTAAAGCTCAAGTAAAATCCAACCTTTGTTCAAAGGCTTACTATTCTATCAACGACTACTTACACGATAAGAATAGTTGGTCGCCCTAATTAACTCAAGACAATGTTCATGTTACTGTTATTAGTATTAACTCACTTATTTATTTCACATCGATGGTCCTAGTTCATCATCTGTGACTGCAAGTGACAGCTATGTGACGAACCCAGCAATGCATAAATATGTAAGCTGTCACGCCCTTTATGCCTGGAGGATTTTATTTAGGTAGTGAGTTTTTATTTTTATTTGAATTAATTATTTTTTAGCTTGAGCACGTATAGTTTTTATTATATTTGTTGGTATATTGGCGTGGCTAGCTGACATATGGCAAATAATTTAAGTTTCTTGTAATGTTCATTACTGAACATAGGTTCCTAGTATTGTATACATGCAACTATATTCTAACTAAACAGACAGCTGTGCTGCTGGGGAGTTTGTTGCGCCACTTCTTCTTCCCAGCGATATCACTAGGAAGTGGTGAAGAGCGGGCGTTTTTGGGGGACTGTCTTTTGTAATTTTGACGTTCGAAAAGTGCTGATTCTCAGCCTAATTTGAATAAATGACTTTTGATTTTGATTTTGTTAATAAATTGTACGTTTTAGAAACTGTAATCTTTGTTATTACACAGGGGCACATAGTAGCCACCTAGTCACCATAGTTCTCAAGGAATTTTCACTTTTTTAGAGTTAACATTTTACAACAAAAAGTATTCATTTCTAGGTTTTTGTTTGTAATAACACGTTGATTCTTGCAATGGAGAAGTTCTATTTTAAGAAGCTGTTTTGACAAGTAATTCATCAAATTTTGTACCTACGTACGATGCTTGCAATAAAATTGCGATTTAGAGTTCGCAAACATAACTAAGGAAAATAAAAAGCAATATTTAAAATGGAATTTTTATAATTGTTTTCTCTTAATTAGTAGCGAGCATAAAACATAATTAAATGTTTAATTTTCTTGCTAACATCCTTTGTAGTTTATTAAATACTTTCCGCTTTCCTGAAAAGAAAGAACAATATTTCCCTACGATGCACACTGACTTGAAATTTGACGTGATATTCATTAAGTCTTAAGACTTATATAATAAAACTTGCGCCCCGGAGAGCAATATACTGTAAGGATGAGTAATTACATTAATTCACATGAAGTAATAATGAACAAGGTAATTTTACACGTCATTTTACCTTCCTAAATTATTTTTCGTTTGTTTTATTTGAGAAGGCAAAGTTAGGAGGTTTATGTTGTGTTTACTGTAGACGTTTTATGCTGTAGAACTGTAAAAAGAAATAATAATATTGTAAAAGACTTTCCCTGAGAAGATTTATTTAACTTTCACGTGTATTGATAACGGTACTGACAGCCACGCTAGATACGAAGTACTTTTGCCAGAAGTATGTTTGCTCTTTACACGCACTTTATTTTTCCAACGGACATTATTGCTGGGTTCTGTTTTGAAGGGTGTTTGTGAGCCACTGAAATTACAGACACATTTTAACTGTTCATAGATTAAATTGGTAATCTTGATGATGGAAGAGTCGGTCTATAAGCCACAACCCAACATAATACGAGTTGGCACACACACACACATTGTTTAATTATTCCCCTGATTATTAGGGCCCTGATTCCCTTGTTCACAAACTAAACTAAATTTAAGTTCTGTGCATCTTTTTCTTTCTATTTCATTAAGAAAAGGATAGAAGATAAAATATTAGTTTACTCCTGTCAAATTAAGATACTCCATAGACAGATTAGACGTGATTAAAAACATGGCTGCTAAAAATACGACAAATTACGTCAGGCGCTGACTAGTTTGACAGGACTAAACTAATATTTATCTTCTGTTCTTTTCTAAATTAAATAGAAAGAAAAAGATGCATTGAACTTAAATTTAGTTTAGTTTGTGGACAAGGGAATCGGCGCCATTATCAGCTTATAGTTCAATCCACTGCGGGTCATAAACTTCTCCAATCACACACCATGTAACTCGATCCACAGCTACTCTCATCCCCCAGTCAAAAACATTTGTCAGCCTGTTCGGCCCATTTATAACTAACACAAAAAAAAATTCATACCAATATGTTGCCTCGTGGAACGCAACCCTAAAGGAGTGAATTTCATATGCACATCACATGCAGATCTTTTGTGCGGACACACAATGGCCGTCAGAAGCAATCTTTTAGCTTTTTTGTATGAAAACAAAACACTATTGTTCGTTGTTTTAAATATATTTTTTGTATTTAAATTGTACATGCGTTGTTTTGTTCGTCGTTTAGTATTTGATGTTTAAATTTTAACGCGAGTTTTCGTTCAGATTTATTAGCAGTATCAAATTAAGTACTCTATATATTTTTTTTAATTGGCTAAATAATAACAGCCGCACAGGTCGATCGGTCAGGTTAAGCTACACTTGCCGCGGTTGGTCTGTGGATGGGTGACCATCTTTGCATACCGAGACCCCTCCGTGCCTCGGAAAGCACGTTAAGCCGTTGGTCCCGGCTGTCATTCGTGGATCTTTGACAGTCGTTACGGGTAGTCAGAAGCCCGAAAGTCTGACAACCAGTCTTACCAAGGGGTACCGTAATACCCAGTAACTGGGTTGTGGAGGTCAGATATGCAGTCGCTCCATGTAAAATACTGGTATTCAGCTGCATCCGGTTAGACTGGAAGCCGACCCCAATATAGTTGGGAAAAGGCTAGGCAGATGATGATGATATTTTTTTTTAATTTGCGGGTACCTTATTTTCCATTAGACGAAAATCTGCAATACCAAAGTAAGTAGTAGCCCGGACCCTGGAAGTAAAATATCGTAACATCACGCCCGTAATACCCGAAGGGTTGGGCAGAAGTGTATCTAGAGTACACCCACATTTCGACAGTTATGTTTAAGTCCCTTGTAATAGGGGACGAGCCTATTGCCATCAACCGGGCACAAAAACAAACTCCTGAAGGCCAATTCTCGTAATTTAAAACGTTCAAAATCTAGTCGCAGTCTCATCTCAGCGACAAACAAATGTCAAAAACTTGTCAAAATGTAGGGACATTAAAAGTATTTTTTGACAGATTGAGACTGAGATCAGACTGTGAACGGTCTTAAAATAACGAGAATTGCCCTTTTTTTTTCAGGATGGGAAATCATCAAATGACCCCCCCGCTCTGGGTGGAGCGGAAGGGAGTGTCAGACTCTCACTGACTAAAACCCACCCATGTTCCTTCCTTGGCTCTTTATATTCCAGGGCAGCGGTAACCCTTTCGGACGATCCCGCTACCCACGAGAATTGCCCCTTAGGCTACTACTGATAAATTCCTCAAAGAAAAACCTAATAACACTTTCCCCGACCTCGTGCTGAGCAGTTGCGCTTGCGACCACCACACGGACGAGACAATAATATATGTCACTTATATCATAACTAGCAAACAGGGCCTGTAGGTTCGGATTGACCTCCAGAGAGTGCGCGTCGAAGACCAGACGCCTCTGGTGCAGTGTACTCGCTGCTTGGCATACGGGCACGGAAAACGTCTGTGCACGGAGCCAGCCGATCTGTGTAGCCACTGCGGCGGTCCACACTTCAAGGTGGACTGCCCGCACAAACAGATCGGCGAAGCAGCGGCGTGCGTAAACTGCACCAGAGCCAAGCTGGAGGAACACTCGCACAATGCGTTCAGTGATTTGTGCCCGATTCGAAGGAAGTGGGACGCATTCGCAAGAGCATCGATAGCTTATTGCTAAAGTTGTCGATGCCCCCACTTCCGGGTATCATAGGGACTTGACCAGTTTGACACTGCCAGATTGCAGACGCATTGAGCGAGCCACTGGGGTTGGCTCAATGGGAAATGATAATTGCAGTCACTTTCGTGAGAAAGTGACTGTGATTTTACTGGACCGTGAGCCAACTCTAGTGGAACCGACAAGCGGTGTCAAGCTGGTTGAAAAAGCTATCTCACAAACATTTGTTTTCTTTGAGTGATATTTAATTATATAGTGAGTATATGGTGGAAATATTATGCAGAGAAACACAGATGTACAAATAATGTGGGGAAACCGACAGAAATAGTATAGGGAAAAATTATATTCAGGATAATAACATTAACAAAAGTAAAATTTCTAAAATAAATAAATTATAAAAGCAGTTAAAATAAAATAAAAGCAACAAACGGACATATAAATGTAATCAGAGCATATTCAGTAGGGTGGGCCACGAATGTATGGAGAAAAAAAAAGTGGTTAATTTAAATAAGTAATAGTGATAAAAGGGTGTTATAATACGTGTTTAATTCATATACAAAAGATATTCAAGATTGGATATCATATTCTGCCTCCGAATTGATCTTGAAGTTTTGAAAAATTGAACAAAAAAAGCTATTTTAAAAATCTTTTTAGAACAAAAAAATACAAAATTTAATCTACTTTTTTCTAATAAAACGCAAAGTAATAGGATATTTATTCATTTATTTAAAAAAATAAAGAATCAATACGCAGTAAAAGGATGTTAATTATTATTTTTAATTAGCTACAAAATCCTTCTTGCTGTCAAATTTTGGCATATCTTTGCGAGATTCTATCTGAGCCTTAATGAAGCCTTCTCTTGCAGATTTGCTGCATAAAGTATTCGATGCTTCAGTCACAGTCTTGACGGCCCGTTCAACTGCTTGAGTATGACATGGCAGGCGTAGTAGAGGCAATTCACCCTCACCCCCTTGTGCAACAAATATTTGCAAATTTTCGACACTTATACTCTTGAGAATAGGAGGTTCTGTGACATTAAGCTGCCAATCAATAAGATCGAGGTAAGAAGAGGCGTCTAGGTTTAAGTCGGGAACTTGAAACAGTCTGAGTTTTGTGTGTGACTGTGTAATGGCACGGGCTTTCAGAATACGACGCGCAGCTAACTCACGAACGTGTTTTTGTGGGTCAGTCAACATTGCCAATAATGCATTCTCAGGGTGAGCAAAATAGCTATTTCTTGTGATGACAGGATCTATTATAGTTTTGAGATTAGCTGGTAGATACCTAGAGGCAGAGATTAGTTTCCACAAATGTCGTGTTCCGTCTTTACAAGTAGGATGAGTCTTAATGGCGAACCAAGTCGGAGTGTAAACTTTTACAACATAGGTTGCTAAAATGACTAGCTTTTCAGAAGGAGCTTCTGTCGCAACATAAAGACGTAATATTCGATTAGCACGGGTGAGCCATCTGGCATGAGACATCTTGCCTGGTGATTTATTGGCTAAGTCTTCAGGAAACACACCGCTTATGACAGCAGAGACGATTCTATATAGATATAATTGGTCGGTACTAAGTTCTTGACTTGATAACTCTGGTAACTCCGAAGGAATCGGATGAAACTCAACAACACGTTTGTTTTCACAGTTTTCTAGTTGTTTTCCAATCGTCCCTGTAAATGTTTGAGGTCCCGATGTAGCGCCATCAATATGTGTGAACAAATGTCGAAATGGTAACTCATTCATGTGAAGCAAGCAAATAATCCATTGTAATGGTTTATTTAATCTCTTCTCTAGTAAACGTATAATACCTCCATATTTTCCAACATTGACATTCGTTCCATCGCATCCAATTGCCAGTATAGATTCCAATGAAATGTTTTCTTTAAAAAAATAATCAATAATGGCTTTTTCTATTCCCTTAGAAGTTCCAGAGGTTGGAGAAACATAGCCCAAATACTTTGACTCTGGTTCTTTTATCAGCGAAATGTGCTCTTCTAGGATACTCTGTCTGTAATTTCTGCCTTCCTTTTTCGACATAACTAAGGTTTTGTCTTTCCGGCCATCGAAATATAAAGCGGGTACTTGTAAAACTCTGTCTTTCGCCATTATGTTCCGTCTTGTTTTTGATCGTTCCCTGCGTAGCTTATTTTTATCAATAACTGGTACAGATGATCCGGTAGCTTGCAAAACTACTGAAGCGATAGCTGCCCCTGCCCTGTCTGATACTCCGTACCTGTCACACGTTTTCGCGAGCGTAGAATAATCCATGCTAACGGCGGCCTTTTTTTGCGGAGCTGTAGTTGCAACTAACTTGAGTAAATTGTCACCACCAGACTCATTGGAATCAGAGGAAGAAGAAATATCGATTTGAAGGGGCTGGCTTGTCGTTGGCTTGTTTGAGGTGCATTCTTCCTGATATTTACGCGAGGCTATTTGCTTTTGAAGTTTCCGTTTTAAGTTTTTTTTAAGTTGATTCGTAGTAGCGATATCGATGTTTCCTATTATCATATTTCTTGTGGTACGTTGATCAATTAAGAAACAGTGCTCCTTGATCGGCACTTTCCGATCTCTAGAACAGATACACTCATTCAAGTTCTTACACTTGCAAGCAGAAATATCAAACAATACCTTGCTGCTACGCCGGAACTCTTCTAATGTTTTTTCTGATATTTTGGGGTAGGATTTCAGTAGATTTTTGTACTTCAAATGATAAGATTTTAACATTTGAGTCACTCTTGTGTGGGAGACAATAGGAAGAGATGCTTTTGTCCATATTTCTTCGATTCTAGTCGAGATAATATTCGCAATTTCCAAAAATGTTGGTTCCTTTTTTGTACCTTTGTCAAATTTGAACTGCCACCGCGCCCACTCATAATACTTCATAATTTCTTCGTAAGTTGGAAGCATATTGTCTTTAATGTCACCTATTTCACCAAGTAAAGGACACTTTAACGAGTTTCGAGTGCGTTCCATAGTAACAACGAGCGTAACACAACTTCACGATTAAGTAGCTGCAGCGTCACTGGCGCGTAATAAATGTCGCGCAAAGTGCAATCGACACCCCCGGCCACCTCACTTCATTCCGTAAATAATCAAAACAATGCGGTTATTGATTAGTTTTAAGAAGCTGATTATATTTGAATGTAAATAACATGAAAAACGTATTATGAGTCTCAATTTCAGTTATTCTTATTGGCTCTTGAAAGTACCCCTAAAAAACCAAAATTTTAAAACTTCAATGCTAATCCGGAGGCAGTTAATCAAAATAGAAACTTACAATACTTTGCATATTTAATTTATACTACATTTAACACCCTTTTATCACTATTACAATTTAAAAAAATAAAAAAAATAAAAATGACCCACCCTAATATTCAGTAAAGAGTAGCGAGTAAAAAGCAGAACAAAATCTATTTGAAAGCAGTTTAGTATTAATCATAATTATGTTAAAATCAATCGCACAACAGAGCGTGGTCTCTTCGGCCTCTAACGAAAAAGTCGCCAAAAAAGGCACAAAACCTGTCAGTAAGGACTCTGATTCCCACGTCAGAGGGACACTACTGGAGGGGCAGGAGTGGGTTTTAGCCGGTAAGAGTCCGGCACTGCCCAGACTGCGTCATCAGTGAGGCAGTCTGGGCGTCCATGAGGATTTCCCACTCCTGCCAAAAAAAAAAAAAAAAACAGGGCCTGTAGGTATGTGTAGGTCACGTGTATTGTATGTTGACGTTATAGGATGTTTATAACTCATCAGTACATTGCCAGTCTCATACGCTCGCGATTTCATACTGCAGTTGTGCATTTTGGTCAAACAGCTACAATAACGTTACAGCAATTATTGTAACATATTTTATTTGCCCTTACTGTACACATACATTTCCCCTAGAGAAAAGCTTCTGTCAATATTTAATATTGCCTACGGTTTTCATTAACAACGGAACCCTAAAAAAACAAAGTAACAAGAACATTACCAATACGACGCAATATAAAGTTGGTTAATAACGCTATTTGTGGTCGAAATGAACACGTTGCGAGATTGCGTTAGCGAATTAAATTTAATGTGTGGTGAAACAGTATGATTCGCTGAATTTACTGCTGTTATTTATTGTGGGTTATGTTACGCCATTTTTTGGGGGTCTGTGGTTATAATAATTCTAATATGATTGATTAGGGGTTATATGCAAGTTCAAATAGTCACGGATATTGTAAAAATTTAATTCTTCTGATCTCTGTTACCTCATCAGACAACGAAATACCTAATACTGCGTATAGAAACAAAAAAAATTGCTCGAGAAAAGTTCAAAACAGCTCAAACCTACAGCCTCTGAGTTCAGATTCATCTCTATACAAAGTTTTTTTTTATGACATTGTCGATTGTCTCTTTTCGGTTTTTGTAAGCCAGTGACAACCGTTGGCACATCACAATCTTTATTGGGAAATGGGCAGTCATTGGAAAATAATTTATCAATTTTCCGTCTAGGTAACTAAAACAAAAAAGTTGCGTCACAGTACAATTCCACCACATTGTGTTTCCATTCAAGATTTTAAACTTAAATCAGCACAAGCTCAGCACTATTTCAAGCATTGTTAAGAAGGCTCAAAGTGAATGAAACTACCACAACTCTCCCCACAATTATTCACAAAAATCAACCCTATGTCTCAAAAAAGAAAGATTACCGTGACTGCTATGATAACTTTGCCACATACCTTAAAACCCTTCTGAATGCAAATAAGTCGCAATCTGGATGCATTCAAGAAAAAGTCGCACATGTTTGTCTCAAAGATAGTTTTCAGTTTAAAGTAAGCTAAGAAAGAGCTTTAAGTAGTCACTAACTTTGCTCACAAATTGCTTCCCTAATCTTCTCTATGCAAGCGCTTTCCCTACATTGCATTCGACGAAAAGTTGCTGTGTGTGTATTTGTGTGTGGATTGTATGTTTATGAGAAGTTTTAGAAGTAGTAGAGCTCGTTGTAAAAGAGTTAGTCCGGGGTAAATGCTAGCTGTACATAATTCTGTCGCAAAACAGCATTGCCGTGTTCAGATTTGCAAGTAAGAAATATCGCACGTAAGATAGAGACCAAATAGAGGAAAATTGGTATCTTTTAGAAGTAATAAAAATAGGGAATTCTATTATCTTTAGGTACAGTCAACAAAGGAGATAAGTATGCAGGGTCGTCGGTATAGGTTACTCGTCGGAACTGATTCATGTTTTCGGATAAAATTTTATTTAATTAATAGATGACAAACATTTAATTTATCAAACTAAATTTCATTCGAAAACATCCATCGGTTTCTTACTAAACTTCAACTATATCCGATGACTCTGCATACTTATCTCTTTTCTTGACTGTACTATTTCGGTACTAGTATTCACCTCTCAAGGCAGACTATTTTACTATTGCCGTTCTACCCCAAAATAACTCCAACAAAAATAATATCATTTCCGAAACACTCTCGCAAAATTACTAATCATGTAAAAAGGGAAGCACCACTTAGCGTTCCTACCCTAAAACATAAACAAATTCGATGTGATGTAAGGAAACAGACTGTCGTTATGGAGGCTATTCCGCACACCTGTTCAATGTAGACTGAAACAAGTCAACGGAATTTTAAGCTGAATGGAACGGATATGGGAAGCTATGGCTGAAATACTGATAGGTAATTGATCCCTTCGTGAATATGTATTAGATAGTTTGGGATTTGTTGTTAGTGATTAGTAGGAAGCAGGTATATAGTTTTGAGGAAATAACCAAACTTTTACCATAAGTAGCTCAAAATAGTTGACTGAAGGATTAGTACTTTTTTTTTTTAATAAACGTTGCCCCACACTAGGAATTTCTCCTGTGTCGTGGGTGCGTTTACAAACATTTAAACTCACATATACAAACAGCCAGACCCGGAACAACTACTTGTAGGCCATACAAATATTTGTTCCGTGCGGGAATCCAGCCCGCAACACGCAGCGCAGCAGTCAATCGTTTAATCACTGCGCCAACCGTGCCGTCAAAATTTTTAATCACAGTATATTGCTATTGACTGGTTCAAAGGATGCTATGGTCTAACTAACTAGTTAAATCGGGAGATAATAGTGAAATTAATTTCAAAATAATATCAATAACACTAGCCTGTAACTGCCACTGCAGATACCACCAGACTGTAACTGCCACTGCAGAATACCACCAGCCTGTAACTGCCACAGCAGAATACCACCAGCCTGTAACTGCCACTGCAGAATACCACCAGCCTGTAACTGCCACTACAGGCCTTTTCTCAAACAGCTAATGCCCGAACTTTAACCACCACGCACATCAGCATTTAACATCAACCTCTAAGAGAATTGCATGTTCATGCAAATTGTTCTTTTAAGATTACGGCGCCAGTAACATTGCAAGCTGTTACTACAAGAATATGAGTGCGCTGCAGTGGGTACTTACCATTTAAAAATAAATAAAATAACAAAGTTTTAGAGTTTTAAATGTCTTCTATTTTCATATTTCGTCGGTAACATTCCTATGGGTAGTCAAGAAGTTAATCGTTAAGCAAATTGACTACTAACTTAAATTATCCGTACCTATATTGAAATAAAAACTGTCATTCTTTGACATTTGTATGAAATGGCACACGGCAAATTTAGGTAGGGTGTCAATTTGCTAAACAATTCATTTCCCTAACTGTACCTACACCAAAACAATAACCTTAAATATTTAAAAAAAAAACACAAAATTTTTCTGTCTCACTTGACAATCGATGATTCAATTGATGGAACTGTGGACTCAGCTAGTTTATACAGACTTTTTTATTTATTTTTCTAAAAATATTTGATGAAATACACTAATTACAAACAAAAAAAAACGACACCTACTTCAAATTAAATCCCTTCTGCGCAAAATACAGAAAACCTCAAACCGTCTTTAAATACCAGCATACAAACAAAAACACAAAAAGAGTCTCCATTCTGAGTACGCTGACACCACCAAGCGCCTCTAAGCCGCTTCATGCCTCCCTACACTTGGAACTTGAAACTGATGCCTCTAAGAACAGCAGATTATTTCTTATATCCTCCTTCACTGTGTAAAGTTGCTTGCTGCTAGTTAATTTGTTACTTTAATTAGGTACTAATGACGTAAGCGAGTTTCAAAACAAGGAAAATGAGGGCTATTGTTTTGTTTAGAGATGGTGCTTAAGATAAGCGCCATTCCCGGTTGAGGGACAGAACTGGTAAAAGAACTAGTGACGACTGGTGTATTGGTCACCTAACCTCGTGCAACCTGCAAGAAAATCATGAGTAACGACTTGTGAAATCTCCGAGAGAGACAGGTTTAGACACAACAGACGGTATAGTTTGACCAAAACCGCTGTGCCACGCCTTCGGTATGTGCGCGGCGACCCGTCTCGCCGCGCGCACTATAACAAGGAAAATGAGGGCTATTGTTTTGTTTAGAGATGGTGCTTAAGATAAGCGCCATTCCCGGTTGAGGGACAGAACTGGTAAAAGAACTAGTGACGACTGGTGTATTGGTCACCTAACCTCGTGCAACCTGCAAGAAAATCATGAGTAACGACTTGTGAAATCTCCGAGAGAGACAGGTTTAGACACAACAGACGGTATAGTTTGACCAAAACCGCTGTGCCACGCCTTCGGTATGTGCGCGGCGAGACGGGGGGCCAGTGTAGGCCGCTCATTCGTCATCGCTCACGGCGTCCCGCCTCCCGCCTCGCTGCGTATTCCTAAGGCGCGGTACAGCAGTTTCGGTCAAACTATAGTACCAAGGATTAGGAACAAGCAGAACATTCTCCACCTGCGAATGTCGCACAACTTTAAAGTGATAGTGATGCTATTTCATATGCCTCTCGACCGTAAAAATCCTGTATTAATGTAATGCGCATTTTCATTAAAGGGTACCCATGGATTCCACGAGACAGGCTCGACCTAGTGTGGAGTTCATAAGCAAAATGCTTCCTTTGCGTCTTATTTCGATGGCTCCCACGCAGACGGTCGGAACATTGTTTTTGACTAAAACCGTTTTTTTGTGCCATTACAACAATCTTGTATAGTATTATCTATTACTAAAATCCAAATTTTAATATCTTATATAAATAATGAGTTTTTCAATGGATAATGGTCTTAACATTTAAACGCTCCCGCGCATAAAGTCGCGTGGATAGTTCAGACGGTATGCTCCGATCGATTGGTCCGCGGCCGGCCAATCAGAGCACAGTACCGACCGCGACGTCAAGTCGTATGTCAACAGTGAAGAAGTTTGCTTTTAAAAATAAAACAATCGATTGTTTTTGTTATTGTTTATGTAGTTTAAGGTGTACTATTAATAGTTAAAGTAAAATGAGTAACGTACGTGCTTCCAAGATTATGAAACTAGTGTTAAATGAACAAATAAACCAAAATAGTGAAGTAACGGTCGATGAAAATTTTGGAAATGGTAAGTTTTACTGATTTGTTTTGTATTATAATTATTTTACTTGTTTATATGTGTGGTACGAATATAATAATTAGTATGTGATAGTGTTGAATAGGTCTCAACAGACGAAACAGTGATTACGACCGTTCCGACGCATAACGTCGGAACGTTTATGTTACGACTATATGCGCTGTAATCAAACGTTAACAGTGGTCAGTTAAGACTTTATACTACACAACAATTAATTTTATAGGAGTCGTAACTTATACTTACGACCATTTGCGATGTTTAAATATAATAATGAGTAAACGTATATAGACGTATCATAGACATACGACTTTATGCTTCGTTAAAAAAATAAGATACGATTCTCTGCTTTTCAAATTATAGTTAAAATATCATTAAAATAAATTTTCTAACTGCTTTGTTGGTCTAGTGGAAGTAAGCATGACTGGCGGGTTCGATTCCCGGGTCGGGCAATATATTATTGGGTTTTTCAATTTCGAAATTCTCATAACATGGAGTCTGAACTGCGCGTAGTGTTTGACAATAGGCATTACAATGGGACTAATAACTGGCGAAAAGCGGGTGGACTAGGTGGTTAGAAATAAGAGAACACTCTTATTTCTAACCTCTCTAAGCTCTGCCTATCGCTTTGGGGAATAAAACCCGTAATGTTGTTTGATTTATGTTAATTGTCTAACACTTTTTAATTATGTGTATTTGTTTCTTGTGTATAGTTTTTAACTAATTGCAAACTTGTATTTTTAGAATCGCCGGTACCACTTGAAGCTGAAGACCAGTGGGATCAGTATAAGACGATGTTCGGGCAATCTTTTATTAATAGTACAACAAGCATTAACAACAGTAGTATACCAAGTATTACCGAGGTAATAAATAATCCAGACGCAATGTTACCCTTAATTTCATCCCCATTACCAAATGAAAGCCCTACAGAACGTGTGGATTCAGAGCCATGTGTTGAAAAAATTTCACACGAATCAGCTGATATAATAGAACCTTCACTGGACATAACACCAATGCCCTCCCCAAATAATGATTTTTTGATGGCCACTTCGACTCCACTATTCAGAAATTTATCGATTTGTGATGCTGAGAATTCATCTAGTAGTGCCAGTAGAGCCAATACACCACACCTGAGTAACGCTTCAAGTCAGGACTCTTCTGTCTGCTCATCAAGTGAAAATACACCGTCGGCTAGAGTTGCAAGAAGACGTCACCGTCGCCGTGATGAGTGGAAAGATATTAAACGAAAATGTTTAAAAAATTTAGGAAAAGCGTATATGAGTAGGAATGGAGTTCAGAGAGATGAAAAGATTTTAAAACCACCATGTCCGGGTACTTGTCGTCTTAAATGCTTTCAAAAGTTTGATGCACACCAACGGGAACGTATATTTAGTTCTTTTTGGAAAATTGGAGATCACAGTCGACAGTGGGATTACATCGTCAACTACACCGAAGTAGGCGATACTAAGTATCCCTCTACGACGAATCCTGTGTCTAGACGTAAGAGATCTGTTAAGTATTGCTTACCTCTTATTGAATCTAATTCTGACTTACCTAATAAAGTGTTTGTTTGCAAAACGATGTTCCTAAATACACTTTCTATTGGAGAGAGAACTGTTCAAACAGCTTTGGCGAAATTTCGCTCTGGTGGTGGCTCTGTTTCCCCCGATCGACGTGGTGGAACTAGAATTATAGTCTTAGACGACGAAATAAAACAGGGTGTTTTAAAGCATGTCAAAACGTTCCAGCCCGTTGAATCTCACTATGTACGCAAAGATACAAGTAAAATTTACTTAGACGGCGACCTTACATTTACAAAAATGTTTTCTTTGTACAATGAGTGGTGTATAAGTGAAAATATAACTAAAAAGGTATCGACAGTTAGACAGTATCGTGATATCATAAACCAAAACTTAAATATATCGTTTCACAAGCCAAAAAAAGACATTTGTAACGAGTGTCATATATATAATGAAAACAAAAATACAATGACGGAAGAAGAAAAACAAATACAAGAACTTCATATAAATAACAAGATGAAAGCTAGAGAAATGAAGGCAAATGATAAAAAAGAAGCATTGGAAAGTGGAGGTAAAATAGTTACAGCGTGTTTCGATTTTCAAAAAATATTAAACTGTCCTCATGGCAATGTCGGTTTATTTTATTATAAACGAAAATTATCCATTTATAATTTTACAATATTCGACCTAGCGAGTCAAGAAGGTTATTGTTACATGTGGCCTGAAACTAATGGGAAACACGGGGCTTGCGAAGTAGCAAGTTGCTTATCCAAATTCATTGAGGGTAAAGTTTTAGGCGGCGCCAAAGAATTCAGATTTTGGTCGGACAACTGTGCCGGTCAAAATCGTAATCGTATTGTGTTTGCTTTTTACACATATACAGCAAAAAAGTATGGTATAACGATAGTCCATAGGTTTTTAGAGCGAGGGCATACACAAAATGAAGCTGATTCAGTCCATGCTCTCATCGAGAGAAATGCAAAAAATAAGCTTATATATACCCCTGCACAATGGTATGGCTTAGTCAGATGGTCAAAAGTAAACCCTCCAAATTATAATGTCATCGAAATGAGTATTACAGATTTTTACAACTACAAATTATTACTAGATGGTAAAAACTGGGCTAAAAATACTAAAAAACAAAAAGTATCATGGACCAAAATTAAAGAAGTTCAAGTAGTGTCAAGCGAACCCTATATTTTAAACTATCGTTATAATTTTGAAGAAGAAAATGTCATGAGTTTAATAACAAAAAAAGCCTATTCATCAAGAAGAAATAATAGTTTAATAGATACAGAATTATTGGAACCATGTTACTCTGATAATTTACCTATTACATTGGCCAAATTTAATGATTTACTAAGTCTATGTCAAGGACGTATAATACCCCAAGTGTACCATGGTTATTATCAACAGTTGTCACACAGTGGTACTGTTACTGAAGAGAACAATAGCGATTTCTCTGTCTAATCATCGTTATTTTGTCTTAAATATCCTAACTTCCATTTTAATAATTATGTTACTTACACAATAGTTTTCAATCCTTAATTTTAAGTGATTTTCATTTAATTTAGAAGATTTTTTTTATTTCGTTATACATAATTCATTTCCTTTTATGTTGATTTTATTATAATTATCATATCGAAGATAGTACGAGTATAAGTACATATTTTTTATTAAGTTTAGAAGAGCCAGTTTTAACCTTATGTTTTTTTTAAATAAAAGTTTATAATAACGTGACTTATGCGTTAAGAAGACTGAATTTTGTTCCTATGGTGAGAGTTATTGTAATTAAATTGATTTGAGGTGAAATTTTACGCTGGTTTTTATTCATCAACTCCCTTATTACGACCCCCTTTTAGAGAGATATGATAGTTTACACGTCGCATATAGTCGTAATTCAAACGTACGACTTTATACGGGTTGTTTATATCACGTTTATGAACGCATACAGTCGTAACAATAAGATACGACCTTTTTTTAATAAGTAAATAGTCGTAAGTAAGTAAAACTAGTTTTTTTTGGTAACTACAATTCCTTGTAATATCCAGCGCCTGGGGATACATTATTTAACTAATAATTGACAGGTTAGTGCAAAAATTTCTGTTGAAAATCTTTCACAATCATTTTTATCAATAACGTATACTAAAAACGCTCTCCTGAGAAAATCATTTTTTAGCCTTACGACCTTATGCGTGGGAGGCGTCGATTTTGTTTTTTGAAGTGAAAACTTTTATAGCGGCGTTGTACACTTTTTTTGTGATGGATAAAAAATGTTAAACTCGCATCAGGACACGTGACCTGATCGAAAATTCGTAAGACGGAGCTCGCGTCAGGACACGTGACCTGATCGAAAATTCGTAAGACGGAGGGAGAGTTTTTTGTGATGGGTAAAAAATGTTAAACTCGCGTCAGGACACGTGACCGGATCGAAAATTCGTAAGACGGAGCTCGCGTCAGGACACGTGACCTGATCGAAAATTCGTAAGACGGAGGTAGAGTAGACCGCATTCCAAAATATCGAAAATGCACAACGTTAATATTCAAGTTTTCACTTCTGCCGGCACTCCCGGAATGCAATCCGTTTTTTTTTATAACCTATTAATGTTGACTATAAGGAAACGTAAACACTGTTTTTGGCAAATAACCATTATCTTATCTTAGATCTCGACACTCTGTTCTCTGCCTTTCACACCCTTTCTACCTCAAGCGCCTTTTCAAGGTCATGGTCATCTTAAGGCTTAATTTTTACCTGTACCTTATTATTTTTCCGTCTTAGTCATTGTGAACATTTTGAATGTAAATTACAGTAAGTTTGAAAACCTGTCTTACTCATACAAGCCCGCTCTGTGGGAAAGGATTTTGATTGAAAATTGCTTTACATAATCGCACGTCAATAGTACATCTTGCTGGGGAGTATCTCACGCTACGGTTGCCGATACGCTGTGTCCACTCTAGGACTCGTCTGTAGTCATAAGGTCGGCCACTTTAGCCACTTCTCTTAGCACCTATAACATTAACTCCATTTCTTTTCTGGGTACCTAATCCCATTTTATTTCCTTGTATAATAGGCTAGTTTCCTAAAATAATCTAATTAGTCCGTCAGTTAGATTATCAAAAAATATTGGACCCGTATTTTTTCTTTTGTAAATTATATAAAAAATTATGAAGATATCGCCCGTTAAAGTTCCGCGTAACGTCACGCCTTGCTACACTTTTTAGCATGGCGTGACGTCACGACCCCCTACTCCCAAATTTTGACGCGCTTTATCTTTGTCATTTTTGTTTGATTGACAAAAGAAAAAATACATGTCCATTATTTTTTGATAATCTAACTGACGGACTAAATATAATAATTATTTTTTTACCTAGGAAACTACCCTATTATTTACCCATATAACAAAGGCTTTGTAGATGGTTCCGCTTCGTACAAATCCTAAGAAACTTACGTATTAAGTGTAACAATCCCAGCACAATCAGAATAAGTAATCTTGTTATCTCTATACCTACTATGTTTCATTAGGTATTCCCTTTGACTCTAATGCCCGTACAATTCGTGTTTCTCGAGTAATTAACTACGAATTTTCTTAAAGTAATTGTTAGTGAGATGAGGACGGTTTCATTGAAGTTTTGGTATTGCGAGGATTAAAGGCAGATATATGAAGTTCCTCTGGATATTGCAAGACTACTGTTAGTAGGATTTGCGTAAAGAGTTTTGTTTTCACCATAATTTATTCTTGTACTTAATATGCGAAAAAGCGTAGAAGCGTATGCAGGAATCCGATCTCAATAGGCTGTCCTCCTGTCTATGAGACTTGAACATAACTGGCGAAATAAATGTGGGTTTGAAACACCACTGCCTATCACTTCTTGTGTTACAGGCGTGAAGTTATATTTACATAATAAATTTAATGTAACACTAGGTTTTCGGAAATATAATTCACTCTGCTTGAATTATAAAAATACTGAATACTTAAGATTCTGAAAAAGAAAACTCCATACATACTTACATACATACATAATTTATCAAATATACTCACACACTCACAATCACGAGTAGCCAAAATTGTGTTAAATGTAGCAATTTTATTGCAAAATTATTCTAAGTTTTTCATTTGTTAAAGTTTATTTTCCTAAGGAGCCCATAATTATATTCTTAAGTTCTCACTTGTTTGTTACTCTAGAGGTCACAGGAATGAGGAATAATACCCTATTACTAATAATACAGTATCAACTAGTGTAGGGGGTGTTGTGAGTGTATTGTGCAAAATAAATAAATAAAAATAATGATGAAGCTTTCAAACTACAACATCAAATATTTATCAAAATCCTATTACTGTACCTACATAGCCACATAATTATATAAACCTGTTCTAAGTCAGAACTCGAACTGTGCTGGGATCGCAGGTAGAATAAATTAATGCAGAGACACCGTGAACATGTGTTGTATGTTGGAGTTGGTAACTTGAAACTGATATGACAGTTTCCTTTTTTGTTCTGTACGGGGTGATCAATGATAAATTATTTTATTTTGTAAGTAGGTTTGTACAAACACTTTTACACGTCCATCATATTTTAAAACTAGATGAGGTCGCCGTTTCCTATCTGACTAGTCTGAGAAGAACGGCCGAAACAAACTCAGAGGTCACAGTCTCTTTTAAAGTCCAGACATAATCTTGGTCAGATCATGTGAAGACCATGTAGATTAAATGTCTGAGATGGTTTTTTGAGGAACGAACCAAACAGTTTGAGAGGACCTGTCCAGTCAGTGCACGCATATATCAGAAATCGTGCAGCTCAACCAAACACTTAAGGAGAAGAGATTCGACGAAAATACTGAAGAAAGGACATTTGGGTAGGCCACATTAATTACTCAAACTGCCAGACCATGACAAAAATTTACAGAACAGAGAGAAAAATAAAATGACCCACATAGTCTTCACATTCACAATCATTAAAATAATAGAATACTTTACAAAGTAAGCAAATGTCATAGTATATATCAAATTCATTAATGTCAAAGTGTATATAAAAAAAAAACAACAACAAAACAAAAAAATAAAAACATTCAATATGTAAAAATTGGAAGCAGCTTAATCCCAAGCCTTTTTGTCCTCGATATAAGCCTTAACGGTATAAAAGGCTTTCTGGCACTGGCACACACAATAAAAAAGATGAAGACTGCCGCCCATTTTATGATATTGTTTGATTTGCGGTGCAGTTTTAGGAACAAAATTCTTGAAGCTATAAACGGGAACAATGCACACAAGTACATGACCATGAAACCCAGAACTATTTCTGCATAGTAATTTCCGCTATCAAATCGTATACTTAACACATTATAATATGTCTGAAATCGCGAATCTGCCTGGAGCATGCGTGGTGAATAATGCCCATGCCTTCTGTAGAGGCATTTGCCCTGCAGAGGGACAATAATTTGGCTGGTATTATAAGCATTCCACTAGCATTCTGCACTATTACACGAATAATTTACATTGAAACTTGTCAGGATTCTAATGCGCAGCCTTTTTATCCAAACCTTTTTTCTTTTTTTTTAAATTTTACCCCACACTAGGAATTACTCCTGTATCGTGGGTGCGTTTACAAACATTTAAACTGACATACACAAACAGCCAGACCCGGAACAACTACCTGTAGGCAATACAAATATTTGTCGACACGCAGCGCAGCAGTCGATCGCTCAGCCACTGCGCCAACCGTGTCGTAAAACCTGTGTTCAATACGTCCACCCTTTACAAATGTTCTATCCAAATTACACGCACCATGTAACATAACATTACCTTCTCTTATTTTCCGACATCCATTACATCCCATTCCAACCTCCATATTGTGCGCTTAATCTGCATGTCGTTACGAGCCGTGTCTCAACTCATCCATAATTCACATAATGAGGACAAGCAGAATACTGTAGAGGCGAAATAAGTTATTCACAGAGCTAGTTATTTAGATTTAGGAGGACATGGTGTGGAGCAGTGGAGGAAGAAAGAAAATATCGGCTATTTATGGAATGGGAAAAAGGGAAAAAAAGGACTTAGGTGAGGTGACTTAAAAGAAGAAGGGAAGTCAGATTTCAGAAAAGCTACATGAAAATATGAAGCAGTAGAAGAACTGGTGGAGAATAGAAAAAGATAAATCAATTGCAAAATGAAGAATAAATAAATAAAACAAATAAATAAATATTTTTTCAGTATTAAAATTGGTAAAATATTTAAATAAAAATATTTAAAATAAATGTTGTTCTTGTTGTTTCGGTCCAAATTTTATGTATTTTCTCCGTTCTTCCTCTTTATGGAAGCATCCACACCTTTTGGACAAAATCGATCACACTATTCGCAATACTATTACATCCATTTTTAATGTGGCTTTGGACGACCGCGCGTGGCTGCAAGCCACACTGCCCATTCGTTTTGGTGGGCTCGGCGTCCGCAAAATTTCTAGTGTAAGCCTACCGGCGTTCCTATCCTCGGTCCACAGCACCGAAAAGTTAACCACACGAATCTTGGTTCCTGCTCAGGTTGACTCTGAAGTGCCGTGTTTGACCGACGCGGTGAACGCCTGGAAAGTGGCTTGCCCGGACACGGTTCAGCCCGAAAACCCGTCTTCCCAGAGACAGTGGGATGAGCCGCTCTGCAGGTTGGTACGGAATAAACTTATTAATACGTCCACCAATACTGCTGAGCGTGCCCGCCTACTGGCTGTGGGTGAATGGGAGTCGGGCCTCTGGCTTCAGGCGCTACCGTCACCCAATATAGGCACTATGCTGGGTGACACCACATTCCGGCTCGCTACATGTTTGCGTCTGGGCGCTCCTTGCGTAGCTCCACATCGCTGTCAATGCGGTGAAGCAGTCGACTGCCTCGGACACCATGGCCTATCCTGCAGCAAGAGCGCTGGACGGATGGCAAGGCACGCCAGCATTAACGACATCATCCGTCGGGCTCTTGTCTCCGCCGGGGTGCCAGCTGTTTTAGAACCCAATGGCTTGGCACGCGACGATGGAAAGAGGCCCGATGGAATGACCATAATGCCTTGGAAGTTGGGTAGGCCTTTGGTGTGGGATGCAACCTGTGTCGACACCCTCGCGCCATCCCATCTTCCTAGCACGGTGGGCTGTGCTGGGGCGGCTGCTGCAGGAGCAGAAAACCTCAAACGGCGCAAATATAACAACCTTATTGGGAGCTATATGTTTGAGCCGTTTGGGGTTGAAACACTAGGGCCTTGGGGTCCGAGTGCTCATCGAATTTTTCGTGACATCGCCAAGCGGTTGGTTGACTCTTCACGTGACCAGAAGGCTGGCCTATTTTTAGCCCAAAGAATCAGCATTGCCATCCAACGTGGTAATGCTGCCAGCCTTTTGGGCACTTATCCCATTGACAGTGATGCGGACGAATTTTTTGATGCCCAATGAGCTCCTGCCTTTTTCTATATTTTTTCGTATTATATACTTGTATATAATTGTATATAGTGTATATTAGTGTTAGTTGATATTATTGAAAAAAATAAATGAAAGAATGTCGAACGTACGTTAATAACGTTGAAATTAGAAGTAGAGATGAAATAAACAGCAATATTACTACTAGGAAGAATGCTCCCATTTGAGTGACTTCTAAACTCTCTCTCTAAACGATTCTAAACGACTCTAAAAACGTTTCTTTAACATTTAGTTCTTATTGTAAAATCTCAGTTTTAATTAAAGTAAGGACAAGTTCTGAATACAAGTGAAACACTATTTCACCACTTCCAGAATAATTAAAACTGTCTCGTTTAATTTATTTCCTTTCAACTGATAGAATATTTTAAACATTAAAATTGTCATTTCTAAACTGTGGGTGTAGCAGGATATCTCTTAACCCAACAAACAAACTTCAAGGTTTAATGGCACAACGGGTATTACAGGAATTTCTCATATAATATTAGATCCTTCCAAAAAAAAACATCCCTAACCGAATCAGGGATGCGCATGAACACAATTTTTGCTTTAAAAGTAGCGAAGAATTTTAAATCTTCATTTAGTACAAATGTTTCCAATCTTTTGTTTTTGAAGCTAATTCGGTTTCAAAATGACGACATTTGAATTTAGAATTAAGTTAAGACCGCTCACACGGTTCCTCTATTCCTTTCGGAACAGGAGACAAATCAAAGGCGTTTGTATTGTGCAGCATACATTATTAAGCAGAGCCCTGATAAACCGACGAATTCGTATAACACCACCAACTATGTTTTACTGTTCAGAAATTCGCTGTAGAGGATTTGCAACCTTATCTAAACTGAATAAGATTTACGTTAGATAGAACTTTTCTTTGATAGATGCAAATGCAAGGTAAACTTTAATTTCATTCACAATTATTTTGCTGTTAGTTAACTATTTAATTGGTTCTTATTACTAACGTATAAGGTTGAAGTTAGTTAGTCGGTTAAACCTTCTGATGGCATTAAGGAGAAACCACCAAGAGAATTCATCAAGTTTACTTAAAATGTTGATATTTCAAATTACAAGTCTTTAATGGAGCGAATGTTTGTACTGTAACGATTGTTGGCGTTCGGGGTTGTTACTTCCGCTTGATTCAATTTCTAACCAACTTGTTTGGGATTTTCAAATTATAACAGACTAAGATCTTGTTTTAAGAGGATATTGTATTTTGTTTTGATGTTTCTCTTAAAAGTTTTGCAGAAACCAAGGACACTACACTGTTGATTGAACAAATTGGAATAACAGCTGGATACTGTCCCGATTTGCTTTCCTAGAAATGGTTACGTGAGTTTGTAAACAATTTGTCATTAACTTTTGTTGTCTAACATGGCATTCTTTTAGTGGTTTTAAAGAATAGAAAACTCAAATATGAAACGTTTATCGTCTGTAATGAAATTAATTAAGATCTCACAAGTGCTGCTCCAAATAAAAGAGTATTAAGTATTAATACCTAGCCTGCCGAGCCATTTTTCAATTAAAACTATGTTGTAGTCAGCTTTTAGTGACTGTCTATTGGGGAGCCGCTGAATGCCAGTATTTTTTATGCACCTTCACTTACATGTGTGCCTAGACCATGTTACATTCTATCAGCGATAACGATGATGGAAACCTAAAAAATGTATGGGACTGACATATGTTACCGGAAAGATTCTGAAAGTCGGTATAGAAATACGAAACGCTTTGAAATTGATTGTTGTTTATTTGTCTGGAAACTCCGGTGAAATAGTGGTCTCGAAAGTCTACCAAAGATTCGTATTTTTTTTCGTAGTAGCCAAATAAATAAATTATTTTTGCTCTTTCTATGCAAAACAAGGAGCAAAAATTACAAAGTAATGCAACCTCAACGGTTTTCCTCACCCAGCTTCCCTGGCTTCCAAACTAGAAGCCTCTTACAATTCTGCGGGCTGAGTACGCTATAGTGTGTACTTAGCATAAATTCTGGGGTTTAAGTGGGGCTGCAAGCATGCACTTGTGGGCAGAGACTATCCTGTTAGTACGTCATAGCTTGCTAGTTATTGTTGTAGAGGGTCTACGCAGTTTGCTACGCCGTAGCAGCATTCCTACGCCGTAGCCGTGTCGCTACGAAGAATTTTGGTCTACGGCTGGTGTTTCATCTTTCCGCCATTTTCTTTTAATCTAGTGATATTAACCTTTTTAGATTACATTTGTAGGAAGATAGGTTTCAGGGATAACTTATTAATATTATTATTACTTGTTATTATTAAGACACATTAGTGGCTAATTAACTTTTTTTTTTAATTTTGACCCATACTACTAATTTCTCCTGTATCGTGGGTGCGTTTACAAACATTCAAACTCACATACACAAACAGCCAGACCCGGAACGACTACTTGTAGGTCATACAAATATTTGTTCCGTGCGGGAATAGAACCCTCAACACGCAGCGCAGTAGTCAATCGCTTAACCACTGCGCCATGATGAACTGATGCGTAAATAGCTTGGAGACATTCAATGTGTCCAGTCGGTTCTTGAAGACGTCACGAGGGAGCCTATTCCGTTCCTTATAACTTGCTTTTGCAAACATCATAACAATCACTAGAATTGTTTTTTTTTTTATTAAGTTTTTACTTTCAACTCGCATTACAGAGATATCAATAATTCATTCACATATAATTACCACTCATCAGCTTTTTTGTAACAGACCGATGTGACCAGCCTATGGATATGTGACTGCGCCAATATCTTCGCTGGTGGACTAGTGAGTCCATATGGTGGAACGACACATGAGTGGTGTGAAACCTCTGTCTTCCGCTTCAAAATATACATAATAGGTATGTGTTACTCTCAAACTTTCCTAACAATATGTAAGAAACAATTTAATGAAACTAGGGCGTTTTTGAGAAGGCCAATTCTCGTAATTAAAACGTTCAAAATCTATTCGCAGTCTCATCTCGGCGAAAAACCAGTGTCAAAAACCTGTCAAAATGTAGGGAAATTAGAGGTATTTTTGACAGATTGAGACTGAGATCAGACTGTGAACGTTCATAAAATTAGGAGAGCCCCTCTGTTTTGTGCTTAGCGAGTTTTTTTTTTTTTGGTACGAGCTTTTGACTGCCTTCTGTTTTTATCGAACCTTCCGTTTATTAATCTGCGACGGTATCGAATGCCCTTTTGTTGCTACTTAAGTTCATATAATGCGTAAATGTACTGTTTTAAGAGTATTGGTTCGTTAGGGAATGGTCGTTAAAGACTACGCTCGAGAATGTTTCTTTAGGATTGAATTTTTGTTTACAAAATACTGCTCACAAAATATGCTTTTGTTCTTTTGGCCTTATTAGGTGCCGTTTTTAACAAAATTGCACAATCGTCGTAACTTGAGTGCAAGATACAAAAAAATGTTTAGCAGTGTGCGGATTCTGCTTACTTTTATGGGCCAATGTTACATAAAATCTTTGTTATTGTTAAATTCAGAACCCTTACTTTGCTCTTGGCTTATACTCTAACCTTATTTGGCTATTTCAAACAATTTAGTCGTGGTTTCCAAAATTACAATAAGCAACAGAAAATGGCATCTCCTCATACAGAGAAAGAACTCAAATTGATTATGATAAATGGTAAATGATTTTATTTTGTAAGTAGGTTTCTACAAACACTTTTACACGTCAATCATATTTTAAAACTAGATGAGGTCGGCGTTTCCTATCTGACTAGTCTGAGAAGAAAGGCTGAAACAAACTCAGAGGTCACAGTCTCTTTTAAAGTCTAGACATAATCTTGTCACATAGACTTTGAACACGCTCTCTGTGTTCCAATATAATGCTACAAAAACATAAAAAGGTTAGATATCTACCACAATCTATTCGTCATTATCATTTCAGCCGAAATATGACCACTGCTCGACATAGCCCTCCTCCAAGCACCGCCACTTCGACCGGTTCTGAGCTTCCCCCATCTAGTGGATTCCAACGGCTTTCGCTAGGTCATCGGTCCACCTTTGTAGGGAGGCCTTCCAATGCTACGTATTCCGCTGCGCGGTCGCCACTCCAGAACCTTTCCACTGACTATTAACTCTCTATTATTATTAGCGAGCAATGAGCCCTGCACACTGCCATTTAAGTTAGGCAATTCTAAAGGCTATGTCGGTATACACCGTGTTCATTACTCCCCAATGCAAATACGCACTCGAGAATCGAAGTTAATGGACAGTTTAAATTCCATTGCTCCCTTTGATACGTAAAGCAATGAAATTGCCTTTCAAACGTCAAACGATATGGTAATGTATAAGGAGTACTGTTTTTGTATTCGGAGCACGATGCCGGTATTTCACGGGTAGATCTGTTCGGATTCAGATAAAATGGTTGGGATGTGTGGAAATGGATTCTGCTTCTTAGATTTCTTTGATTTTTTTAGTGTCAGGAGTACCTAGCACAATAGTTTATAAGGTTTTGTAAATAGATTTGTTTGGGAAAATACAACCACTTTATCGGTTTCGAGACTTTGCCTCAGGCTATGGTCCACTAAAACGAAACATAGGTAGGTACTAATTACTATTATATTTTATGCTTTTTATGCCACAAAAAAGCAAATAAGTTGAGAAAATATTTCTCAAGTATGAAATTAAATTTTAATATTCGGTTACCAAATTATTACCAGTGTGATGGTGCATACTTCTCATTAAGAAAACACTTGCTTAACTAACAAAACTATTTATTGTTAATTCCATCCAAGCACACGTTTTCCATCCATCAACGAAAACTTTAAACATTCAACTAAAACTAAGCAAATTTAATTTTAATACAAAAGCTGTTTCCTCAAAAATAACAATTTCAAGCACCTGAGCAGATTGCGGGCACACTTTACCAAAAGCGTTCAGTTCCAATCGAGCTCAGTACTAAACTAATCCTAATTTATGTGGCACTAAGAACCTTAATGCCACAAATCGAAATTCCACGCATTGTCGTACTAACTTTTTGAGGGATTATGATATTTATATGTCTCAAAATTAAGATGAAAATCGCGTGTGAATTTTCGGTTTTTGGTATTGAAATGTTGGAGGTTATTGAAAATTATGATTTAACGACAAGATTTTTTTAAGGAAAAGGTGAAATTGTTCAAAAGTTTTATTACGAAGTACGCATACGAAATTTAATGTTTTATGAGTTGTAATGGATTTTTTGCTCATTATATTTTGATGGCCTCGTTGGTCCAGTGCAAATGCGACTGCTGAGTTGTAGTGCCATCTTCAATCCTTGGGTAGGACAATTTATGTTATTATTATTATGTCGTTTATTTATTTAATTTTCTTATTTTATTACATTTTTAAATATTATTATAAAAAAAATACATTTAAAAATATAAAAAAATAGTGATCCACCGGAGTCGGGAGCAGGGTCCAAGCTACCGGTGGTTAGCGTTTATTATTATTATTATTATTTCTTTCGAACACAAATGATTCATATTGTTGTTAGTAACACTTATAAAACTACGTTAGTAACATTCTGAGTAAAATAAAACTAATATAAAAACACTAATTCATAAACCTATAACTATGACTATAACTATGCCTCCTTCCCGCTGCACCAGACCTGCAGCTGTGCATACGGGTCCAGTGCTCCAGGAACGGGCAATCTGTTCTATTCGATATCACCTTACATCTCACCTTGTTATTGTGTTTTTACATTAGAGTAGCAGTCTGGAATTATACCTACCCAGTTGATGTAATAAGATCGTGTACAGTAGACTTGTAACCAGTAATAAAAAAGGTATCCAATTATATAATACCTTTAGGTATGTGTCGGTGGTAGGTGAACTATGATAGAACGAAATAAATACTGAGAAAGAATATACGTGTTATTGTAATCTACGTTTATTTGCAACTGAGCTATGTTCTTATACGGCGGGCGCAGCCGCCTGTACACACATGTATACATAGTAACTTATTACCATACCCTACAATACCTGTATACATATCTGCTTATGTATAGAAAGAAAGAAAAGAAAGAAAATACATTTATTTGGCACAAACTAAAAGACACACAATACACCAGATACATACATCAGACAAAACAGACAATAAAAAAAAAATAAGAGATTAAATAAAAAGTATTTTTCTTAAAGTATAAACGTTTATTTACCGTGTAATACTGTTTATGTGATACCTGGATAATTATTATTTTCTGTGTTTCCTGCTCTTACTACTATACACTTAGGTACTTGATCTACATACGATTGAAGTATATTGAACTGAAATGACTTCACAGTCTCAAGTTGAAACGTCTTCAAAGCGAGTTGATGAACTTTTAACTACTTAGTACCTCGCATGCATTCTCCTCACAAATGAATATGCAATTAGAACCTTGTGAAAATGTTGATAGAAGTCACACAACCCACACTTATAATTTGCAACAGAACTATAACATGGAATGTGATACCATGTGATTTACTACATAATATTATGTATGACATATACCTATGTATGTAACACATGTGATTCATGTCAGTAAATAATAATAGCAATTGAAAAACAAAATCTATTCCGCCCGTGATTTAGCTGCGTATAGTAGGCCGCACAGGTCGATCGGTCAGGTCAAGCTACGCTTGCCGTGGTTGGTCTGTGGATGGGTGACCATCTTTACAAATCGAGACCCGTCCGTGCCTCGGAAAGCACGTTAAGCCGTTGGTCCCGGCTGTCATTCGTGGATCTTTGACAGTCGTTACGGGTAGTCAGAAGCCCGAAAGTCTGACAACCAGTCTTACCAAGGGATTTCGTATTACCCAGTAACTGGGTTGTGGAGGTCAGATAGGCAATCGCTCCATGTAAAATACTGGTATTCAGCTGCATCCAGTTAGACTGGAAGCCGACCCCAACATAGTTGGGAAAAGGCTAGGCAGATGATGAGTAGGCCGCACATCAAAGGAAACAAAACCTGTACCTATGAGCTGGCCTCTTATTTTATTGAAACTGCATACTACGCCAGGCCAGCTCAAAGTGTCACCATCAACGTGCAGCCGACTGTACATAAACTAGAAGGCATGCACCGCGAATGGTTTGCCACACATAGTACATAATATACACAATCTTATTCGACGAATGATCCTCGTCTACAGCCTGATAAATAAATGATAAATGATTTTATTTTGTAAGTAGGTTTGTACAAACACTTTTACACGTCAATCATATTTTAAAACTAGACATGAGACATGTGTCGTAAATTATTCACGGCGTATTCATGGTCCGAACTCGGTTTTATAATAAGGGCCAAGGGGATCAAGTAGGTAAAGATAGGAAAATTAAATGTAAAGCATATTATCTATAGACTTCAATAATTGTTCGCATTTTCAAATAACAATTGCCATACTTTGTCAGTTGTATGAAGTGACGGCACGCCAAATGGACGCAGAATTGACGTAGATTGGGTGTGAATGGATATATCTCGAGAAAAAATAACCAAATAAACACTACAGCAACAGAAACACAGCACATTACTTCAGTGGTGAAAGTTGCCAGTTAATCGGTGTACAACATTTAGAATTCATTGAAGCCAGCTCGGTTCCTCCGCGGGGAGAGATGTAATCTGTGCGCTGATTATATAGTTTTCGAACGTGGTGTGTGTTGAAGTAGAGTGAGATGTATGAGATGGTTGATTGAAGTTACTTTTAGTGAGTAATGTGTGGAAGATTCTAAACGACGATTTGCTGACGAAAGGCGTTCTATTGAGTTAACATGGCACATCGGGTTTTAAAAAGAGTACATAGTGAAACTCACGGTCATACTGTTAAAATCAAATCAAATAATTTATTTCAGATAAATATCCATAGGTAAATTTTACACAAGTCAAAAGTACAAAATAGAATAAAATAAAATCACAAACTTATAAAATTGTTGCACTGGTCTAAGTGATACAGACGACGCTTTTAAAAGCCGATGTGCCATAGCGTGACGCCAATATTTCCCGAAGGGCTGGGTATTGGCATATGTCACAACGGGTTCCCTCTATCTGGCAGAATGTTGATGCTCCGAAATTTATTTGGCATAATCTTCTTTAAACGAATATTTGTAAGTCATAAAAATTATTTAGTATAATTATTTTTGGCCGAATGTTTATAAGTTCTAAATTACAATGGCATACTTTCAAGATGGCAGAATTTTATTTGGCATAAATATCTTTGGCAAAGTTAAAATTCCACATAATTTCGTTTAGCAAAACGTTTATTTAGAGCGACGATTATTTGGTACAATTTCACATGGCATACAATGAAGATGTCAGAATTTCATTTGGAATAATTTTATTAGGCATATATAAATTGTTTAATTTAATTTAAATTTATATTGTCCTGTCCTGTACCTTTTTTTATTTTATATTTATTCATACATAATTTTAATACAGTTCCATGCTTGTACCTTTAAATCCGAAATGGTAACCTATTTCGTAGTCTAGAGACCATAGACACAGCTGTATTATGTACGTCGATAGTGCGTCAATAGTTAATACACTTTACATTTATATTATTTATCATATTTACGACGAGCATAATAACATTGTAATAAATCAACACGCTTGGTTGGTTAATTGATGAACACAATAAGATATAAGCTCTATTGCCTTTCCACCTGAGTTCACCTGATTGAAGCTCTTATGTGACTGTACGAAACAAGAGATAAGATAGTCTGTCTCAACAGTTTACTGTCGAAAAAAATAAATATTACCTAGTTCGTATTTCTATAATTCGATGGATTATTTCTTATATACAAACAGAAAATTTACTCTGCAGTGACGGGCATCTCTGCATGGCGTATGATTTAATCCAATCCCAAGGTTGTTGTTTTTTTTTTGTTAAAAATTAATCACTATTTTTATTAGATAGGTTTATAAAATTTGTCGCAAACGCAAACGCTGCCTTCTTTTATATCCCGGACATGCTCTGGATCTACATTTTACAGTGACGTGTTTCTTGCTAACCAACCAGTATATTGACAAATGCAGGGATATTTGTCAAGATACCGGTTTAGTTTCAAATACGCTCGCAGGTTGTTTGTTTGTTACAAATCCTTTACAATAGTCGATGGAGACCCGATATCGGCGACTATGTATACATATGTGTATAAACATTTCAAGGAACGCTTTGTTGCTAAAGTTTTATACCCTATACCTACCATATTACTTACACTATAACGGCACGGTTGGCGCAGTGGTTAAGCGAGTGACTGCTGCGCTGCGTGTCGCGGGTTCGATTCCCGCACGGAACAAATATTTGTATGACCTATGTGTATTTGTTCCGAGTCTGGGTGTTTTTCTATCTATAATATGTATGTATTTACAAAAAAAAATGTATATAAGTAGTTTATCAGCCATCTTGTTACCATAACACAAGCATTAAGTTGCTTAGCTTGGGACTAGATGGCGCTGTGTGAAATGTCCAGGGGATATTATTATTATTACTATTGCAATTTCGAACATCTAACGAACATTGTAGTAACTATTCTGATGTAACCAACTAACTACCTCATACAGTAAATACTAACCGGTTACAATTTGTATCACCATAAAATAGTGTCTGTCTGCATTCTAACTAGTCCATAAATTTACTATCAACGTACACATGACACGGATTTTTACACAACACGAGAGAGGGTACCGAAATTGAGGAAAAAGTCGCCCCTAAAATATTTTTATACCAGCTACTGCCTGTGGTTTCACTTGCCTCGTGGGAATTTTCTTCATGAACCCTGATACAAATTATTGTATATTGTAATTAGGACCCTATGTAAAAAATGGCCTATGAATCAGAACGTATAAAACATTTAAAATAATTTCTAGTTTTTATTATAATTTCCATTACAATTATTACAATAGAACGGACACTTCATAATTTCGAAAGCATTTTAAAAAGTAATTCATTTCGATCTTATTCCCCGGCGTCATTATTTTTCGTTTCAATTTGACGTTTTGAATAAGCAAAGAGTATTTAGTTCATTCAGCCAAGTCTTTGTGCGCAGCGGACTGTAATTACAAAACTCAACACCTTCAACGCAGCTTGATCCATGATTATGTTTTTTAGTTACAAACAGATTAAAGCGCTTGAAATTGCGTGTAAAACGAACAACATCAACACTGACAGTCGATGATTTGATAGATGACACTTTGATCGTAGAGACAGTCTCGTCCCTTTATTTTGTCAATTGTCAAGTTGTCACTCGCATTACAGCCTGTGGTGTTTTGCCTTTTTTTTTTTCAGGATGGGAAATAATCAAATGACTCCTCCCGCTCTGGGTGGAGCAGAAGGGAGTGTCAGACTCTTACTGACTAAAACCCACCCGTGTTCCTTCCTTAGCCCTTTATGTTCCAGGGCAGCGGTAACCCTTTCGGACAATCCCGCTACCCTGGCAGTGGTGTTTTGCCTTAAGGTCTCTCCACACAGCCGGCGTAACGTGGGAGGGCGCGGCGCGGCGGGGCGGCGACGCTGCGCTGGCGCGGCGGCAGCGGCGTGCCGCGACGCTCGCCGTCGCGTCGAGCGGGACAGCTCTGTGTGGCGATGTCCTTAAAAAAAAAACAACGTAAACGGAAATGGGTGCATGAAATAAATAAAAAACGTCGTAATTGTGGGGAGTATCAGAGACTATGCCGCGAAATTTTACCCCATGAAGATAAGTTTTACTTCTGACTTGTATTCCCGCTCGGCGCGGCGGTGGCGGCGTAGCGCGACGGTTACCGTCGCGTCGAGCGGGACGGCTCTGTGTGGCGATATCCGTAATATCCAATACATTACAACTGCTCAGTGTCGCGTCGCCGTCCCGTCCCGCTGCGCCGCGCTGCGCCCGCTATGTGCAGAGACCTTTAGAGAGATTTTATGTATGTAGCATTCGTAGTAAAATGCAATACCTACTTACTCCTAAGTCACACAAAACGAAACCGTCCAGTCCATAGCCCTAAACTAGTCTTATCCACAAATAAATTAGTATAAAGGAAGAATGCTTTTGACTACCTAAATACTTAGTACACACAAAACAACAACAACACACACACACACTAAGAAACAACACACACATACAACAACATACACAAAACAACAACATACACAACACAACAACAACACACACACTAACACAAACAACACACAACACCCACACACATACATACACACAACAACAACACACACACACAAACAAGAACAAGAACAACATACAAACAAAGAACAACACACTAAGAACAAGATACTAAGTAATGATACGTTTAAAGATGAAATGCTATGTATTTTCATTTTCACTAATAAACTCGAAGTTATTACCGTATGTTTCTATTGGCCTAATTATAACCTCAAAATACGAAAGTGTTTTGGATTTTTTACAATTCTCAGAAGTTTCCGTGATTTTAATTTAGTTTCAAACGAATATATGCATTATTTAGAACACAGAAAGTATATTGACGTCCCTGCTGGTTCTTAGGAAAACTGTATGGACGCCGAACAATGTCCATTTTATCCAAATACGTTTATGAATTTATGTACGAACAGTATTATTTAGTTAGAACATTGTTATTACAGTTAGAAACGTATTATAATAATACGTTTAGTAGTTTTTGAGTATTTCAGTAACAAACATCCTTACAAACGTTCACATTTATTTTTAGAAGAGATCTTTTTCATGTTTCATGTTATGTATAACACTAAGGGTGGTATTTTAAAATGTAATGATGTAACATTACCAGCTTTCATCCGGACATTTTTGGAGAATGTTATAAATATTTATATTATCATACATTACCTACTGCTCATTGGTCTAATGGCAGCGTCCCAAGGAATTTGTGAAAGGTCCTTAATTCAACTTTTCGTTGTTGGTTTGTTTGGGTTTTTATTATCAGCCTATATTGTTCCCACTGCTGGGACACAGGCTTCCTCTCTTCAAGAGGGAGTGGGCTATAATCTACCACGTGGGCCCAGTGCGGGTTGGTAGATGTCACATGTCTTCGAATTTTTGGTTCTAGGACATGCCGGTTTCCTCACGATGTTTTCCTTCACCGTTTTGGGAGCAGTGGTGATGAAATGATTGACACAAAGTAAAGCACCTGTTTGGGTTCGAACCTATGACCTACAACTCGTAAGTCGCGGCCGTTACCACTGGGCCACCACTGTTCTCATTGAGTTTTGTAAATGTCTTTAAAATATAAGAAGTTTGTCACTTAGAATTGGCTTTGACGGTACTTATTAATCTTATCTTTAAAGAGACTTCAAAAAGTACGGCGTTCAGTTTACACTTAGACCGAAAGTACCGCAACAGGGTAGACCAAAGACCTGGTGAAGTTCAGAAAAAAGTTAATCATCATCATCATCATCTGCCTAGCCTTTTCCCAACTATGTTGGGGTCGGCTTCCAGTCTAACCGGATGCAGCTGAATACCAGTATTTTACATGGAGCGACTGCCTATCTGACCTCCACAACCCAGTTACTGGGTAATAAGATACCCCTTGGTAAGACTGGTTGTCAGGCTTTCGGGCAAAAGTTAATATAACAAATAAAATAACAGGTATAAATTACCTCACCTCAAGGCAGCATTTTAGGGCCCACCCTCTTTCAAATTTACATTAATGACCTCTGCCAATTACCTGTCTACCAGTGTGATATATTCATTTACGCTCATGATACGGCACTCCTTATTTATTTATGACAGAGACTGGTCCTAGGCGACTGATAGAGTTGATTTTTAGGTGCGTACGGATTGCGCGTACCCTGGTACGCGTACTCAGTTTACGCGTATCCGGAACGCCTAGTCCATACCTGCAGCTACGCGTTCACTCTTGGGGTACGCGTACCGCGCGAGCCAACTCGCAGCGCAGCCACCGTCAGTCGGTTTTTGGTCGCGCGTCAAAGAGGACGCACGCGGCCGGCTACGCTATATTTGGACGGCAAAATGAATAAACACGCGTGTTCTTCGAGTTTCAGTTTTTTATTTCAGGTTCAACCTTTTCAAGAATTATTTCAAAATCTTGCAAACTCATTCTCACAAAATTTTTGTCCCCACTTTCTTCATAATTTATATCTTCCATTAGCCTATTTCCACACTGTAATCTTTCACGATACAATTTCTTCATCCACCATCTAGGTTTCCGTTTGTTTCTCTTTTTTTTTATTTAAAATGTGTTGAATAATGACTAACGCCGCAGCAGTGGTGGTGCACGCAACCGCTAAGTTTGTCGGAGTCATGGCGAATGACTGGGGCTCGCGGAGCGCTCTGGATCGATTGACCTCGCGTACAGGTTCGCGGCGGTCCGTACAGGAGCTGTACGCGTATCCAATGTACGCGTAGACAGTGTTTCCCAACTACGCGTAACACAGGAATGCGCTATCCGTACGCACCTTTTCATTGCGTTGTATAATGAACTGGCTAAGCTTAACATGCTGACACTGAATATTGCAAAAACAAAAGTCATACACTTCTCTTTTTCAAACTGCCCTTAGCCTCCAATTACCACAAATATAAGCCCACATGTATGTACAGCTCCTTAACAATGTAAATGTATTAGCCTCACTTTGGTACCTTACACCAAATATCTAGGAGTATAGACGAAAAGCTCGACTGGCGAACACACATAGACGCTTTATGTTCCAGGCTTCGTAAGCTTATTTATTTGTTTAAAGACCTACGCCATTCTGCGGAGAAGGAGACAGCTACAATGGTCTACAGTTCGCTAGGCGAGTCTATAATTACCTACTGCATTCCAGTATGGGGAGGAACTTTTAAAACAGCCATGCTTAGAGCGGAACGAGCACAACGGGCAGTACTTAAAGTGATGTCCTTCAAAAAACAAATCTATCCCACTAGACAGTTGTACTCGGAAGCCTAATTCCTTACAGTTTGACAATTATATATACTCCGTATTGTCCTACGTAGATACACTATGTTACTAGTTCAGGTGCAATAAGTAGACGCCCTGGTTTTCCAGTCTGGAAAGTCACCAAATATCGCACTTCTCTCGCGTCTAGACACTTTTGTGCGTTAAGTTCAAAGATCTACAAACGGGTTCATAAATCTATCTCGATTTATAAGCTTACGTTATTTAAAGTGAAACAGATTTTAAGACCCTTTTTTTTTTTTTTTTGAGGATGGGAAATCATCAAATGACCCCTCCCGCTCTGGGTGGAGCAGAAGGGAGTGTCAGACTCTTACTGACTAAAACCCACCCGTGTTCCTTCCTTAGCCCTTTATTTTCCAGGGCAGCGGTAACCCTTTCGGACAATCCCGCTACCCTGGCAGGCTTCGGCCCTATCGGGCCCCGTCACTCATGCTGACATCTCTTTGAGGCGCGCGTGGAACACATACACGCCGTCCGGCACGGGCCTGGTCCTGATCGGACGGTGAGTTACCCATTACTCACCGCCCGCAGGCCCGCGCCTACGGTGGCCGGGAGTCGTCACGCGGCTCCCGACGCCCGGAGCGTCTCCCGCGGCGGCTGAGGCGTGAGGTGCGTTCCCTCGCCCACCCCGCCACCTCCTTCGCTAGCATGACTGCTTCGCAGAAGGAGGTGACTGCCTCCCACTCCCTCTCGCCCCGGACCATGGCTTGAACCAGGGCCGGACGCGAGAGGTCGCCGCCGCTGCCGATCGCCTCTACGAGGACACGGCGGTGCTCTGCCCAAGCAGGGCAGACCTCCACCGTATGCTCCACCGTGTCCTCTGGGCGATCCTGACAGTGGTGACACCCGGGCGTCTCCTCCCGCCTGATTATGTGCAGGAACCTCCCGAAACATCCGTGTCCGGAGAGGACCTGCGTCAGGCGGTAGGTGAGAACGCCGTGACGTCTCTCTAGCCACTCCTCAAAGAGGGGTCTTACCGCCGCTATCGTGGCGTGCCCTGCGCTGGGTTGCGATAGTCGATTTTAAGACCTTGACTTCAGTCCTTAAGTTATGACGAGACCGAATAGTTAATTTTATCAGTACCATAAAAGACGCGTATATGCAAAAAACATTTAAACACACATATACACACTCATGTACACCCCCATGCGTTCGCTCACCATCACACATAAAAATACACCTACTCACACACATACATATACCCCCTCTCACTCACATACACACACACACACGCGCAATCACACGTTCGCTTTGTTTCTTTTTATTGTTTAGTTTTACTTTTCAATACCTACTAGTGTTACTTATTACTTGTATTTTATTACATACAAATTGAAATGTGTATTGATGTAAGGTGGAGGACACTGATTCGTGTAACACAGGTTCGCATAGTACAGGAGTCAGGGGCTTCACATGTATGGTTGTAATATTTTGTATGTCAATAAAGTTTTATTTATTTTTTTATCTCAAAAGCAGAACTCTGCAAAAAATCCTATGGCAGCTATATCAGATCAACCATTAAGAATTATTGAGCAAACCACACATTTCTTAGATTCCAAATGTAATGGCCCACAAATGCTTCTATTCCCCTAATTACTAAGATAACAAAATGGCCGAAGCTAGCAGTTGTCCCTACTATTCACGATCACATTAAATTCTTGCAACCCTCAACGTTTCGCGTTTGGCCGCAAGCCAAATAGCGTTGGTTTTTAAATTTTTAACTCATCCGAGGTGAAACTCGGTGAATTGATGGCAACATTAATATTTCATTCGTGTGTTCGTTGGGAAACGTGTTGCCATTTTTCCTGCTTCCCAATTTTTGGGGAGAATTCAATTTGTTCCATTTTAATTTTGGAGCAAGTTCAAATATTTTGTTTTTGATGACATTGCTGCGTGGGAGATTGGGTAGTCAACAAAATATTTGCGTTCTTGCTTATATTTTAAATAAAAAATACGAAATTGGTAGACCTTTTCCTGTCACAGCGTAATACATAACATATTTTTATGAATAAAAATCGCATAATAATACATATTTAAAGAGTGTAGTTTAAAATGGTAAGATACAAATTATATTGATAAAAGCCAATTTTATTCGATAACTCGACGTGCGGTCAATACTTAGGATCCTAAACATATACCACCAAAACAACTTAATTATTTTAACAGAATCGAGTTTAAATATCAATTTGAACAACAACTACTATTTTACTTTTAGTAATAAAGCTAATAAATAACACTTCACTTGTAAATATATCGATGTAAAGCTGCCAAGTTTTCAGAAAATAATTTGAGACAACACTTCTGTTTTCCGAACGAAGTAGTTGGCTTTCCCAAGATATTCTTGATTTTACTCTAAGTAGGTACTTGTTTATATGGCTAATTTGTTTTCAACTCGAACTTGACTTTCTTACAGAAACAGTTTTGATTTAGACGTTCATTTCTTTTAAAACTAAGAAATTAGATCGATTATATAAATATTGACTTTAATTCCGTAAATTTGCCCAGTAAAGTAAGTAGCAATTCATTCTGAAAGTTATTCAACAGGAGAGGGTGGTTTTTATAGTTATTAACGGGACTTCAACGTAACTGCTATGAGTAATCTTGATCGAAGACTAGGATTAATAAATATGCCTGTCCCTTTGGGGAAAACTGGCGTGACGTTATGTTTTTTAAGGTTCCGTACCTCAGAAGGAAAAACGGAACCCTTATAAAATCACTTCGTTGCCCGTCTATCGGTCTGTCCGTCTGTCAATACCCCTTTTCTCAGGAACGCGTGGCGTTATCAAGTTGAAATTAATATTAAATACTCAGGGCTGCAATCCCTTGAAGCAATGAAAAAATCAAAGTTCTAAGTAAAAGCAATTAAAAGATACAGGCGTTTATGTTCCGTCTATGCCGCATATTTTGTCACTATAGGGTGCTTCCCGTTGATCTAGAATCATGAAATTTGGCAAGAATCAATTTCATGTAGCACAAGTAACGGAAAACATCCGAAAACCGTAAATTTTTTGTTACATACCAACAAATTTGTACGGAACCCTCGGTGCGCGAGTCCGATTTGCACTTGACCGGTTTTTTTAAACCACATCTATAGTAATCACAATTTGTCACCACAACTAATTACAAAGTAAAAACCCGGAAAATATTCACGAAACAAGTTTACAATCTAATAACAAATGTTGAGCTCAAACTTCGCCTTAATAAGATAAACTTTACAAAGCCTTGCAAAAACATTTGGACGCAAAAAAAATCCGAGTAAAGAAATTAACAAAAACATCGCGCTCAGTAGTTTGTAGGCGACCGAATCTAGTATTCCTCAGTGCAATATAAAAAGTCTTTTGTGCACCGAAAAAGTGGGTCATCCTATTTCCTCTTTTACACTGCCGTGCATAGAAATGCGGATAGGTATTAAAATATTTTTGAATGAGATTAATTTCTCATTTGTATGCGCATGCTTGTGTGATATTCAAACATTGAATTCAAGTATGTTATTGGTTATTTGCGATAAAATAGGATTTATGATTTTGTTCCGACATTTTTTTGGCGATGCTTCTTCTCACTCATACCGGCATGCAGTTTTCTAGTCTTTGTTTTATATATTTTTATGCATAGTTTTGTTACAATCTTAGTTGCTGTCTTTGCGCCTGCCTAGGTAGTAGAGCCTTCTATCACTATAGCCTATGTCATTCTTTAGCTATGTTTTGTATAAGCAAGCGTAGTTATTCCATCCCCATCTAATAAGGTATAAGAAAGCGTTTAGAGATCTTGATATCTGTGCAAAACTTGAGATAAATTCCACTCCCCGAATATAATAAATATACGAGTATTTCTGTCCCCCACTGTATGTCAAGCGTGTTGACCATCCGTTTGGTGTTGCACTGTTTCCAATTAGTGGCGCGGCATAGTGTCCTGCGCGATTGTCTCCTTACTACTACATTCGTGAATGGTAAGCGCCTATTGTGTTCCGGGTGCATGTAGGCGTTTGAATAAAGTTGGTAAATAGTGTGCGCAATCGAATGGGTGGAAAGGTATTAAATTTCACGGAAAGTGACATTTGGTGAAAAATACTGATCGTTATAAATATTCGTGCTAAAAGCTAGTTTGTACGAATATTTAATGAAAGAGTTTTTTCGGGATCTTTTGTCGAAATGAAATTTATTCGGCGTACTTATGAGTATTACACACTTGTTCGGTTCGGCGCCGCCGGGCGGCTAAATCATACATATGTAGATAAAGCCGCTCGGTTCAGCCCGATTTGTGCCAAGCCGACCCGAACAATATACAGTGAGAGTAGATGAGTGAACTGCCAATCGGTACGACCCGAATGAAAGCCGAATTTGTGTAGTAATTGCTTCGAGTCGCCTTTATTTTTCAACAAATACTGCTGAATCAAATGTATCAACCTATAGCAAGTGTTATAATTGTATTATCATCTTATAATTTTGGACACAGGTATGTACCGAATATAACTTCATACTAGATACTATGTTAAGCTGTAAACCAAGACGGCCGCTAGTTGCATTGTGATAACAGCAATGCATAGATGATTACGTGTTGGCACCACGCAGGATACCATCGTAATCTACATAGATTACGATGCTATCCTGTACATTACACTGGCTTTATGGAGCAAGATGGAGAAGGGAAATTATAATTAGAATGTAGGTTGATAAATTTAGGGTCCATTTTCGTAGACGTAGACTTTAAGATGATTGTTACAATATTGCCGGTTGACGATGGAAAACAGTAGGTAATTTCTTCTTAATTAATAAATAATACAGCCAGGAGAAATTAAACTGAATTAATACAACACAAAAAAATTATTGTTTCTACTGAAATACTATTGTTTGAATGTTTTGCGAGCACTCGTACAACAAAAGAGATAAGTATGCAGGGTCGTCGGATATAGTTCAAGTTTGGTAAGAAACCGATTGATGTTTTCGGATAAAATTAAATTTAATTAATACAGTTCATTTATCAAACTAAATTTCATTCGAAAACATCTACCGGTTTCTTACTAAACTTCAACTATATCCGACCACCCTGCATACCTAAACCTACCTCTTTTGTTGACGTACTTAAATGTTTGGATTTTCATTTTTTTTAAGTTTTTAAACTTTGGTAATGTTACTTGCAACAACCTACATCTAAAGGCAAGCTTCACTAAAAAGACTAAACATTCGTATGTATAATAACACTCGTATATTAATTTAACGGCAACGCAGTAGGCCCAGGAGGAGATGGCAGGGGACGATCTCGACTCTTTTCTCAATGATTGGCAACAAACACCAATAGATAAAGCTGGAAGGAGGGAAAGGTGCAAAGAACCTTTCCCGGTTCTTTGCCCAGGAGTGGGACACGAGAGGCTAATTAAAATGTAATTTATTTATTAAAAGTTCGCTTAACCCTAGCACTTTACAAAGATTTTCCTTTACAACACGTAGGTAATATCAACAACTTATACATATTTTCTCAAAAACATAATCTACGACTTACCAACACGTTCATAAATTGTGAGCTTGTTTCACAGCAAAATAACAGCGGAGAGCTACAGCTAAGCTCAAGCTGTTGGTGGAAATTCATTCCGCTGTGAACGCTTGACCGCGCCGGCTAGATAATATGTTGTTACAGCGGGTGCTGCGTTTAGATATGGGTGAGTGGTGAGGAGAGTCGAAGTAAACATACTTATATGTCATATACTACATGTACCTACGTACCTTTAAACCATAAGTACCTTTTTTGGGCGAGTGAGTGGCTCGTTATGAGCTGCTGGCTAATGGGGAGGTTTGCGAGAGGTCTAGTTACTACTCTCTGTCAACGGTATGCGGGATTTACAAAACAAGAAGATTTTTTTGTATTACAAACAGCGGTCGTTTGTACCTAATTACCTGTCTAATATATGTTCTGTCTTGAATTACAGCTTCAATAAAAACATTACCCTGGTTGTGGGCTTTATCACGGTCGGGTAAAAATAAATGTTTTGAGGTTACACGTTCACACACTATCACTGCCTATCCTGACTTTGACCAAAACCATTCTTTATATACTCGTATACTCGAATTCTCCGCGTCTAAACGCCCACTGGCAGTGTCATGCGATAGCATCCCAAATTTTTAGGTATCACAGTGAAAGACATATCACAACCTAGCATCAAAAAACCTATCACAACGTAATATTTCGTCATTCAAGTTCACTATCTCGTTCAAACGTGCTCTGGGCGCGAGCCATATCATTGGGAATATCGGTCGGCCCGCATGGCAGCGCCGTGCGATAGCAACCCTAATTCTGTTACCAAAATTACTACAAATTGGTACATGTACGCTTCTATTTTATTGGACTTGCTAAGTGTTGCTTTTGCTGATTATATTTTTAGCGCGTGGCGGTAATACGTGTTTAATATTAGTTATGTGCTTCTTTAGATAATTAATCGTTGAAAGTTTATGATAAGGAACTTCCAACAAAGAAGCTGAACTGGTTGGTTCAGACTAACACTATAGGGAATATTATAAACTCATCTGTTTTTCAACTTTTTAACAAACTCGTGAGTAACAATTACCAATTGGTAAGAATTAATAACGTTAAAGAGTTCCTTTTCACAGTATGTGGTTTCAAATAAGAAATCAAAGTTTTAAAGTCGCGAGAGATCCGCTAGCAGCTTTTGGTATAAAATTTAAAATGTAAAATTTCTATCTATCAGGCTTCATCGTTGACTGATTGGAAAAACTAAGGCCCATTCTGATTTAATTTTGGAAATGTCAAATTATTACAACAAAACCACGCTGTAGAGTGAGTTTAGGCTATAGGAAGATGCTAATTACTAGTTTTCCAAACAACGAGAATACCATATTCCAAATAACGAAATAAAATCTTTATTTTTTGTTGTACTACGATAACATGATAAAATAGTAGGGAAAAGCAGACATCATAAGTTTTCCCCCCATAAAAAAACCTTTCCTTCAAATTAAAGTGCTTTCTCAAACTAAGGTTGGACACTCAGCCTTGCATAATATCCCCTTTGTCTCACAAGGAGATTGTCTTGCGAGATTTAATTAATGTCTTTTATTCTTTATGCAAATTTCTATAATTTTATTCTTTGTTTTTTTGTACGTCGTATTTTAAATGCTTTCTAAAAGGAGGAGGTCCTTCAGTGATTGTGTTTTAATATTGTGGAGACAGATTGAAAATGGTGTACAAAATATTTTCTTTCAACAGCATAATAAGCCACAGTTACAATGTTCTCACTACTGAGTCACAAACATTGCCAATGTGAGAGGGAGTGGGCTGTAAACCACCACGCGAGTTCAATGCAGGTTGGTGGGTGTCACATGTATTCGAATTTTGAACATACTCACAAAGTTTTTTTTAGATTGTATTGTGTAAATTCCCCGGTCTGTCGGCCATTGCTGCTTTCTTCAGTCATAAAAAAAATTACATAGGCAGGTTTTAAACAAAAGTAAGTAAATACATTTCAATCCATTTCCACGTACCCATATAACACATACGTATTAGGGTGAGCCGTAATAGCGGCTCAGATGCGGCAGAACGCAGCTGCCCGCAATTTGCATGTATATAGGATTGCACTATGTATCGGCAGTAAGTAGCGTGTAATTTTAACTGAATTGGATGTACGGTCTCCTTGGAAATGTAGTTTATTGGTTGAGAATTTGTGCGTAAAATGACACTAGAGTGAATTTTAATATCATCAAGGAAACGCAAAAACACACGAGGGTAAATAATACTCGAACGGTAAAAATAAATGGCAGCTCTTGACCGCGCTTCAGATGTTCTGATCGCGTTCAGTTTCATTGGTGACATTCGCCCTAAATGGTAAACAATATTAGTGAAGTTCATAACTGTTTGTTAATCAATAAGTTATATACCTACTTCATTATAAACTGCGATTTTGATTATTCTCAGGTTTCTGACGAGAAGCTCTGGGATGGCTACCAGCCTTGCACATCGACCGATCTTCCTCTTAAAGTCTTGATGATACTTCTGTTCCCGCCTCGCGGCGCTGTGCTTTCTTATCGTGTTGACATTCACGATGTGAATTCCATTCGTGATATTTCTTTCTTTCGACATTATTTTCGACGTTACGTACCTAAAACTCTTTTACAAAATACAAGTTGGCTATATATGCTGATAAGCTTTTAATGACTAATTATCTCTCTTGGTGAAAAGCAAATGCTGTCGACATTTGTGGATGCTTACCTACATTTTTTATTTAAAGATTTATCCTATTTAATATCCAAAGTTGTAACTGTAAAATATACATTTATATTTGTCAGTATATATTTGCCAGCGCCTAAGCAAAATGTACAAAACATGACATTCAGTATTCATATGTGCAGATACAACTAAAATGTCCAATGTTGAGCGAGGGCCAGCCTGACCGCTACAACGAGTATTTAGGGTGATACCGCGGTTAACACCACGTTTGGCAGCCATTGGTGATCATGATGAAATGCAGGCGCAGCCCAAGATTGAGGGGGGGGGGGGGGGGTATCACCAAGTAGTACGTCAGTTAGTAAGGCAAGTAAATCATACAGACTCTCGACAGCTTGAATGGTTTTGAGGTGGTCATGGCCCACAAGAACCACCCCCTCGGATCGCGCCTGATGAAATGTTTATCGTATAACTGTTGTAGGTATTATTAATGAATAATAGGTATAAGGTAAGTTATGTTTTTATCACGAAATGTCAACGATTTTTATTTTTAGTCGTTAAGAACCCAAAAAATAGACAGAATCATAGTTGAAGAAATATCAAATTACTAATCATGTTTAGACCTCGATTTTGGATGGTCAATTAAAATAAAGAATCACAGGGCATTCCAATTCTATTACCTAATCGTACTTGATATTTTATGAGTCTTGCCGAAGAACAGGAATATGTATATTGACACCCCAAACAGGATTAGCAATAGTAACCAACCCCGAAACTAGAGCAACGTTCCAACGCTCAACAAAAACAGAACGAGATATTTATAATATAGACTGAATACATATTTATACACAGAACGTGCACACAGATGAGACAGAAACTAAAGCATGACAAAAACTGCCCAAAATGCACATCAACAAATGGAACTCAAAACTAAACAACATCACGAAACAGCTTTTCATATCTCCGCGTACGAATTTAAATCCAGGTTCTTTGAAAAACACGGAGTAGCAAAAAGTATAAAAAAGCCTTTACACATTAATTCCCACACGAATCGCCGCTCGTGACACGCGGTGGTAAACAATATGAGCGATGCAGGCCGGGTGTGCATAGCGGTTTAGGTGAGAGGAGCGTTTGGATTGGGTAGGTTACTCGCTTGATGTGGGATTAACCTAAAATATTTGCATATTTTTTTAACTTCAATTTTGTGATTGTTTTATTTACAGATAATGCAGGTTTATTAGCAATTTAACTATTATTGAGGAACTTATAATTCGAATATAAATGTTACAAAATTCTGTCAACCAACAAAAGTAACCAGAAGGCCAATTCTCGTAATTTAAAACGTTCAAAATCTAGTCTCATCTCGGCGACAAACAAATGTCAAACACTTATCAAAATGTAGGGAAATTAGACGTATTTTTGACAGATTGAGACTGAGATCAGACTGTTCTTGAAATTACGAGAATTACCCCTCTGATGCCTACTTAGAAAATGTTGTTTACAATTTTATATATTACATATCACCTCATCATATCATCACATATTACATAGATACACATTTTCATATGCGTTTCAAAGAACCGACCAAAAATCAAAAGCACAGAATGAATTCCGAACACATATCGATCGATAACCAGCGATACAAAAATACATACGAACTTCATGTGAATAATACGTTAAACTACGATGCCCCGTTCAAACAAGCCAGTGGGATTACTAAAGAATATAGAATTAGTCAGCTCAGCCAGCGATATCTACTACGGATACGAATCGACACTGGCGCGAGTTTTGAAATACCTTAGGATGGAGACCGTTCGTTGTGGCTTGTGGCTCAGTATACTGACTCACATGAATTCATGCTTAGATTTAGTCGTTTAGATTAGCAAATTGACTTGCTCAATTTTTTATAGTAGGTATTTTGAAAGTATATGTTGTCACGGGACAGTTCAGAGGCAGGAATTTAAATCACCTTTGGAGATGTTAGGTCTTGTACAATTTCGGTAGATCGAATTGACATAGTGTTAGTTTGGTTTTCGATCTTACTCCATTAAGCTTTATATGTAATAGCTGTGTTATTACACTTACTGTCATTTATAGGTGTAATTTTAAGTTTTTGGCAAATGTGTCGCTACAGGTTGCTACGCTTAAGTAAACAAACGAATCTCAAAAATCGTCAATCTCATATAGGTAACTAAGCTTGTGGCAGCAGACTCAATGAGAAGGTAAACAAAACTATTTTTAGGGCACGATGGCACTGTCATACGCATTGTAGTTTTAAAAGTCCCCGAGCAAATAAAGTAGAAAAAGAAATAAATTATACCAGTCAAGTCAACTATCCCATCCAATCGCACCATATGCAGCAGTCACATCGAATTTAGGGCTACACGTCATCCATCCGAGATGCTGCTACCATTTGATTGTTCTATCACAATCTATGGGCGATGTGACTATACCTAGATCTGTCTGCCTTAATTTGTAAGCTAGATCGGGGATTGAAAAGAATTTGCGATGGACTGGTTGGGAAAGTAGGTCGTGTTGGACTTTTCGTGTTGGATTCACATTTTGTTTTGATGAATTTATGAATCTGTGTGTGAGTGATTTCGTGAGTACTTTGTTATTTTTTTAAGACAAAAGGAAAAAAAAAATGTTATGCATAATCTTTACAGACTAAATAATAAGTTTACTTTTCTGCCAGTAGCATAATAAAAATATTTTTTTAGTTCAGTACCATAACTTCTCATCACAATGCATGTTTTTGTTGTTTTACGAAGTTATTGTTAAAGTATACAAATTACTAAGGGGTGACAAATACTTTTTAATGGGTCCTTCAAGTAATGAACTGTCAAAAGAAAACCGTTAAGATTAAGACTAAAAGCTTATTTTCTCCCGCACACATTTTACGCATAGTGACTATAAAAATACTTAATAACTACGTACAGACGCCAGCAGGTCAAGCTACCCGAAACTGTCAAAATTTCCCAATCAACCTTGAACCTTAATGCTTTAGCGATAAAGTTGAAAATCTATTAAAGAAATTCGACAGATTGTAGTAGCTTGATGTGCTGGCGTCTGTACATCTAGATGCTTTAGAAATTACTACCGAAAGCTATTATGAAACTAGCTAGCTAGTTTCCACCATATTTAATTAGCTGTTCAAAAACACGGGTTCTTTCTGTAAATATTTGTGATATCCACTTTGCAACCTGCAAATTAAACTTGTGTTCAACTCTTGTTTATTTAATCCTTTGTAATTAAGGTGGAGATATAGGTATAGAACACCGAATTAAGTAATGCGACACTTATTATGGGGTTTCAAATGTATTTTGGGAAGAACAAAAGCCTTTGATTTTCGTTTAAGTTTTGATTTTGAAGGATGAATCTGTTATAGGCTGGGTTTGCGTGTTTATGCAAAAGTATGAGTTTTATTTTTATAAACAGGATTATCTTAGAATAAATATTGATTAGAACCTAATTACAGACAGTAATAATCGTGCATTAAACTTATCGATGACTGATTTGACAATTTGACAGTTTCGGGTAGCTTGCTGGCGTCTGTACCTAACAGACGCCAGCAAGCTACCCGAAACTGTCAAATTTTCCCAATCAACCCTGTACCTTAATGCTTTAGCGATAAAGTTGAAAATCTATTAAAGGAATTTGACAGATTGTAGTAGCTTGATGTGCTAGCGTCTGTACATTAACTTAATCATCACGTTTGACTGAAGGATCGGTAATTGCAATTTATTGTTATTAGCTCCATGAGTGTATTATTTATACACTGTTACCCATCTATTTGACACATAGTCCGTAACAAGTGGCTTTTCACGACATCCATTAGTAGAGAACCGGTGCTTTTGTTTTGCTGGGAACATTATGGCCATAGTCACAATCATCGTTAACCTATTTAAATCATACTGGCGAAGTACAGACGCCAGCAGGTCAAGCTACACGAAACATTTTTGAAAAAAAAATCAAATTTTCCCAATCAACCTTGAACCTTAATGCGTCAGTGATAAAGTTGAAAATCTATTAGATTGTAGTAGCTTGATGTGCTGGCGTCTGTACGTAGACCAACTAAATTCCACCGTAAGGCTTTTAAGCGGGGTAGCGGGATTGTCCGAAAGGGTTACCGCTGCCTTGGAACATAAAGGGCTAAGGAAGGAACACGGGTGGGTTTTAGTCAGTAAGAGTCTGACACTCCCTCCTGCTCCACCCAGAGCGGGAGGAGTCATTTGATGATTTCCCATCCTCAAAAAAAAAAAAGGCTTTTAAGCGGCTAAAAGAATATGGATTACAAAAAGTGGGTTATACAATAGAAATTCTGAAAGCACTTAAGCTTTGCTTGTATACTTCAGAAGTAGGGAACAGCACGAATAGCACGATATGACAGTCATCTAATGCCTCAAATGGTCATCTAATTACAAAACCCACAGAAACATTAGTTCATCGTATAAATTAGCATCGCTGCAGGAATCGATATTTTTTTTATATAACCACAATTAAAGTGAAGTTCGGCACACAGCTGCAATAATAACAAGCATTCAGTGAGTGTGTTGGCGAGATCCCAAAGCGTGGTCACCGGAATAAACGTTCATACTGAGATACCTCTTTAAAAGACATGTAAGTAACTAGAATCTAAGTAGAATATATATAATAGAAGAAAATGTAGTAGAAGATATTTAGCAATTTCGCGGTTGTCATGTTAGCCCAGTCGACCTCTCTATAATTTCGTTAACTGGCTTACCTAACTATAGTTTTACCACTACATGAGCTGTTCTTGTATAAAAAAAAAATCAAAAGTCATTTATTCAAATAAGGCTGAGAATCAGCACTTTTCGAACGTCAAAATTACAAAAGACAGTCCCCCAAAAACGCCCGCCCTTCACCACTTCCTAGTGCTATCGCTGGGAAGAAGTGGCGCAACAAACTCCCCAGCAGCACAGCTGTCTGTCCAGTTAGAAAACAGTTGATTGTATACAATAATTGGTACCTTTGTTCAGTAATTAACATTACAAGACCAGAACATAAAATTAAATTATTTGCCATACGTCAGCTAGCCACGCCAATATACCAGTAAATATAATAAAAACTCAAGTTCTCAAGTTGAAACACAATTTATTAAAATGTAAATAAAAACTTAATACCCAAATAAAAACCTCCAGGCATAAAGGGCGTGACAGCTTACATATTTATACATTGCTGGGTTCTGTAGACATAGCTGTCACTTGAAGTCACAAATGATAAACTAAGACCATCGAAGTAAAATAAATATATACATAAGTTAATAACAATAACCTGTCAGTAAGCTAATTCTGAAGAAAGAACATAAACATTGTCTTGAGTTAATTAGGGCGATCAACTATTCTTATCGTGTAAGTAGTCGTTGATGGAATAGTATGCCTTTGAACAAAGGTTGGATTTTACTTGAGCTTTAAACGCATTAAAAGACAAGCCTAGCAAAGAAAAGGGTATCTTGTTACAAAAGGTTATACCAAGCCCAACAAATGAGTTATGAACCTTATGAAGCCGGTGGAAAGGGGCACGTGGTTGGTCCTTATTTCTAGTGTTAACACTATGAATATCACAGTATAGATCGTGCCGATACCAGAGAAGTTGCAGACTGTAATAAACTGTGGCTTTAGCAGTGTATGAGAATTTTAATGTTTAGGTGTTTGTAAGTATAGTCTTATTCTCAAGTAGAACTTTACTGGCTGTTGAGTAAACGATAAGTAAAAGAAAATACGTTTATTTGTGGTAAACATATCGCAGAGAAAGAACACAAAAACAAAAGAACAAGTTGGGGGAAAATTGTGTCACATCCACGCAAAACGGCCATCGCTCACACAACACTGATGGATCAAAATAAAGGGAAATAAGAAAAGTATTATCTATACATATAATAAAATCGTAGGAAAGTCAAAACTGTACATTGAATATTTTTTAAAAAGAATACTTGGGGCGTGATCTACAATCGATATCGAAGCCAAAAATATAGTTTTTATAATTTTTGTCTGTTTGTCTGTTTGTCTGTATGTATGTCCGGGATAAACTCAAAAAGTACTGCATGGATTTACTTCAAATTTTGCATGAATATTACTAAGAAGTCGGGTCAACATATAGGCTACATATTATCACGCTATCACCTACGGGGGAGGAGCTGTGAATCTCTATTTTTCTTACGCATTCTGTGACAGCCTGTAATCTAACGACGCATATTTAAATGTGGTTTTTGAGTAAGCCATGCTATTATCAAGCTTTACACTATAAAAACTACGCCATTTAAGTAACTTGGGCAGAGAAACATAGTTTAATGAATGTTAGTAGTATAAATACAAATTTAAAGCAGCGCCATCTATGAGATTTCATAAAAATCAAATCAAGTTACATGTTAACACTTTTTGGAAATTAATAATTTAAATTTGATCATATTGGCGAGGTTAGTACTCGTAGTTAGTTATTCTTAAAATTCATAGATGGCAATGTGCATTTTCTTCATAAAAGTTGCATCGTTTAGTTCATTTTGACAAATTCAAGTTCCAACAAAACCCTCAAAATCTTGAGCAGAGTAGAGAAAGACAATTTAAAAAAATGCGGTGTTAAGTAGTTCATTGATGATGATCATTTCTTCATCAATTTCATGTTGTTAGTACAAAATAAACATTGACTATTAATACCTTTGTTCGCGTTGGGCAAAACCAGGGTTTTTCTTGGATGCTCCTGGTGGAACAGGAAAAGCATTTGTTACCACTGGCATACTTGCAGAGGTCAGAATGCAAGGCAAAATTGCTATTGCTGTAGCGTCGTCGGGAATCGCTGCCACACTGCTTCCGGGTGGCCAGACAGCACATGCCATGTTTAAAATTCCCATTGATTTAAAGGGCGCCGAAACGCCTGTTTGTGGTGGTAACAGCGATAAGTGACACGTGCTCAAGGATTGCTCTCTGATCGAATGGGATGAGTGTACGATGACCAATAGGAAGGCAGTTAAGGCCGTGGACAGAACCCTGCAGGACATTCGCAGGAACGAACATTTGATGGGTGGTGTCACAGTTCTGTTCAGTGGCGATTTCTGGCAAACGCTTACCGTGGTGACGCGGGGATCTAATACTTCGTTAAAACGATCTTCGTTGTGGTCAAGAGGTCGTACGCTGCGCTTGACCATTAATATGAGAGCTCGGCTCGGCGGCAATGCACGTGCTCAAGAATTCTCCGATGCCCTTCTAAGTCTTGGTGAAGGCACTCTACCAGAAGAGAGAGATGGACAGGTGGTGCTTCCAGAGTCTCTCGGTAGAGTGGTATCCAGCTTAGAAGATCTCATTCGCTGTGTGTACGGGGACATCAGTCGTATACCGCACCAGCAGAATTCTTGGGTGTGTGAGCCATTCTCAGCCATTTTGACGCCCAAATATGATCACGTTGTAGCAATTAACGAATGCATTCTCTCGGAAATTGAGGGGAATGAAGTGGTCTACACCTCGATAAACAGTGTTGTCGAGCAAGATGACGCCACACATTATCCCGTGGAATTTCTGAACTCCCTGTCAGCAAGTGGACTTCCAGCGCATACCATCAAGCTGAAGGTCGGTGTCCCGATTATGCTTCTTCGGAACCTATCTCCTCCGAAGTTGTGTAACGGGACCCGCCTTAAAGTTATCTCGCTCCACAGCACACCATTGAGGCGGAAATTTTTACGGATTGTGGTGTCGGCGAGGCAGTATTTATACCACGCATTCCCCTCATACCTCATAACTTCCCGTTCCAGTTCAATCGCGTACAGTTCCCCGTGAGTGTTTGCTTCGCGATGACCATCAATAAGTCGCAGGGGCAGACTCTGAGGGCAGCGGGTGTCGACCTCAGGACGAGTTGCTTCTCACACGGGCAACTGTACGTCGCTTGCTCCCGCGTCACCAGTCCTGACTTTCTTTACATTTTGGCTCCTGGCAGCATAACTACCAACGTAGTTTATAGGGAAGTGTTGTAAGGTATGATACCTTTGTACGTATTTGTACTCTTTTGTGCCCTGGAATGTATTCCTGTATTTATTTTCTCTATTTCCTTCAGTCACATCTTATGACTGAACGCAGCAGGATTCCCATATAACTCTCTTCACTTGCTTTGCTTGCAAAAAAAACTTATATTTTAATGCTATTTTAAAAGTTGTTTTCATAAAATGCTATAGCGACACTGGCATCTTAGGTATTTTTGCTGTAGAGCCTTCACGCAGACGACGTCGCGGGCAGCAGCTAGTGGAACATAAAACAAAAATCTAGAGTAAACAGAAATAATGAATGAATGTATGAATGATATATTTATTTGCATGAATATAGGTAGCTAACAATAATAATAATATGTGGAATGTGAGCTCGACTGTCATTGTGCCGTTTGTTGCATCAGCCAATGGCCTGATGGCCGAAAGCCTCGATCAACATCTATCGAGGCTCTCGTTAGGCGGTTGGATCAAGGGCTTTATTCAGAAAGCGGTACTTCTGGACACGGCTCGCATTGTCAGGAGGTTCCTCTCTCTGGAGCCCTGACCACCGGTAGCTTGGACCCTGTTCCCGATACCGGTGGGCTACTATTTTTTATATTTTTAAATGTATTTATACTTTTTATTTTCTAATATTTAAAAATATAATTGATATGTTTACTTTAAAATAAAGGAAATTGAGGGGGGAGAATAGAAGAAAGAAAATATTTCTTTTAACTTATTCATAGTTATACATTTCACACGTACTCAACAAACAAACAACAAACAAACAACCTACCAACCAACCAACCAAACCCAACAACCAACTAAACAAACCAACCAACCAACCAACCCACCAACTTAACAAACTTTGAGCTTTGATAATAAAAAAAAATATCAGTATCTCAATATGAACAGTCAGAAAGACAAGTGTAATTAAAATAGCAAATGCCAAATGTTAAGTTTGTGGTTTTTGAAGACGTCGACATTATCATTAACAAAGACGAGTAATAAAATGTTAAATGCTTTGAAGTTTTAAAACTTGAAAGCTTTATGTCTGAAAAAGGCATGAAAATGGTAGAATAGGTATATTGATAGTTACTATAATAGTAGCTACACGGTTCCTTTGTCTTGTAAAGTTCGGCTTATATTCAGTTTGATGTCTTATTAAGTATTAGTATAGTAAGTAATAGTATTACATAAACATAAAAAAACATAAAAAATATTTATTGACATAAAAAAATTTGTACACCAGAGTATGGAATTCTCTGGCTCCTGCACTAGTTAAAACTGTGTTGCAGGAGCCAGTGTCCTCCCGTAATTAAAAGACACACTTTCGCTGGTTTATGACAGATAAAAAAAGAGTAAAGAGACTTTATATTTTAAAACAAAATGAATAAAAAAAAATAAAATAAAGTAAAAGTAAAAAAATTATATAAGAATACAACATTGATCTATGGTTCTTCTTTTGCGCGAAAGTGTATTTGTGAGTGTGTTTTGAGTGTGTGTGTTGTTTGTGTGTGTGTTGTGCATGTATTTGTGTGGGGGTGTGTTTGTGTGTATGCGTGAGTTGTCTTAGAGTATTCCCTCTCAAGAAATTGCGATAACGCCACCATTATACAACAAGTAGATTTCCTATTCAACTATTTGACGTAAGGATTTGGAATGTTGCGCAAGGCTTGAGTATGACGATGACGCGGAGAAGTGACATTCAATAATTGTCAAAGGTCAAAAGAGAAATTAAATACTGATGTCAGTGAAAATAACGTCCCCACTCGCCACTCGCGTTCCCGTCGGATACAGGTCATTTTTGTGAAAAGGAGTGGGCCATAATAAACCACGCGGGCCCATTGAGGGGTGGTGGAACTCACATGTCTTAGAATTTACGGCATGGCAGTGGTGGTTTTTTTTCTAGGATTTTTTTTCGGAAGTGCCTGTCTAGAGTTTCAAACTCCTTGAGGATCGATCTTTAAAAACCTTTATCCTCATTCAAATCGTTCTAAAATTAATTACTTAGTACAGTTAGATTATTAAAATCTTTTAATAATAGCTGTAGCATCAAGGTGGGTTATACATTTAAGCTTCGTGGAGGTTATTTCATCATTTTTTACCGGAATAGTACCTCAAAAATTAAAAACAAAATTTTCTTAAGACTACTTCATCTAAGAAATCAGACAGTTCCTTCGTAGCATTTAGATCTTAATGAACTTCCATCGACACAGGCAGACAGAAGATTATCTAAAGCATCAACGAACAAGTCATTAAGACCATGACAGACTTTTTTTTTTGAGGATGGGAAATCATCAAATGACCCCTCCCGCTCTGGGTGGAGCAGAAGGGAGTGTCAGACTCTTACTGACTAAAACCCACCCGTGTTCCTTCCTTAGCCCTTTATGTTCCAGGGAGCAGGCTTCGGCCCTATCGGGCCCCGTCACTCATGCTGACATCTCTTTGAGGCGCGCGTGGAACACTAACACGCCGTCCGGCACGGGCCTGGTCCTGATCGGACGGTGAGTTACCCATTACTCACCGCCCGCAGGCCCGCGCCTACGGTGGCCGGGAGTCGTCACGCGGCTCCCGACGCCCGGAGCGTCTCCCGCGGCGGCTGAGGCGTGAGGTGCGTTCCCTCGCCCACCCCGCCACCTCCTTCGCTAGCATGACTGCTTCGCAGAAGGAGGTACCATGACAGTCTTTACGCTAACTTAGTCTACGTTACTAAACTGCAGTCATCATTTATGTAGTTGTAATTTAGTTATAGTTAAACTGGTTGAACCTCTTTCATAAGTGGTTTAGTTACCATAAGTTTGAAGTAATTCTAGTTGTAGTTTTGATCGATTTTGGTGAAGATATTATGGTGCTCTAACGAATGTTAGATATTATGGGAATTGCATTTAAGGCACGAATCTTGCCAACTTTAATGGTGGCTAACTAAAGTAGGCGGTACATTTTGTCTTTTATAAATACAATAGGTACAGGTATCCCAAGAACAGTATGCGCTTCGGGGATCATCGTCTATCTTCGGCAACATGAACTCGCGATTATGAGACCTAATAATAATAATACCTAATGGGTTCGATTCCCGCACGGAACAAATATTTGTATGACCTACATGTATTTGTTCCGAGTCTGGGTGTTTTTCTATCTATAATATGTATGTATTTACAAAAAAAAAATGTATATAAGTAGTTTATCAGCCATCTTGTTACCATAACACAAGCATTAGGTTGCTTAGCTTGGGACTAGATGGCGCTGTGTGAAATGTCCAGGGATATTATTATTATTAATATGATGTTACAACCAGGAAATACCTGCCCATTTAGTATTACCATGATAAAAAAATACACTTTATCAATTATATGCAATTCCAAAAATTTTGTTTTTTTAGATCCTTCCTAAAGTTGGATTTAAGTACATTTAGCAAGGACAATGTTTAAAGCTTGCGTGCCTGTAATTTTCATTATTATGCATAAATATATTAATTTAATTAATAATAATAATAAATACATTTTTATTGATCAAGAAGGTACAGATGGTGAGGAAAACAAAATTTACAATAGTTACTAGAAAGATATACAAGATTATGTAACTACATTATACGGTAGAACATGTTGATCTAAGTACATGGTACATCTGTTGACAATTTACGTTACCCTGTCTCTTAAACTAGGATATACCTGAATCTTAAGAGACAGTGGACGGCCATAAGGTTATTTTAATATTACCTATTATGCAAGTGAGGACCCCATCGATCTACCCATAATTAAACAATTTTTAGAAAAAGGAAAGGTAAGTAAAATTGAAAAAATAAAATAAAAATAAATAAATAATGAACTTAATTTTTAAAATAGTAGGTAGGCCAACGGCATATACATCATTGTATTAATTGACGGTTGAACTGGATAAAAAGGTGGTACATCCCAGGACACTATCTTTAACGAAAAGTTCAAATATGTAGTACGATAACATTTAATTTCTGTTTTCATAGAAGTTTTAAATGCAATTTATTAAAGTTACCAAAAAATAAAAGGCCCATTTTGACATTGACAGTTCTAGTAGTTAATAAAGATCGAATTCGCAAAACACGTATTCGTTTGTATGAAACTGACAGGTGTCAAGAACGCATTCTTAAATGTCAAAACGGGCCTTTTATTTTTTGACAACTTTAGTACGTAATATACTAAGACTCAGAGCATCACCGACTGACACCGCTACGACAGCGTAGCGGGCGTAGCCGTGACGTCACAGCTGCTGCTACGGCGTAGACAGCTTGGCATAATTCACATTCTATGCTTCTTGGCTACTAATAGGCTATCCTATTGTAATATAAAATCACGCCTGTATGCCCTGGATGGACAAGTATATTTTTAGATTTTTTTTTTATCATGTTTAGATATTGATACAAAAAAAAAAAAAACTTAATTTCCAAATTTCCAAGGGATATTATTATTATTATTAAATTTCAAGCAACTACAATGTCTGCAGTGACACCAAAACGTTTTTTTTTTTAATTTTGTTTTATCGTGTTTAGATATCGATGTCCATTACGTTTGCGGAGTTTCGCTAGCTAAAGAAATGGAGCCTGTATATAACACCCAAATTTCGCCAGTTATGTTTAACTTCCATATAATAGAGGGCGAAACTATTGCCACCCTCACGAATTCAAACTGTGGGCTGCAAGTAAAAATTTCCAGAAAGAAAGCCCACAGCTCTCTGCCCTACCTGGAAATGAAATCCTAGATATCACAATTTCCACCAAACCACGATACAGCTATTCAGTACAGGTAAATTATCCCGCTAAATTGTAACACAAAATCGATCTGTAACGATTCCCAGAAGTGTCGAGTCGCACTCGATTTCAAATCGTATTAATCGTCTCATCGGAATCGAATCGATTACTTCTGGTGAGTGGAACGTAAATTGAATAAGTTTTGACAAGAAGTGACTGTGATTTGATGCTTGGCACCATTTTTGTGTTTGCTTTAGATGAAGTGATTGGAAAGGTTACTTAAAGCAAGTTTTTATATTCATTCTGTTAGGCTTTATGAAGACGAAAAGTGGATTTAGTACTAACTATGATGCAACTTTGGGGCAATTCGGAAAATATCGTCTATCAACAAAGTTTAGTAAAGATTTTAATCTAAAACAGCTGTTGCAGCTGGTTCATAATAATATTTATTTTTGTTAAATATTTAATTTTTTTTTTCTGGAGGTACTATAAGCTGTTACATAATTTCTTTGTAATGTACCTATCAATTTGCTCTGATACCAAAAGTTTTTACCAAGTTTTGGTCCGTTCTCTCAAAAATATCGAATCCCAAAGAAACAGATGAAAATATACTCAATTTGACTTTGTGAACTTTCTCTTACACATTGTATCAACAATTTGTCAAAATCCCGGAATACCAATAGCGTACGGAACGACATTGCATATACATCACGTCATAGAATATAGTGCGGATTCCATATTATATTTCCGCATGAATCTAGCAGCTAGCTCTAGGAAATGGGTCATTATCTAGTTCAGTGATTCACTGGCGACCTGTGCCTTGTTATTATATTGCTAGTGGAGTACTGGCATACTGTTGAGTTATTGGAGTTTAATTATTGAACTATCATTTAGTTACGTATATATCAAATATTGTATTATACGACTGTGTGCGATGTTTTTACGACGTAACAAAACATCAAGATTTATTTATTATGTGTAAGTTTAATAATTATTAACGTGTCATAAACATAAATCTTTCGGAATTAATTCTTTGAATGACAGTGAAAACCGCATCAAAATCCGTTGCACAGTTTAGAAGAATAACGTGGTCATACAGACAGACACGAAAAGTTACTTTAATTTATAAAATGCATGTAAATAGATATAGAATATTAGTTATTTGAGGTATAAGTAATTATGTAATGCCTAAGATAGCCAGTTTGTTTTAAAATGAGATTGATAACAAACTCAATTGTAAGTTATTATTGACTATTAAGCAACGCCTAGTGTAGTCAATAATAACTTACAATTATAGATTGTATTTTGTTTTAAAAAGGTATGAGGGACAGGGGGTAAAGTTCACTCATAATCTATAGAAAAGAGAGGATCCTCCAACCAGACGGGTGTTATGTCTGGCGGACAACTGCCCAACGATAGATGTTGGGAAGTTTGTGTATATGCTAATTGCGCGGTAAATTCTGCTTGCGAGATGCAGGATTTGGTGACGTCAGTATGACGCATTGTGGCGTTGTAGATACCGCTACAGTTTCAATCTAGCAACTGTAGACCTATGATGGTTACGTGATTAGTTTAAAATATTGCGATATAGAGGCGGTATATTAAAAAAAGTTTGATAATATAGGGTGTCATTTGTTTGGTCCTTTGTAAATATAAAAAACGAGATATTTTAATAAGTTGAATTACTGATCTTTTTTATTCTATTGTGACATTGACAATTCTGAAATAACCTATCTAGGTTAAGACTGAAATGACTGGCTGGATAACTAAATCAAATTTATTACTATTCGGCGTGTTAAATTCTATTAAGCAATTAGATGGTTTTAAAAACCGAAAGCCTACTTTGTCTAGAAAAAATATTTTTCCACGATTAAATTTTAATGTAGTCGTGTAAAGTATAAACAACACATAAACGCCGTCAAATCTTATGATTCAATACATCTTGTAAAAACAAAATCCGATACACTTATTAACCGAAAACGAACAAATTACAGGCCTTTTGCAACAGGCACCACGACCTTCACAAAATCGGTAAAAAGAAAAAAAAGAATTATCAAAATCGGACTACTCTGTAAAAAGTTATGCGTGGTCATACATAAAAAAAAATATACGCGTCGACTTGAGAACCTCCTCCGTTTTTTTTCGTCGGTTAAAAATAGTACTTTATGTACTACATATTTTTCCTTTTACCCCGAATCAAAAACAAAATCATGTACAGACGCCAGCAGGTCAAGCTACCCGAAACTGTCAAATTTTACCAATCAACCTTGAACCTTAATGCTTTAATGATAAAGTTGAAAATCTAATAAAGAAATTTGACATATTGTAGTAGCTTGATGTGCTGGCGTCTGTACAACAAATCAATGACTTCATTATCGAACGAACAAAAACAATTAGGACGCGTCCTATGTGAGGGTAAGGAAGTTGTGCGAGTGCTTCGAACTGGATTGTGAGTAACGAGTATGGATAACCGAGTATCGATTTTTTAAGTTTCTGAAAATGGTTGTTTTTTTTTCAAGTGGTAAATTACGTCTCTGACAAATAAACAGTTTAATTTTTCTTAAAAGTTACTTGGTGTGAAATTGAAGTGTTCCCTCTATCTGGCAGAATCTTGACCCCTTCGAGGAAAACAGGCTTGATGTTATCTATATTATAAAATTACAACTATCAAAATATCAATATAAATAAATTATCGAAATCGTCTTACTCAGAATGTCATTAACGATTAAACAAATCAAAATCTATTTTCGTTATTGTCCCGCATCGTATCGCTTCGCACAATACAACAGGACACAAGGCTAGAAAGAAATCGCGCGTTAAACAAAGGTTTTGGAGTGGCACCGGGAACTTGCACAGGAACACCCGGGTTATTATATAATATGGCATTATTTTTCCTTCCATTAGGCGGACAATACGGATCATAAAGTTTTATCGTGAGAGGCTGATTGCACTGTTCGTTAGTAACGTTTGTTAATGGTTTGGTTAGTTAAAATAGTGTGCGCTGGTTATCTTTTTGATATTTTATTTGTAAGATTAGCCGTTTGCTTTTAAATGTATATTATACATTTTAAATGTTATTGTGGAAAAAGGAGTTGTCAAAGCTTTAACTTAAACTGCTAACTGGCTCACCTACATGAACGATTGTGGCGATAAATGAGACTTAAGCTTAAGCCACAAGGTAACAATTTTCATTACTATTGTTACGTTGTGGAAGTCTTACTTTACTCTCCAATCATTCATGGCAAAGACTTGAGCCAGTTAGCAGTTTAAACTACGTTATTGGCATGGCGAGATCATCTATACGTATTATTATCTTGTGAATATTGCCTATATTCTGGTTGAGTTTAACTAATAATAATTAAAAAAGTTCTGTAATCAACATATATTTTGACAAGCGTTAGCGGTCAATTAATCTCAATCTCTCCGTCAAACTGAAGTTCGGTGCAACTGACCTCTGCCGTTCCCTGTCTCGGATTATCGCGGGAAGCACTTAACATTTTATTTTTCGTCATCTCTTTGGCGTCATAAAACTTGTACGTGGCTCCTATGTTCAGAAAAGAGTAAAAGTGTAAATGTAAAAATTTTACTTGAATAACGTATTCTTATGTGAAAATGATGTATTTTACTTTTGTACTTGTAGAGGGTTTAAATTTAGAAGTATCGAAGAGTAAGTGTTTTTAAATAGATTTTTAATTTGATGTACTAATATAAAAATAAACCTCAAAAAAGCCCAACTGCCTGAACTGACCACCCAAGACAGAATAACTTGGCGCAAAAAAGTGAAGAAACCCGACCCCATATAACGGGACATATTTAATTGAACGAGGTTATTCATGATAGCCCTTAACTGTTTCAACTAGGAAGCTGCCATTATCATTATAACGGTTTATTGATATGTGCATCAGGTGGTGTCATCAGAGAGGAGCCAATAAGTGACTAGAAAAATAGACGTGAAACACCTTCACATGTTTTCAAAATAAACACCTAATCCTGACCATACAATTATGATCTTTCGATACGAAATAACACCAAATTCAGGTCCTTCAAGCAACCAAGCTTATTACTTACATACATTACTAGATAAAATCGCATATTGGAAGCATAAAGTTTAACACTATACCGAAAAGCAATCATGACAATTTAAGCAAACAATGCTAATATCGTTCGACACAGTGTACGGGTATGTTGTACAGACGCCAGCATATCAAGCTACTATAATCTGTCAAATTTATTTAATAGATTTTCAACTTTATCGCTAAGGGATTAAGGTTCAAGGTGGATTGGGAAAATTTGACAGTTTCGGGTAGCTTGACCTGCTGGCGTCTGTACATAGTTCGATAGCAGCTTCGAACTGATTTAACTTTAGTGAACAATGCACGTGCTTTTGGTATCTACTGAGTTACCGCGGGTTGTAGTAAGTTCTGCTTGAATTTAGTTTTTATCTTGATTTGCATTAAGTATGGAGTCAATAGATAGACATAATTTAATTTAATATCACTATACGTTACAGCTGCATCCGGTTAGACTGGAGACCAACCCCAACATAGTTGGGAAAGGCTAGGGAGACGATGATGATGATGATCACTATACACTACTAGTATAAAAAATAAGGAAACTGAAACTGCAGTAAAAAGACCATATTGCAGTTTCAGTAAAGCAACAGACCGTAGTCAAGTTAGTTTTTGAATTACGTTTATTATTATTAATTAGTAATGTGGTAGATTTTAAAAGTATCCATTTTGTAACACAATGGGTAATTAGCTCACAATCTTGGCTTAGCTTGCCCTTCAGAACCCCAAAGGCCGTAAATTGGAACCATATTAAAAAAAAACATTCATAAAGATACATTTTAAAGAATGATTAACTTTAAAATGTATCTTTATGAATATTAAAAATGTTCATTTATGCAGTTCATAAGTACAACAAGTATTACTAAAACGGTGTCAGTAAAGTCAATCTTCGGTCGTCAGCTATTTGTGAACCAATCTGAGTTGACGTGAAACAATGCAATCGATTCTGAAGCGGGAATGAATCCAGAGTGCTTCCAACTCGCACAACTGGTTAGTCGCGAAACTTGCCAACGGTTTTCATTCAGTTTTGGTACGGAACAATCGTGTGTGTAATTCCAGCAATTGTGGATGATTTGTCAATTCCATTCTCTATCTCCAAAATTTGTTCAGTATCCGTCTCTAAACACCCCTTGGGGCTTAAAAAGGCCACTTTAAACAATACCTCTAAAAGCTATTCATTTCCTGAATTCCCAACAGATCATTAGCAATTCCTCTAATTTTCGTGAAATTTAATTTCATATTTGGACATTGCCGAATGAAAAAAATAAAAACCGTAATTTTATTGGTAAATTTTTCATTACAGTTTTCATTAATCAAATTTTTTTTTTTTAATTTTTATTTCTACAGTTTAAATGTTATTTAATTGTGATATGAATTGCACACAGATAATATTATGAATTGTCAGTTTGCGACCATTTTACGATTTTAAATATGATTCATATTGTTATCCTAGTAAGATTCTGCCAAAGTGGCCTTTTTAGCCCCCCTTGAAATGCAAACAGAAAACAAAGTTACTTGTCATTGCTATCAAATTAAGTGCGGTTACTTGAGTGAATTCTAAATGAACTCAACAGAATAACAATAAAGGTACACACATCTCACCCAATCACAGAAAATAATTATTATGATGCAGTAAACTTCAATTATTGTGCTATTTTAACTTCAAGGAATCAAGTTTTCCCAGAATTAATAAACTTCAGAGTACGGATAAAACTAAAAAACCACCTACTATTTACTATATTGTCTTTCACAATACACAACGCAAAAATTCTCGTAGAAGGAAGAATTATGTGTATTGAAGCTAGGTTGGTTTACAATGCCTCTGGCGAAATTCCATCTAAATATAATTGGGGCAATAAGTATCGAACTAGGAACATACCAAGTAATTCCCAGCTAGATAGCTATTTGATTGTACAAATACCTTGAGGAGGATTTGTCAAATGTTTGATCAAATCGTTTTTCGTGGATTCTTTGGACGTTGTTTGGCAAATGTTTGGGCCAAGCTCTTAACTTTGATGCGAGTTGAATGTATGTGCTATGAAGCGGTGCACGATCTATGAAGGTATGGTCGGAGATACATGAAGACCGTTATTGTCAAAGGAGTAGGTAGATTTGGAACACGTAAAGTTTGATGGACATTCCAATTATCTTTTATACTTTCAATTCTGCATGAATGAGAATAGTTCATGCCCATGCGTGTTGAAATGTTTAATCAGTCAACAATATTGTCGGCTTGACTATCCACCAGCTATGTACAGACGCCAGCACATCAAGCTACTACAATCTGTCAAATTTCTTTAATAGATTTTCAACTTTATCCCTAGAGTAGTAAGGTTCAAGGTCGATTGGGAAAATTTGACAGTTTCGGGTAGGTTGACCTGCTGGCGTCTGTACATGGAACATTATTGTACTCTATTCGCTAGTTATGATATTGGGTCCTGTGCAATAGAAGATGGATTGAAAATAATCAAAGCATATTTTTATTAGCAACTTAAGTCGTCTTTTACAACACCCATCAGTCTTTTGAGTCATGGGCAGTAATTCACTTGGAATTTATCCCGTACTGAAAACCCGGACAGTAACTGAGAACGTTCCTATTAGAAAATCTAACAAAGACTAGGCATGGGCAATATCGCTTTTACTCTATATCAAATCGTATGTATGTATCGGTTTAGAATATCGGATATCGTATCTATATATATTTCAATACCTGTATATTGGATGAATCAGTGCGGAACTCTGAAACGAAAGTGGTACTGTGAGTTTTAGGTTTCGGTTTTGTTCGATTCATGACATCATTGTATTTTATTTGTAACCGTATACTCGAAATCAGTGAATGTATTATAATTGTTTGTTAGTGTTGATAGAATGTGGTGGCAATCTGAAATGAAACTAGTACTGAGTACAGTCGTTTTTTTGGATTTATATTTTTATTAATTATTTTAAATAGGTCAAGTATTTATCAGTGTATTGAACTTTCCTTCATACTTTTCTCAGGCTTAGGACTGACTGCATTACTAATAAATATTAGCGTATAAAGAAATTTACATTTATAAAGAAATAATGTATTCAGTATTAAACTCTATGCTCTTGTAAATATTTTTTTAAATTAGTATTAAGCATTAATGTCTCGCACTCTCTCGCTCGTTCATATATAGCTACATCACTCCCACCCGCGCGGATCGCAAAGACACAGTACAACTGTACTACTAGGTACTGTACGTGTACACGAATTAGTTTGAACCGAATATCATGGGATACGATATCGGTATAGTGTATTGTTTTGAAACTCATCGCGCTTTATTCGATATTGTGCCGATACATAGATATTGTAACTATATACGATTTGTATCGCCCGCCCCTAACCAAGACTAGCGAGCGCTACATTCAACTTGGTCTTAGTGACTTGTTTTAAAGCAAATAAATATATTCTATTCTAACAGCCGCACAGGTTGATCGGTCAGGTTAAGCTACGCTTGCCGCGGTTGGTCCGTGGATGGGTGACCATCTTTACATACCGAAACCCCTCCGTGCCTCGGAAAGCACGTTAAGCCGTTGATCCCGGCTGTCATTCGTGGATCTTTGACAGTCGTTACGGGTAGTCAGAAGCCCGAAAGTCTGACAACCAGTCTTACCAAGGGGTATCGTATTACCCAGTAACTGGGCTGTGGAGGTCAGATAGGCAGTCGCTCCATGTAAAATACTGGTATTCAGCTGCATCCGGTTAGACTGGAAGCCGACCCAACATAGTTGGGAAAAGGCTAGGCAGATGATGAGATATAATAATTCTATTCTATTCATGGCTATTTATTATTTTTAGGACCCACCAAAATAGGGATTATTTGAGGTTTGATGAAATACATGCCTAAAATAAATGTCGCTGTTTCTGTCCGTCTGTAGGTACTCAAATCTTCCCAACTTCGACTTTCCTCACTCCAAGCCGAAGTAAAATAAAAACATGGGAAAACTCCTTGTTATAAACCGACGCTTTAAATGTTCAAGATAGAATTTGCACCCCGCATTATAAATTCTATCTAGAACGCTTACTGCGGCAGTTAGTATGTGGAAATTAGCCATCTTCACTGAATTACATCCACGGCTTAATGTTCCGGGACGTCACAGTATATATATATGTACAGCGCTTTTGAAGTGAGAGGTGGCTACAACATCTATACATATAATAAAACAGTAACGAAAGAAAAACTGTACATTGAGAATTTTCGAGAAAAAATGAGTGGCTTTTGTTAGAAAAACGTAACTGATGACAAAAAGTGACTTTTTAGAATTTTTGTCTGTTTGTCTGTTTGTCTGTGTGTATGGTACGGCTTCACGCCAAAACTACTGGATAGATTGAATTGAAATTCAGCAAAAATGTTCTTTGTAAACCAAGGAAGGCTTTAGGCTACATATTATCACGCCGTATGTTACGGGAGGTAAGCAATATTGATTTTAAAAGGTTTTTGTTCGTAATTGAATGCACAAAATAATTTAATGCACAAAATGACATGTTATTTATTTAGTTAATAATAATTTAACTCTGGGAACATAATAATCACGCTATTTTTATAAAGGAGCGGGGCAGTAATATTATAAATTGCAAGGGAACAGCTATTTCATCAATATGTCAACGGGGAATTTAGCGGTAAGGTCAGGCGACCGTTTACCACACTAAATGGTGCGAGTTCAAATCCCATACTAATGTTTTAAAAATCGTAAAATTCTTTTTTGCATTCTTTTTTGCTTTTTTTCGTTTTTGCATTTTTTATGTGCATTAGGAACAATACTGTTATGAAATCTGAGAACTTTACATGTCCTATCTAATTATATGGAGATTTTAACACCAATATTACTAAACAGATTGATTGGTGGTACAACAACCTACACTATCATGAAGTCAAGTCAAACTTTTGGTTCTAAGTTATATCTTACCAAGCACATTTGTTGTAGGTAACTGATTTATGTGTGTAATTCTTAGTTTTGTTCCTTGCTGCTGTTACCATATTTTTTTTAATGCAAAAATAATGTAGTTATCTGTTAAATTAACGACAATTTAGTTTTATTCATAATTTAATTAATTTGGGTAAATAACATTGTAGTAGTTTCCGTTTTCTACTTTCGTTGGCGTCGAGTTAGATCGCGCTATGGTTTCGTTCCCAAAAAGTGATGTTATAGGTGCCAATGCGCCGCTCTCATCCTATAGAAACGGGGTTACCTTTGCTGTCTGTGTTGGTTGATGTGTTTAATTTTCCTGCGAATAATTATTATTTTCTACTAACTAGCAATTCTTACGTACCTACTTATTCGATTATTTTTCATTGATTTGAATTTCGTTAGTATCGGATTAAGAAGGAATTTTAGCTATGCCTTTTAGAAAAATATCAAATCTGTCTCTAAACTCAAGGGTTTCTAAGATGCGCAGGTTAGTTCGATCTCTCGAAACCGACGCAGAGCGTGAACAACGGCTAGGTGCTAACCGTGAGCGTAATGCACTAAGTTTGTCCGCAGAAACTAGCACGCAGCGCCAAATACGACTAGAATTTAAACGAGTCCGCACTACTGCTTCTCGATCTCAGGAAAGTGTGGAACAACGAGAAATGCGTTTATCTGTCGATCGGGATCGTCATTCTTTGTCTCACGCATCCGAAACGGTTACACAGAGTGATCAGAGGTTGAGTCTTCAGAATATCCGCTCTGAGACTGCTCGATCACTTGAGAGCAGTCAGGAGCGTGAGATACGACTTGCGCGTGGCCGAGAGCGTCATTCTTTATCTCGCGCTTCCGAAACGGATATAGAGAAAGAGCAGATATTAAGTCTTCAGCTTTTCCGCACTGAGACTGCTCGGTCGCTCGAGAACAGTCAGGAGCGCGATACACGCCAAGCAAGCGATCGCGAGCGCCACGCAGTATCTCGCGCTTCGGAGACTTACACGCAGAGAGACTCGCGTTTAAGCTTCCAGCGTATTCGCACTACCACATCTCGATCACTTGAGAATCCTGAAGAGCATGAGACGCGCCTTAGTGCAGACCGCTCACAGCATGCTCTAGCTCGGTCTTTGGAGACAGACGAGCAGCGCGAGCAACGCAACGCACTTGCTCGGCAAAGAAATCACGACATGCGTGTTGAGGTGTCTGTTCATTCCACGCAAGAACGTGAGCGGATTCAGGAAATTCGGGCAAGTCAGTCGGTCGAACAATGTGTGGCCCAAATGGATCTAGACCGTATACGTCGCAATCTTCGCAATTCATCCTCATCTGATACTGAGTCTATGGTTTGTGATCCTGAAGAGCAACCGTGGAACAATAAAGAAAGGAGCGCGTTTTCCTATAACCCATTAATTAATTACATTGAACACGGAGACATTGGCATCATGTCTGAGGTGTGTGCACACTGTCACGCGCGTAAGTGGAAGGGAGAGACCAAGGGAATGTGTTGTGCGTCTGGAAAGTTACGACTAAACTCTTTGCAAGAGCTACCGGAGATCTTACGAGTTCTTTTCCAACCATTTCTTAAGCAATATTCGAGCCTACAACAGTGCTTTTCAGATGACTTCATTTGGAGCTCATCAAGTCACTAAATCCGGATTCATGCCGACTTTTTACAAAAATGAAAGATCTGGAACGTCTCGAATCGTTTCGCGCATCACGCTGTTTTCCCGTCCCCGGGCTTTTAGAATTCGACATCAGACGTTTCAGATCTTCGATTTTGACGACCTCGTTGTCGCTGGCATAAGCAACAGGATCCGCGTACGAAGTCGCGGGCAGAAGCTAGTTTTATATAATTTTTAAGAAGGTAGTCATATACCTAATTAAATCAAATATTAAGTCATGATTTTTTTTATTTTTTTTTTATTGAGTGGCCCGCGGCTAAATAATAACAGCCACACTGGCCGATCGGTCAGGTTAAGCTACGCTTGCCGCGGTTGGTCTGTGGATGGATGACCATCTTTACATACCGAGACCCCTCCGTGCCTCGGAAAGCACGTTAAGCCGTTGGTCCCGGCTGTCATGCGTGGATCTTTGACAGTCGTTGCGGGTAGTCAGAAGCCCGAAAGTCTGACAACCAGTCTTACCAAGGGGTATCGTATTACCCAGTAACTGGGTTGTGGAGGTCAGATAGGCAGTCGCTCCATGTAAAATACTGGTATTCAGCTGCATCCGGTTAGACTGGAAGCCGACCCCAACATAGTTGGGAAAAGGCTAGGCAGATGATGATGGTTTTCTTTTTTTATTGTGACGCTTAGAAATATTTTCATGAGCGTCAATTTCATAAGATTTATCAAGTTGAAACAATTTCAACAATTGATGTAATATTTTTGGCTGAAAGCCTTTTTATCACGGCAAAGCCGAAGGTGGAAATAAGATCACATACATTTGGTCCAATTGTTTGTTGAAAACCGAGCCATGTCCTTAGTTTATTTCTTCAAACTGTAACCATTTACTTTATGCATTCTTATTGGTTCATCATTTCTGTCGGAAGACGTCCACTACTGGACACAAGCCTCCTCCAAGCGTCGCGATTAGCACCCTAATTGCGTACCACACAATCAATCGGGATCAGAATCATTTTGAAGCAAATTGCTAATCCATTGCCTCATAAGTTCGAAAAATTGTGTGAGCACTAAGAACGAAACAGATTTTGCCAAGTAAACAGAGTTGGCGCTATTTTCGTACATGCAGTCCGAGCTCAAGACCATTTATTTGTTAAGGATGGGGGTCCGTGGGTAAATGTATCGCCTCACCCCCTGGCTTAAGAGGGCGGGCAGTGAACTAAGTGGTATCAAGGGGTTCTTGAAGTAATTAAACGGTGTTTGCGGGTTGCCTGAGGGAGTGTTTGAAGCGGGTCGGTCTTAAATTATAGGCTGTGGTGCATTTTTGTGGGAAGGTACATTTTATTTGATATTTAATTGGTTTGGATACAGGATTTGAATATTACTTCATACTGATCGGTGGATATGTGAATATGTTACACGAATGGATAGAACAAGAAATGAGTACATAAGAGGAAGTCTGAAAGTGGCACCGGTAACTGCAAAGTTGTGTGGAAATCGGTTGTCATGGTATGGGCATGTGCTACGGAGAAATGAGGAAAATGTCGTCAGGAGAGTTTTGAGTATGAATGTCGATGGCTATAAGAGTAGGGGAAGACCAAAGAAACGGTGGATGGAATATGTGAATAATGATATGGTTAGAAAGGGGTAGACTACCGAGATGACGACTAATAGAGAAGTATGGAAGAAAAAGACATGTTGCGTTGACCCCAAATAAATTGGGATAAGGGCAGGAGAATGATGACTGATCGGTGAATAATAAAAAATGTATCTGTAAGACAAAATATAGGTCGTAATTCTTATAGGTATATCTTATAATTTCTAACCTTAAAGAGAAATAAAAAAAAACAGTATGTGTAATTACCGCTTCAAAGAACCTGCACTCTAATTGCGTAACACACAATCAATCGGAATCAGAATCATTTTGAAGCAAATTGCTAACCCATTGCTTCATATGTTCGAATAATTTGTCTGCTCAACACGTTAATAACGCAATGAATGTTGTTGAACCGTCAAAATGAAACCGATTCCGATTAATCGTGTGTTACGTAATTAGGGTGCTGGATAGTATGTATACCTTTGATTTTCCTTTGTACAGACGCCAGCACATCAAGCTACTACAATCTGTCATTTTTTTTTAATAGATTTTCAACTTTATCGCTAAAGCTTTAAGGTTCAAGATTGATTGGGAAAATTTGACAGTTTCGGGTAGCTTGACCTGCTGGCGTCTGTACATTGAATCTCTAAGAAAACACGCGCTACCTATACAAGCTGTTGTTTTGCATCCTCAGGAGGCTGTTATGTAAGGCATAAATAATCAAATAAAATTACGATCCCTGGTAAACAATGAATACATAAGTACCTACTTGTTTTTTATTTAGTTATTTAAGTTTGACAGTATTTTAGAATACACCAATTTCAAAGAACAGAATCGCGTTACGGTTTCGTATAATCGGCCGCGTTTTTATGTGTGTGTAAAGGGGCAGTTACAGTGCGGTCTCACACAGGCCGCGTTTTAAAATGCATGTACACATGCCGATTTCCGAAAATTAGAAAAAAAAAAATACCTACTTATTTTATTATTGATTCGTGTCGGGAATCAGTAGCATAGTTACCTCCTTGAATTTGACGAGGGTGCAAAACGACACCTTGTATACTACGCGGATCACTACCACATTCTAAAATAGCTATTATTATCAAGCACACTGCAAACCACCTCTATACCCCATACACCTGCAATTGTACCTGAAAAGAATATACAGACTAACTTGTAATTTGACGTATTCCTTCCAGGGCGTGAAAGTGTGACCTATTTGCAACTTACAATTAAAAAAAGCGGGCAAGTGCGAGTCGGACTCGCCCATGAAGGGTTCCGTTTTACGATTTATGACGTATTAAAAAATAAATTACTTACTAGATCTCGTCCAAACCAATTTTCGGTGGAAGTTTACATGGTAATGTATATCATATATTTTTTTTAGTTTTATCTTCTCTTATTTTAGAAGTTACAGGGGGGGGGGGACACATTTTACCACTTTGGAAGTGAATCTCGCGCAAACTATTCAGTTTAGAAAAAAATTATATTAGAAATCTCAATATCATTTTTGAAGACCTATCCATAGATACCCCACACGTATGGGCTTGATGAAAAAAAAATGTTAAGTTTCAGTTCTAAGTATGGGGAACCCCCAACATTTATTGTTTTATTTTTCTATTTTTGTGTGAAAATCTAAATGCGGTTCACAGAATACACCTACTTACCAAGTTTCAACAGTTCTTATAGTTTCGGAAAAAAGTGGCTGTGACATACGGACGGACAGACAGACAGACAGGCAGACATGACGAATCCTTATGGATTCGTCATGTCTGCCTGTGTGTCTGTGCCAAATGGCACGGAACCCTTATGGGTTCCGTGCCATTTGGCTACGGAACCCTAAAAATATATGAAAATTGAGTTTACTCGAATCCTATGAGTTTTCGAACAGATAAATACCGACTTCTAAACTAGACGAAATTACCGGCAGTGTAAAATCAGTGTCATTTCATAACTAAAATCAGTATTCAGTACCTAGTAGTAAAAATAATGACAATATCATCAATCATAATAATTATGTTGACGAAAGTAGGTAGTACTTGCTGAGACTTAATTTATTGACATGCACATTGGTACTACAAATGATCTCAGAAAATTATAGCGTCGTAATCATTACTCTTGTTAAAACACGATTGCAATAATTATAATAATTAAGCACATACAAGTATACTACAGCCAATCGATTCTGAAAAATCTCACCGTGAAAACTTAGGTAAAGTGAGCTTAGAGTGAGCTGTCAATAGTGTCAATCCCTAGCATTATTAGTTGGAATGACAGCTCACTCCACGCTGGCTTCACCTAAGTTTTCACGGTGAAATGGTTACATAATCGCACTGCTGCTCATCCTTTACACTTAACAATATCCAAAAATAAAATCCTCATGGTTTTCCGACATCACAGCCGAGAATAACAGTTCACAAACAATCCCAAAGACCACTAAATCAGCCCAATCCTTTACTTCCATGGAATATTTCAATCATTCCTTCAGTACTTTCCGCAAGTTATTCCCAGAAGTCGAAGTTCGTCTCAGTGGACCTCAGAGGTCAAACGGCAATCGTCGTAGTAAAATCAGAGTCTCTTAGGATTGTAGGAAACTGAGTTACTGTGCAATAGATCTAGTAATAACTAGTAACTGGTACTAAGTTGTTGGTCTGATGTAGAAATGTGTATGATTGTTTATAAATTATTTTATTAATGTCTTTATGTTAGTAGTAATAAATAAATAGCCTGATTGAAATTGTTTGTTGCTGAAATAATTGATTCACATCAATATTTACAATATGGGGCTGTAAATTAGCTATGACAGATGATATTGCAAAACCAAACCTAAAAATGATGATTTTTGCGACTTTATACAAAGCAAAAGGAATGTGTAAGGATTGAAGCAGGTGACGCTGGTTAGTTTCTACCTACCCTTTTGAGAATAAGGCGTAAGTAGGTATATTACACGTGTAAAAGAATAATTCAATAAGATTTCCCAATCACTTCACTATCAGACAACCAATGGGCCAAACCTACGACTCAAAGGGTTCCCTTTTAATGGCAAGCGGCATCGCGGCAGGCCCAGACGGAGATGACGGGATGAGCTGGAGTCCTTCAATAAGAACTGATCGTTTGCGGCTTTGAACAGAGAGAAGTGGAAAGGGAGTAAGGAGGCCTTTGCCCTCCAGTGGAACATCACAGGCTGATAATAATAATAACCCCACCGCCGTATCTCTACGTTGACGTCGCGGTGGGGCTTGCGCGCTCCGAACTCTAGGCTTGTGCAAAAGAGTTTACTTTACCGGAACGGGTCTAGGGTGAGGAGCCAGACCAAGAGAGATACAGAAACCCGCAGGGCAGCATGTAGCGAGCGGTTGGGCAGTAGCGACCCCACGGACCCTATCTCCCGGGAGAAGTCTTGTTCATCACGTCTGGCTTGCCTTTATTGGCCGGCTGGAGTGAACGATGACGAGGAACAGAGCTCTCACTTCTTCCTTGCCATTATTGGCCGGCTTGAGTGGAGATTCGTAAGAGCAAACGTGCTCGGAAAAAGGAAGTTTTCCAGTAAGTTGCTGGTAGGGATCTTGACCGTACTTCCGGGATGGTTCTGATAGCCGTGGAATACCTCAGGACATGTTGCCCCTTTGTCGCTACGACACTATGTGCTGGCGACCGTTTTCAGAGGCCCATTATTGAGTGTGCAAGTCACCCCCTGCCATTAAACTCATATCTGTGTAATTTATATAGAACATTGATCAGGCAGGGGTTTTTCCATTATCTAGATAACCAGTTCGCTTTAGTCACCCAAACCCATAACCCAATATCTTTGTTTCCATATCTTGCAATAGTCCTACACCAACCGGGGGATGTCCTTGGGTGCACTTGCATAGTGCAAACAGGGGTAATCGTCGGTTGGTGCTTCATTTCATCGAAAACGTCTAACGGGCTTCTGCGAGTTGGCTTCGGCCCCTCGTACGCCTTCAAAAGGTCCAGGACCCTGGGATCCTGGACCTTTGCAAGGCGTACGAGGGCGTACGATTTTTTTATCTTTGACATATGTCAAAGATGAAAAAATAATAATAACACCGCTATCACAAAAAAACAGCCCACAAATTCGCCCATCCTACATCGCTTCCTAGTGTTCAAGCTAAACAAAAAACTACCTAATACACCTGAAATCTTGCCCACTCAATGTCAGGAAACAGGGGTAAAAATATATCAATGCATTTATTCCACTCAAATATTCCAAGCATTCATCCCCGCTGCGCTGGCCCACTTTCGGCGCGTTATTCCGTAGGGACAAAGCGAAAAGTTTTATGAGAACAAACTTTTAAAATAAGCCTTTTGAATCGTGAAAGTATCAATAATATCGTTTCAATCATATTTGGAAAATATGGAATCATAAATGAAGTTGAATTATTACTGATGATTACGTTTGGATTCTGTGAAAGTGGATTAAAGAGGTAGTCATCATCATCATATTCTGCCTAGCCTTTTCCCAACTATGTTGGGGTCGGCTTCCAGTCTAACCGGATGCAGCTGAATACCAGTATTTATATATCAGCAGTATCAGATTAAAGAGGTAGTATAATTTTTAAATCCTTTTTCAATTACTGTTATCTTGTTTTTAGTTTGTTGCATCTACAGCTCCGCATTGGCAGGAGATTTTGGAAAAAGATTAAATAACTTTTCCGAAACATATTTTTTTTTTATCATTCTGCCAAGACGTCAACTGCTGGACACAAGCCTCCATCAAGGATCGCCAAAACGACAGCCGCTCTATTCTGTAAAAATGTCACCGTGAAAACAATAGGTATCGGTAAATGTTTATCGCGGATACCTCTCTTACTCCAGTTTTTGAAACCTGCTATATTGAATAAAGTAAAAAAAGAGTTTTGCAAAGAAAGATTGAACCTTTAACAAAAATATGCAAAGTTCTGAACGTGCAGAGAACTAAAATGCAAAGTATGGCCACGTGACCCAAAGTTCTTTCGATGTTCAAAAATCAGGTCACATCGGCAAATGGTAAAAGTCGTTAAAATGCACAGAAAATGCATTTCATTTGGAGCATTTACATATATTTTTCTTCCCGAGTTTAAAACTTGGACAACATTTTAAGTGGAGGAGATTTCTGGTCTTTCTAGGTACACATATTCTGTGAAACGAAATGTAAAGTCCTTACAAGTAGAACTTCTTTGCCAACATTCAAATCTCTGACATTATCACAATATTACAAACAATGTTTCGAACAAACTTCTGAACAATAGCTGTACATTTCTATGACAATCTATACATATAATAAAACAGTAACGAAAGAAAAACTGTACATTAAGAATTTTCGAGAAAAAATAAGTGGCTTTTGTTAGAAAAACGTAACTGATGACAAAAAGTGACTTTTTAGAATTTTTGTCTGTTTGTCTGTTTATCTGTTTGTCTGTGTGTATGGTACGGCTTCACGCCAAAACTACTGGATAGATTAAATTGAAATTCAGCAAAAATGTTCTTTGTAAACCAAGGAAGGCTTTAGGCTACATATTATCACGCCGTATGTTACGGGAGGTAAGCAATATTGATTTTAAAAAGTTTTTGTTCGTAATCGAATGCACAAAATAATTTAATGCACAAAATGACATGTTATTTATTTAGTTAAGAATAATTTAACTCTGGGAACATAATAATCACGCTATTTTTATAAAGGAGCGGGGCAGTAATATTATAAATTGCAAGGGAACAGCTATTTCAACGATATGTCAACGGGGAATTTAGCGGTAAGGTCAGGCGACCGTTTACCGCACTAAATGGCACGAGTTCAAATCCCATACAATTTTTTTTTTATTTTTGCCGTCATGTTTTAAAAATTCGTAAAATTCTTTTTTTTTAGTTTTTGAATTTTTTATGTGCATTGGGAACGATACTGTTATGAAATCTGAGAACTTTACATGTCCTATCTAATTGTATGGAGAGTTTCACACCAATAATACTAAACAGATTGATTGGTGGTACAACAAGCTACACTATCATGAAGTCAAGTCAAACTTTTGGTTCTAAGTTATATCTTACCAAGCACATTTGTTGTAGGTAATTGATTTAAGTATGTAATTCTTAGTTTTGTTCCTTGCTGCTGTTACCATATTTTTTTTAATGCAAAAATAATGTAGTTGTCTGTTAAATTAACCACAATTTAGTTTTATTCATAATTTAATTAATTTGGGTAAATGATATTACGGTAGTTTCCGTTTTCTAACTGTATGGCGTTGGCGTCGAGTTAGATCGCGCTATGGTTTCGTTCCCAAAAAGTGATGTTATAGGTGCCAATGTGCCGCTCTCATCCTATAGAAACGGGGGTTACCTTTGCTGCCTGTGTTGGTTGATGTGTTCAATTTTCCTGCGAATAATTATTATTTTTCTACTAACTAGCAATTCTTACGTACTTATTCGATTATTTTTCATTGATTTGAATATGCTTGCTATAGGCTATGCCTTTTAGAAAAATATCAAATCTGTCTCTAAACTCAAGGGTTTCTAAGATGCGCAGGTTAGTTCGATCTCTCGAAACCGACCCAGAGCGTGACAACAGCTAGATGTTAACCGTGAGCGTAATGCACTAAGTTTGTCCGCAGAAACTAGCACGCAGCGCCAATTACGACTAGAATTTGAACGAGTCCGCACTACTGCTTCTCGATCTCAGGAAAGTGTGGAACAACGAGAAATGCGTTTAGCTATCGACCGGGATCGTCATTCTTTGTCTCACGCGTCCGAAACGGTTACACAGAGGGATCAGAGGTTGAGTCTTCAGAATATCCGCTTTGAGACTGCTCGATCACTTGAGAGCAGTCAGGAGCGTGAGATACGACTTGCGCGTGACCGAGAGCGTCATTCTTTATCTTGCGCTTCCGAAAAGGATACAGAGAGAGAGCAGAGATTAAGTCTTCAGCTTTTCCGCACTGAGACTGCTCGGTCCCTCGAGAACAGTTAGGAGCGCGATACACGCCAAGCAAGCGATCGCAAGCGCCACGCAGTATCTTGCGCTTCGGAGACTTACACGCAGAGTGACTCGCGTTTAAGCTCCCAGCGTATTCGCACTGCCACATCTCGATCACTTGAGAATCCTGAAGAGCATGAGACGCGCCTTAGTGCAGACCGCTCACAGCATGCTCTAGCTCGGTCTTTGGAGACAGACGAGCAGCGCGAGCAACGCAACGCACTAGCTCGGCAAAGAAATCACGACATGCGTGTTGAGGTGTCTGTTCATTCCACGCAAGAACGTGAGCGGATTCAGGAAATTCGGGCAAGTCAGTCAGTCGAACAGCGTGTGGCCCAAATGCATCTAGACCGTATACGTCGCAATCTTCGCAATTCATCCTCATCTGATACTGAGTCTATGGTTTATGATCCTGAAGAGCAACCGTGGAACAATAAAGAAAGGAGCGCGTTTTCCTATAACCCATTTATTAATTACATCGAACACGGAGACATTGGCACCATGTCTGAGGTGTGTGCACACTGTCACGCGCGTAAGTGGAAGGGAGAGACCAAGGGAACTTGTTGTGCGTCTGGAAAGTTACGACTAAACTCTATGCAAGAGCTACTGGAGGTCTTACGAGTTCTTTTGAATGGCGAGCATCCCAAGTCCAACCATTTCTTAAGCAATATTCGAGCCTACAACAGTGCTTTTCAGATGACTTCATTTGGAGCTCATCAAGTCACTAAATCTGGATTCATGCCAACTTTTTACAAAAATGAAAGATCTAGAACGTCTCGAATCGTCTCGCGCATCACGCTGTTTTCCCGTCCCCAAGGTCTTAGAATTCGACATCAGACGTTTCAGATCTTTGATTTTGACGACCTCGTTGTCGCTGGTATAAGCAACAGGATCCGCGTACGAAGTCGCGGGCAGAAGCTAGTACTCGTATATTTTTACTTACATTTAACGTGTAAAACACAACACTGCCAAAAATAAAATTACATGTCTTTTCTTCCAGACTCCCATTCGTACACAAATTACTGTATGTCCATACGAAGATATCATTATACCGCCAAATTTTATTTCTAAATACTTTTTACAGCAAAAAATTGTTACACAAGTTCCAAAACAACCTTTACTCGCTCGAAATAAGAACGCAATAAATTAAAACTTGAGTTGGCCAACAGTATACACTATCTTGGGATAGCTTGACGGGGATGTTTCGGTTCAGTCTTCAGTAGTGTCAGTACGCTGTTGAACGCTGCACTGTTCGGACGCGTGTCGTTTTTCGGTCCCCGCGAAATAAAGTTCGGAATTTAAAAAGTTTTGCTCGCGATATCGGACATATTGGATTTTTTGTGAAATTTTCGTGTGTTGGCGTTGATTAGTTGCTCTTTTTCGTTTTGGAAATGTGGATAATGTGATTCAGCCTATTGTGAATTTTGCAGGTAAGGTCTTTGTATAAGAGGATTTAGGGATTTGCTTGATAATCGCATATTCATGTAACAATGTTAAATTTTCATTAGGACTTAGTACTAAATGTTTTATAGCTTCACGGCCCGTTTCATTGTAATTCTGAATTTCTGGTATTTGAAAATAAAATTAACTTTTGTCTTCAATTTTCAGTCGTTATAAACACAGAAATTATTGTTCCGCAAAAGAAATTCTAATTCTGAATTCAAATCACAAAGAACAAAAGACGAATGGTAATTTATAATTAGCTCGTAACAATAATTTATTGGTCTCATACCTATTGTATTCAAATAATTGTTTGGAAATATGTCAAACATTTTCACTCTACTGGGTATGTCCAATGAAGTGGGATTTTCATCACTAGAAAATTAGCATTCAACATGGGACTTTCGTACCTACTAAAGTTAGAAGACCTGCTGGGCGCCAATTTTCCCGAAGGGCGCTTGACGAATATTATAATTCGTATAAATGATTTCGTACAGTTCGCTTACACACACTGACAGATTTAATTAAGGGGTTTGTACGAAAAAAACATCAAGCCTGGGAAATCGTATAATCTTTCCTTAACACGTCCGCTTCTAATAACCTTTCAAATTTCTAAATGGTAACAAAATTGCCCTTTAACAGTTTGAACTTTGTCCAAAAACTTAATTCTTATTACCATACATTATCAACCTAGTCCTTTTCACACATCCTAACCTATTTTTCACGATATGCTCGCATTTGACAGCCTGAGGTTAGAGAGTGCATTCTGAAAGTTGACAATATCGCAAATTCTTGTGAAATATTTCGCTTTATTTTGATTAATTCTTCAATATTCCTAAATTAAATTGCAAAATATCACTCTGTAGTGCACTAGTCTATTGATTAAGAATTGCAGTAATAAATATTGTAGAGAATATTAAACTTGAATTATAAAAAAAAACAATTAATTATAAAAAAACACTTTTTTTACACCTTATATGCGGTCGACGATGATCCTTCACTCTTGCCTAGAAATAACCTATTTACTCGTAAATTAAAAATTCCTCGGCGACTATCACCAAATACACTGTTATTACCGTTACCATGGTAACCAATCATTTCTTGTAGTATTTCTCTAGAGAAATACACATATACATATATATATATATGTAGGCGTCCTTTCAAACTAGATATGGTTGAATTTCATCCTTTGTATAGAGAGATATTGCCTCCCGAACGCCGCAAACCAATTAGTTGGGATACCCAATACCTACACTATAGTTGACCTAGTTCTGATAGTTTTATTTTAGAGTATGAGTGCTTATTTTTTTACGTTTTTGGGAGAACAAACAAGTTGGCGGTCCACTGGCTAAATGGTCTTCGCCACCTTTAACGTTAATAATGTTAGTGGGAAATGTTAGCCTTAAACACAGCAAAACATTGAATTTAGAAATAATGTCATGTTTATTCCCTAGGGCCACACACAGAGTAATAAGTATCAAGTGTCAAGGAAACTTCAAGGTCGGAGAAAAACTTCACATGTTAACTTGTCAGAATTGTGAATATCTTTTGGGATTTAAAGTAAAATATCCTTCTTTGTTTCACAAGCTCTTGGGGATTCCTGTCAAAAGTTTGAGTTTACCCAAGCAAAGGTGGTTTCAAAAATCTGGTCGATCATTCGGTAGGCGAAATCCAACGATGTTAGATCGGTTCACTAATGAATCCATTTTTCACTCTTGATTCATTTTGTGTTCAGACGTGAAAGATGCCAAATGAAAGGCAAAATTAACACAAAGTGAAGTGTCTGATATCGGCTTTTCCTACCACTTACCCTCCAATGCACTACCCACTTGCAATCGACAACACATCAACAGAAAAAATCAACAGACGTAGTCTTAAACCATAAAATCCAGTCTTGTAACGTAAAATGAGCTGTCAAGGAAGATATTATGTAACATCTTCCCCTTAAAGAAACCATCACTTGCAGGCGGCCACGGTAGGGTAGTCACGCGCAACGGGGCTCTGACAGCGATGCCATATACCGAGATGACAGGTGACAACTTGGCAGCATTACTTACTTAGTACAGTCAATCCAAAAATGCTGCCAGGCCTGTAAAAAGTTCAGAGGCCCCGGAACAACCCAGGAACACGCGACGCAAACATACATTCGAAAGATTTTCGAACTGAAAATACAAGTTTCACACATAATATTTACTCAGTTTTAACACTTTATTCATAATGAGTTACGTATTGTGCTAGCTTGTCGCAAAAAAAAACAACAATGCCACAACAATCGATAATGCAGTGTGTGCGCTCACTTGACATACCAACCTGTAGATATTGTTATTCTTCAAACATTTTGAAATACGAACGGTTTCGAAATGATTTTAGTTTCAAAAATTAAATTAAAAATTAAAAAAAAAAACCCGACACAAAATAATAATAAAAATAGTATGAATGTAAAAGCCTTAAATTTCTTTTTTTAAATAGTCACTAATTGAACAAAAAATGTATAAACGTGAAACCCTATAAAAAGAAAAAATAACCTTAAAATTATGACCCTACGTAAGTACGTATGAAATTTTGTTGATTAAATGTTGTCCCGTCGGGGGACCGCTCTAATTATTAGCCTAACGTTCTGTTAAAGTTTAAAATAGTAGTAAGTAGTTCCCCGACGGGACAACATTTAATCAACAAAATTTCATACTTACGTATGGTAAATTTTTTATTTAATGCTTTTTGTAGGGACTCCTTATTATTTAATTTCTTTTATTTTCTTGCGTTTTAAGATTCAGGTAATTTGATGTTTAGTCAAGTTTTTTGTAATCCGCTATTTTGTGGCGGCGGCCATCTTGGACCGATTTTCATCAAACATAGCTAAGAACACTCCCGACAAATTCACCTTTCAAACGAAAAAACAAAATCAAAATCGGTTCAACACCCCGTCGTTTTTGCTTCGGGGGTTGAAAACAATTGAGGTCGTTTTCGAATCGTGTGCGGTCACTTGAATGAGGTTCAAAGTAAACTTTACAGAATTGTTAGATAAATAATTTTACCCTGCGCTAAAATCAAAAACACGACCTGTGTCGGGGGTAAGTCTATAACTTGGCCGCTTTGCTGGCCGCACCATTAATTACTTCCTTGCTTCCTTCCTACCTTCAAGCTGCTACTGAGAATTATCTACCAGGAAATTTTTATTGATTAAATAAAACTTTTCTGGTCTCGGAAGCCTAATCAGGTTGAATCATCTAGGACCGAACTCACCGAACCCAAGAATGATTTCCACTTGCTCCTGATGCAACTTTGCCTATTTAGATTTATGCTGAGAATGAGGTCCGAAGTTCGATTTCCAGGTGAAATTGCGTATTCCATTACGAATTTCTCAGTAGTTTCCAGTTAATGTCAATAGATACTTAAGCATCCCTTCCCTCACCACACGCGTGGTGTTATGTTAGGCATTTATTTACAGTACTGCGTTGTAGAACATTTTAAAAGGTATGTTACAAATTCTCAGTAGAATTTATAATCGGTCAAATCAGTTAAGCTCCTGTATCCTATCAAAGGGACAGTTTTAGATGAAGGATTAACATAACCAAAGATCATTATATGTGGTGTGTTTGCATTGTAGTATTTACTTTATAGAGCTCTGCTACATAGTGCGCGGGATGTTACAAGCGGCCTGCCATATAGACTGTGTGTGTGTGCTGACAAATTAGAATGCTCAATTCTGTATGAATGCTCGTTCTGAATGTATAATTCTGACATTATTTATTATTAGATTATAGGACAATTTAATTCAAATGTATAATTTATTGCTTAAATTTAATTTTTAGTTTATGTAAAAACTTAATAATGTCTATTAGCTTTGTTTGAATACTTAGGAATGACTTTTTACCTTTATATTTGTATGCCATAAAGGCCGAACATGACGGATCTTTTTTGTTTATGAACAACCTGCATGCCTTGTATGTATACTCATGATTCTACAAATAAATAAATCAATCAATCAATCAATCTGTTCCGTGTGTTTTATACTAGTACTAGTTTAAAGCCTCTTCAAACTCTATTGGCGGCTTCCAATGGCAGACACTAGTTTAAAGCCTCTTTAAGCTAGTATCTGCAATTTTAAGCCGCTAATTGCTTGAACTGATCATGATTGTAGTACCTACTTTTTTTCTTTTAAACGGGAAACGTGTTTTAATTTTAATTGCATTAGTTTCTCGATCCGGTAACTGGTGCAACTAGAAGTTACGGCTAAATGTATTGCGTCGAACAAAGTTACGTTAATCTACATCATTACAATCGCCTCCTGGCTATCGCTCTCCGCTCTCTGTATAGCGTATCTTAAATCATTTCGAATCAAAACAGTTGTGTATTTAAGATGTTTACTCAGTTTCTCGTTCAGGATTGGATTCTCTTTAGCGATTTACAAATTGACTTAAACAGATATACTTCGAATTGTAACGTTTTAGCTGTAAATTAAAACCGTAATTATATTGAATTGTAAATTTATATTTTATAGATTTTTATTTGACAGTAGGGTTTCAATACAATCTGGAAAACATATATGTTTCATAATAGAACAAAATTTCCGAGGTTTTCCCGAGGGTAGACCCTGATAATTTCCTATTCACACTTGTATTAAAGTTAATAATAATAATCAATTTATTTCAGGCAACTAAGGCCCATAGATAAAATACACAAAATAATCTTATACGATAATAAACTAATACATACAAAAACCTTATTCTACAAATTTATTAACTGCGTTGCGTAAAGTTTATAAACGTTCTCTTTTGAATGTAGGGATTCTCCTATTAGGTAACTTTGCTACTTATTCCTATTTCAGTCCTGTACGTAGAAAAAGGTGTAAACTACAAGAGCCAATATTTATTTTATACCTATCTATAAAAGCAGGTCTCAATAATTATATCAATCGTAACGACAGTGAGTTGTCCTGTTTTCCGAATTGTTGAGTCTACAGTTCTCTTATAAACTGTTCAGCTGTTTATATACGCCACTCCATTTTCCACTACAATAGACGGTAATATAGACAATTATTTGTCTCTATGTTCTATCATTACGATCAAGTGAATATCGCTACAAAAACAGTCGTCCAATGATACAAAATTTTAATGAGGTACCTACCTACTCAATGGGAACCACCTCTAGTTTGTACGACTTCAGGAAAAAGATCTTCTCATTACAGCTTCGGTAGGCTGGATGGATTTACTGACCCATATTTCCACACAAATGAAACGGCATAAAGTAATCATAGACAAAAAATGCAAATTCCGCATTCAAATCCGTCGTAAAACCAGTATTAGCGTCAATGATAATAAAATTCAATTAAAATTAAAAATGTAGCCATAAAATGTTGGCGGGGTTTAAAACCGCTGTAACTTTGATGGCAGCTAGTAAAATATGGGTATTAATTTGGTTTATTGTTCCCCAAGCGTTTATTAGGGGTAAGAGTTAAATACCAAGTACATACATAAATAATACGGTTAATTACCTAAATAAGATATTCCCTAGATGTCGCCGCAAGGTTAAGTTTTTTTTTTTTGCAGGGTGTATACTTTCTGTCGTCTGCCTACTGTAGTCATTCCCAAGTCTCCTTGGTAAAAAAATCGATTCGACAGTCTAAGCCCCGATTTCCTAATCCAATCAAATCCAATTATCTGAACTATAAATCTGCTGTCCTAAACCCAAGTTGGATATTGTGATTGATCTTAGACAGAAATTCGAGTAACAACAGCCAATACTATTTCAAGTTTATAAGAAATCTTCTTTTGTTTAATATTACTTAAATACTCTCATTATTTCAGCCGGAAGACGTCCACTGCTGGACATAGGCCTCCCCCAAGCACCTCCACTGCAGCTGGTTCTGTCATTTTTTTTTTTTATTTGATATAGGCACACCAACAACTTATTTACAAATAAGACACGTACAGAGATTTACGATGGGATTCTGTGTAAATAAGTTACTTATAGACATGCACATCATTCACAAAAAAAAGGACGAATCTGAACTACATCTACAGTCATACATCATCTACAGTCTTTCTCGCATCCAACAGGTTCCTGTGGTTTTAACAAGGTCGTCGGTCCACCTTGTGGAAAGCCTCTCAACGCTACGTCTTCCGATACGCGGTCGCCACTCCAGAACCTTTCGGCCCCATCGGCCATCTGTTCTGCGAGCAATTTGCTCTGTCCACTGCCACTTATGTTTGGCAATTCTTCGGGCTATGTCGGTTACCTTGGTTCTCCTGCGGATCTCTTCATTTCTGATTCGATCACGCAGGGAAACTCCAAGCATGGGCTATGCTTGAAGAAGAATTGGATTCTCCATTGCCCTTTGGGTGAATTTAAGCCTTCTAATAAGGCCCATTGTGAGCGACCACGTTTCCTACACTCTCACTAAACCGAAACTATCAAAACAGCTTTAAAAAACTGATACACAATCAAATACACTTTTAAGGTCTGAGCACACTGACGCGAAAACCGCGCAAGATGTCAGACGTATTTTAATGGTTAGGCATTCACGTGATTATTCGCGCCAGTTTGATCACCTCCACACAAGTTAGTTGACACAGTCGACGCGAGCAAGTTTTGTCTCGTTTAACCCTAATAGAATACTAAGAAAACCTATCTACAATCGTCCACGTTCACTACCTATTCACGTTCCTCTAGTGATTGAATTCACATCGCATTACATTGAGCGTTTAAACCGCTCCTGCCAAACAGAAACACGTATACAGCAATTGATGGACGGTTATCGCGCGATCGTTTCGAGATAGCGTTGTAGTAAACACATATAAAGTCTATTCAAATCCTTATTTCCATTTGATGTGATTTCCACATAGTCGAATATCAGCTTTAGACTAGTGTAAATTAAGTAAATTTCTGAATTAATAGTATTATTGAAAAGGTCATAAGCTTTAAAAGTCGCAGCGCAAATTGAACATGCGTGGAGATTTAAAAATGATTTTCCTATAACAGATAATATATTTGCTTACACGTTTGGAAGCTAAATCGCGAACGCAGTATACAATGGATGTTGTAATATAGAACAGTTCGAGAAATCGGGAGTTTTCGTAAAGCTTTGTTGACCTTTTGATGAAAGTAGGTAGGTACCTAATTCTTGATTTCCATTTCGATGGATGTGTGCCTACACCAAACAGAGTAAATAACTCCTAGTACCTGTATGGACCAAACAGATTTTCAAATATCATTTCTTTGGATGCGATCAACCCAAAACAGAAAAATGTGAAAACCTGTAAAGGAAGCAGACAGTGCGGTGGTGTAATTCTGTATTCCCCCTTCCTCCTTCCATTTATAAAATAAAACCTTATTTTAAATTCGGCTATCCACCCACATAGGTCGTAGAATCACATCCGAAACACTACTTCATTGGCACCGACGTGAATGGCGCGATCTGTCCGCTTTAACACATTACACGATTTAAAGCTCTTTTATCTTGGATGTGGAGGATTTCTGCTCAGTTTTCCTCGAGCGCTTTGAAGTGCTCAAAAATAATAAATATTGTAGTATTTACATAGAGATGTTGCTAAGTGCGCGAGAGATAGTTTTGAAATGATAATGTGGAACATTTAGGATGTAGTTACGTTAAGAGTAATGCCTTTAGAACTAGAAGGTTTTAGGGATCCGTTTTAAAAATATGAAGTTTCAGGATCAACAACTGAAAATAATATATTGTATTCTGTTGTGAAAAGTAAATGTCTAAAACGTAAAAAGTTGGTAATAATGTTATTTTTCTATTGATAATAAAACATGCTACGAGTATGAAGGAATGAGTTAACCTAAACTATATATAACGTACAGATATAGTCTGAGGGTAGGCAAAGAGTATTAGTACACTCATATATATATATATATATATATACACCGTTAAATTTTGATCGTTTTAATCCTTAAAAGGGGTCATTGTAAAAAAATCAGTTGATCCATAGATTTATGTTCGCATAACTCGACATAATCTATGGATCAACTGTTTTTTTTTTCACGATTTCATGGTTGGTCCTGTAGTAAAAGTTGTTCATAATGATGAGTACAGTGACCCCTTTTAAGGATTAAAACGATAAAAATTTAACGGTGTATACATATGTGTGCGCACTAACACTCTTTGCTTATACCCACATTTCACGAGTTTAGTTATAAGTCCTGCGTAGTAGGGGTGAGGAATGAGGATGTTGTCCTTAATCGAGAACAAATTCAGACTCACGACTGCTACTGAGTATTTCAGTTGGCAAAATGCTTCACCGAAGAATACTTTACTCGACCTGCAGTGCGATTCTGTAACTATCTCACCGTGAAAACTTAGGTGAAGTGAGCGTGGATTCCAACTAATGCTAGGGATTGACACTATTGACAGCTCACTCTAAGCTCACTTCACCTAACTTTTCACGGTGAGATTTTTACAGAATCGATCGGCTGATGATCGCAACCTTCATCCCGCTTGCGTAATACACGTTCAATCACAATCCGACGGATTTTAAAGGAATCTGTTTTGAAATATTCATCTGCTTGACAACGTAAATCACGCAATGAAAGTTGTTGAATTCCCGAAATTAAAGGGATTGCCATAGCCATGTCATTGCCATCGGCATTGTTTGTTAAGGCAATTACTTTTGCAACCACCAAAACAACAAGTCAGTACTTATTAGTTTCTACAGAATCAATAAAATCATTACAATTTTAGTTACAAACTGATAAAGTCACCATGGCTCAATAAGCTGTCAACTCATTCTAGTCGATAAACGTTACAAAGCTGTCACTGTAGCCTGATTATCATAATGTTATAGCTAAAAAACATTGTCAACCCGTTCTTCCGTGGTAAAAGGAAAATAGGATGTATTCTTATCGGGACATTTTTGTAAAAGTCTTAACGGGGAAGAGGGTAAGAGGGTGGATAGAATAAATAAAATAAAAACTACATTTTCAAAAATAGTTTTAGTAGCGGTTAGTATCTTAGCATCAGTCTGTGTATCCTGTACAGTTCACTGCGAACCTCTCGCAAGTGTGCGCACACAATTCGAAATCAAGTTCATTTGTTTTTAAAGTATCATCGCGGATACACATTTCGATACAGCTGTTCGATTTTAGAATTTCATGGTGACATTTTTTTTTTTGATATTGCACAAAGATTTTAAGTTGTTTCAAGTTCGCATGACGTTATCTACTCTCATTCCTTATGAATATGTTATAATTATGAACTGAGAGGGTGATGGTTTTAATGATTATAGTTTTGTAAATACATACTTATTAAGGTCGCAAATCATATTTTGTTCATTATATACAACCTGACACTGTACTGCAAATTGCAAAAAAAACGTAAGAAAATTTTAATTTCGCGGTCTACGGTTTCGCAACAGCTGTTCAAATACAGAGAGATTTTAACATTATCCTAAATACTGTCTTATTATAAAGCCTAAAATCCCATGAGCAATTACACCAAAACTTTGCTTTCCCACCCAAAATCTAAAACCCTGCATGCAATTTTAACCCAAATTCCATTCTCTGTGCTCCTTAGTTGATAAGGGAACGATCAAGCCTTATTTGCATAGATGAAGTCCTTAATTAGCAGAATAAGGGGCTCAAGACGACATTCAACGTCGGTTTCAGATTAAAGCCTGTAAAATCTACAATTCAAATCCCGCAGTGGAATTCAAATGAAGAAACTTTACAATAACTTCGCGTTTGTATAAATAGTAGGCAGAAGTGGAGAATGTTCAGCTTATTGCTCTGAAGCAAGTTGTCCGCGAGAAACTAATTCCATGTGGTGTGGACGTGGACTTTCTAAAAGGCTAATTACAAAACGACTAACTATGGCCCAAGCTTACAACTTTCAGCCAGTATTTAAATTTCGACACTTTACAACTGTCACAAAGTTCTAAATACAAAATTTACAACTTCGACTTAGACCTACTTAGACTTTTTGGTTTCGAATCTGTTTTTTGTATTAAGAATTTTAACTTGAAATAAAGTTCTAAATTCAAAAAGGGCTCAATGGTTTACGCCTGGGTCTAATAATAAATCTTGTTTTGCAATAAGGCGTTTTGTTTTTTAATCAAACGCCTTTCTCTAAAAATTCTAACCACACCCATAGAATCAACAGCTCATTAAAATTTTCAATAAGCAATTAACCAACTGCTAGATTTGACTGCTTTACACACCACTGGTAAAGATGCTCTCAGCACAAGTTCTTAGAGCGATCGATCCAGTGTCAAGAGCCCAATTTTCGTTTGACATAAAGTGGAACATAAGAGGGTAGCTCTTATTTTCCATTACAAAGGCCTTTTTCTATACAAATAAGAACAAGCATGGTGACTACCCAAATAACCAAGCTTGTCTACAGCGTGTTTGCAATTTAATTTAGTCTCCTTCAGTGCTTTTCTCCGCCGTACTTTCATACTAGACTAGCATTCCGACAGCATATATAGCCTATAATATCCCCACTGCTGGGACACAGGCCTCCTCTCTGCGATAGGGAATAGGCCGTAATCCACCATACTGGGCCCGTATGGTGGATTACGGCCTGTGCTGGTTGGTAGACGCCATCAATGTTTTGACAGATAATTTTATAGAGTCTAAAATAAATGGGAAAATATCACACTGCCACCTAATTTTCATCCCTCAATTTGATGCTTAAAAAGTGCTTCACCTGCATGCCTTCACCAAAACCGTGTGAGCATGTCGTATCACTGTCAAGCCTGCACAAAATCCCTTGGCAGACTCCAATACAAAATAATCAAACACCCTCTCCCAAAGCTGCCTAAAACCTCGTTCGATAAGGGACCATCTACCTAGATGAAGCTCTTAATTAGCACGAAAATGGCTACCGTTTGGGACATCCATTGACGGTTTTAGATTAGGGCCTGTAAAATCTCCAATTCAAATGTTGCCATGGTATTCAAATGAACGGAGCCCTTACTAAGCGTCGCACGATTTTGGAGACGGAAATTTCGATTTAGATTGTTTTGTTTTATAGGAAGACTGTAATTAAGTAGCCTAACAACTTGAAAGTGGAAAACTTGATAACTTAACACTTTCACTGTTCACAAAGTAGACACAATAGTTAAACAATCAACCTGAACCATATGTGGTTCATGGGACAGGGAATGGGTTAAGTTTAGAAAAGGTTAGTGTTCACTAAGTAAAAGATTTTTTTTTTTTCAAATGATTGAATCTTGATTCTGTTACATTATTTTTACAAAAAAGTAAGTGTGGACAGTTCTAGCGTGATACGAAAAGCCATACACCCGGAATTTGGAGGTCAATTTCTAATATCTCTGTAATAATACACACACACACAACAGCACAAGAACTAGCTAGTTATGTACTATTTTATAGTAAAAATACCTATGTATGTTTCGTTCGTCCCACTAGTACCACCGAACTGTACCACCGGTGATACTAGCGGGAGGTATTTATCTATGGGCCCTGCGTCGCCTGAATTAAATAAATAATGTCACTTAACACACCCGGCTCGAATTGAATTACATAAAAGCTTTGCAACGGAACAATTTGGAACTGATATGGGAATATTGGCCCAAGATTAGCAAATTCGGTCTGTGGGCACTTGGCCAAGATCCGCACGGCTCAGCTGTGCCGCTCTGTTATATTGTTTGATTTTGTCGAGTGCAGCATTAGTATTCTTCACATAGGAAGTATCTAAGAGAAAGTCAATCTCATGACATAGCAACCATTTGAAGGCAGCGATTGACTGCTGCGCTGCGTGTCGCGGGTTCGATTCCCGCACGGAACAAATATTTGTATGACCTACAAGTAGTTGTCCCGGGTCTGGCTGTTTGTGTATGTGAGTTTAAATGTTTGTAAATGCACCCACGATACAGGAGAAATTCCAAGTGTGGGGAAGGGTTAAAAAAAAAAACTGAAATACTGAATATAAAAAAACAATACTGACATATACCCTGAATAGTTAGCCCAGCTATCACCTTGTTAACTTACTGCAGGGACTTACTTACTCTAGTGTCGCAGATGTTCACGTATCCCAAGTTCAGTCTCTTACTTGTTTGCGACAATAACACAAAATAAAACAGTTTGGAGTTGAACTATCCAGTTGAAAGTCGAACTATCCACTAATTATGGAGTCTTTAAAATCAGAATCTTGTTCTTATGAAAGGAATCTAGAATGTTCTCAAAATTTTCCGTTCCCTTTCTCAAAACAATTCGAAAACAAGGGAAATAAAACCTGATTGTTGAATAGGAACCTCGTAATCCTTTTTTATGTCGTCATTCTGACTCGAATCACGTCTCCTATAAGATCCTTTAACGACTATTCGTAAAAGCGTTTATTGTAAAGAGTATTGATTTAAAAATCGCAAAGAAGCTATAACATTACGTGACATATGTAAACATGCTTATGGGTGCGTTGAAACAGCCTCCAGGAGCGACGAAATGTGTGACAGCCCAACCTTACTGACTGACCAATGTTTGTACCACAAAATCAACCTTTGTCAATCTATCATGTGATGATACTACACTCTCCGTGTATATCAAAACAATTAAAATATAACCTTTTGTGAGCATACTGATAGTCTTATTTATACTGAAGTTCGAGTCAGTAGTCCCATTTTTGTTTTTAATCGTTTTAAAAAAGAAGGCGATTCTCATATCGTTTCTCATAGCGTTTATTTTTTGGATGTTCAAAACAACTCCTTATTAAAAAAGACCCTGTGGATTTTTTTTCTGTATTGAACGACTACGTTGCATTTAACTGTTGAGGCAGGTTCCATAAATAACTCGAGGTGTGGTGGGGTCTTACCGAGGAAAGAATTATGCAAAGTATTACACTGATCAAAAGCAATTTAGCCCCTAATCGTAATGTTAGCAATAAAACCATTCCTACACGAGATCCAATCGTGAACAGTTAGTAGCGGCACAAATTCAACCAGAGTAACGTTGGAGGTTGAATTTTAAGCGACCCCCTCGAATCGGTTCACCGTCTTGCTCCGAAATTTATTTCTGGTTTTTGCATCAACTTCTCGTTTGTAATATGTTAGGAGATAGCTTTGCTTGTGGGTTCTGTTTTTTAGGTGGAAAAGTAAGTTGTGTTTGCAAAGACGGGTTTAATTAAGCTTTATTAGATAACACATGCAGACCAATTGCGTAACACACTTTCAAATAAAATCTGAACGGCTTTGATGAAAATTGCTAATCCATTACCTCATAATGGTTGGAAAATTCGTGTCCTCAACAATGTAAATAACGCAATTAATGTTGTAGACCTGTCAAAAGGAAAGGGATTGCCAATGTAATTGTCTTAATTTGTATCAGCATTTGATTAACTTTAGTTGAAAATTATTTCTAGCTTTTAGCACTGTTTTTGACGAAGTCTACTTTGATAGTTTAAAATATAATTACTAATGAGTTTGTGAAATCGAAATTTACCGAAAATTTTTATTTTCGTTTTTCCAACAACCCTAAAAACATCATGAAGATCCTTTATTTAACCACATTTCCTCTGAGATATAACATTATACAATACAATTCCACAGCAGCGATTAGACCAATGAAAACCCAATTTAATGTTCTTCTAAGATTTAAACTTAACGTTCCGCCGATAATTTTGTACCCTCTTGGCAGCTTTATTACCTTTTGTGAACAAAGCGTGTTGATTTTATCTTACTCCTTAACTTGAACAAGAGATTAAATCTCTGAATTACCTACTGATAGAAATTCCGGTACAGAAGGTGATTTTGCGGTAATTATTAGATGTATAAGTTATGGGAAGTGGGGATGAGGAGGAGGTAATTGGAAAAGTTAACCTTCTCGAGTAAGGTCAATATTAAGAGTTAAAGCTATGTTCCGTTGCGAGAAGGAGATGGAGTTATGCTCGATCTCTCGACTTGATAAATCTACGAAGTAAGTAGAGAAATAATGCCCATTTAACTCAAAACAAAAACAATTTATGAGTTACTCTTAAAACAAGTGAGTTCGTTTTCAAAGTTTGCGGTCACTCGAGTGTTGTTTAATTGTCAAACTTATACAAAATAGCTTTCTTGTTCTTATTTAACAAACGCATAAGTAACACAAGACCCTAGATTTATTACTCCCAAAAACATTCCGGAGAAATGAATAGGCTTCTTCTGGGCAAGCTCGTTCCACCGTAAATTTCATCCCTGCCTCTGGGCTGGATTGAGGTCAAGAGTGAGCCCATAGTCAATAAAAAAAAATGAATGAATGAAATGCACCGATCCCAGCGTGGTTAAACCAGACTCAATTAATCGAATGAACCCCAAGATTCGCACTAGCCTCTGTAGCCTGATGTTAATGGTACTATAGCGACCACTGCATATCAAGGAGTAGACCGGAGGGCATGGGTGCCCGTAGGATAGGGAAGGATTTAAGAGTGGTACTGGATATGCATCCTACAGTAAGCATTGGAGTAGTGGAGAGATGGGTGATAATTATCTATGGATGGATCTTTTAACGACGCGACGTCGCCGCAGGTTGGTTCAAGTCGAGCTTCACCGGTGAATCTTTTGGCGGGGTTCTACTTCTTTCTCGGCTCTTTTGTATGTCATTGCTCTGCTGTGTTGAGATGGAGTTATGCTCCATCTCTCTTACTTGATAAATCTACGAAGTAGAAAAGTTAAGGCCATAACTCAAAACAAAAAAAGTTTATGAGTTACTCTTTTCAAAGTATGCGGACACTCGAGTGTTGTTTATTTGTTGAAATATACAACATAAATTTCCTTTTCTTATTTAACAAACGCTGGACACAGAACCCTAGATTTATTACTCCTAAAAACATTCTAAAGAAAATCATTAGATTCCGTAATAAGAGAAACACAGAACAGTTCAAAATATAGGACGTTAGAAAGACATTTATTACAGTCAATTGTTCGGTTTGTTTTGTACAAACACTTTTGGGAATAAACAATACTTCGGCAGTCGATAAACGAACTTCCCTTTTTTCTTTTTCTTTATCCTTGAGGTGAGTACTCACCTGGAGCAGTCGCGTAGAAAGCTCCGTAGAGACGCAAGTAATGTATAATGTATGTATTGTGTTGTGTAACACGAATAGTGTGTGGCTGTCAAATGCTATCCACACTAATCAAATTTAAATTTATCTCGTGAAAACCAAAACACCGCAAAGAAAATTGTTCGCGAGGGTCGAAACGAGTGTAACATGTAATGCCAACAACACGCAGAATTCACGTTACATTACACGATACAGTATGCTTTACATTACAATCGATTGCTCTGGCGCCTGCGGTGAGGTCTCACCTTAACCCACCTTTTATTTTTGTTTCGGAAAAATGCTGAGAATAAACTGGCCGTTTGTATTTTTCTTATGAATTTTTCTTTTGTTTTGAAAAAATGTCTGTGCTTTGACTTAAAGGTTGTGAAATGAACTTCCGTGTCTTTTGTTTGAGTGTTTTGAAGATTTGCAAACTTGTTTTTGGGTGCTTTCCGTTTTAGGAAAAAATATTTTCTTTAATACAGTGTGTGATTTGTATTTTATATGGTCCTTGTAGTTTTATTTGGCTGGCATCATCATTATAATTATTCTCCTGCCCTTTTGCAGGTTTATTTGAGTTTAGCGCAGTAGTTACGCGTAGTAGTTACTAGGAGTTCATGTATCTCTATCTGCCGTCTTCACACTGTACACTGTTAATCTCTTATTTCATTGCTAATGATAATTTTGATTTTCAAAGTAAGTACTGTTAGACCTTTTTGCTTTACTACAATACGAGTTTCTCCGACAACATCAACATCCAAACCTGGAAAACGATCTATAGGTTAGATTAGGTTAGATATTCTTTTTACCGCATGGTAACCAAATCAGCTACACGCAGTACAGAAAAAAATGGCTTAACCACGGCGATTATATAATTATTATGACAAAAAAAAATACTTCTGTTGTACCCACCAACTGCCGATGAAGTTACAGACGGTTCCAAAAATAACCAAATAACACTATTTAATAATTCTGTGAACTGAATTTCCATTTTTTTCAAATTTTGGCCTCTCAAACGAGTTTATTTCTGTTTCTAGGAATCAGTTCCTACAAATTGAAAATCACACGTCCTGGATTACTAGTTAGTGAGAAATGGTGTTGTTTAAAAGCGTGTAACCTAATTTTAGTAATTATTGAGACTAACACTGTTTCATACGGTGAAAGGCCACTAACACTTTTATCAAACACTAGCGACCCGCGTGAAAATATCAAATTTCTTAGATTTAAGTTTAATATGAATGTATGAACACGTACTCTAAAAATGATGGCGATCAAAATCCGTTGCGTAGTTTAGAAGAATAACGCGGTGACACAGAGTGACTTGAAAAGCGAATTTACAACATGGATAGATGAGTTAAGCATAGGCTGGGATTCAGCATTAAATTCTCTATTTTTCTGTCTAGGCGATAAAGCTATATTACGTTCGTAGCCACAGATACATGCTGTAAAAGTTAAGACTATCGACAGAGCTTCAACTTCACTTCAGACATAACTGTCAAGTCAAAAAATTGGTTTCGGTTTTTTGATGGCGGCAAAATAATGGTCTGTATGTAGGTAATTTTTTGACAAAGTATATTTACTGCAATGTGAAAATAGAAAATGATGACAAATAGAGAAAATTGATCAATGGATGATTATCTAGAAGACTGTTATTAGCTATATTCTTTCCTTTTCTGCACCAATCCAGTTAAGGTAGATACGTACAACTTAGTACTGACCAGCAAATTGCAAAAAACGTAAGAAAATTTGAATTTCGCGGGCTACCTTGGAGCATCCACCTTAAGTGATATTGCGTTACTGTACTAATGCTTCTAGGGAAAGAAGGTATTACTAGTAATGATTTAACGAAAAGGCATATTGCTGGCGAAGAACTAAGCCTATTTTATGCCATTTTAAATGTTTCGAAGTGTCATTGGAGCAGCCCTATATTTGTGCCCGGTTATTGTCAATAGGCCCACCCCTTATCACCTACATAGTACTATAACATAATTACCGATATGTGGGTGTCCTGTGGATTAGGAAGAGGTGCATTGCGAAAAACAGGCGAGGTGTGACGTTAAAATGTTCTTATTCACTAATAAGTCGCACATAAATTCATTTCTCTCGTTTCCAATGATCTCCTTTAAAAACCTCTAATTAATTCACCGAATTCCATCCAATTTATCATTCAATTCAGATTCATTTCGTAAACTTTTCCTCAAAGTTATTCCATAATCGAATGTTTGACATTTACTAGAAGTTACTGGCATTTAAAAGTTTCAGCAATTTATTTATGTTACACCTGTTTTATATGAGTTGAGTATTTTGTAGAAAGGTCAGAGACATGCTTGGGTCCTGTACTAAACAATATTGTTGCTGTAGATACTCAGAATCCAAGAAGTTTTGAAGGAAAACTTTTAAAATGTTTCAGTTAATTTCTTAGAAATATTTTGCACCGACACCTCAATTTAAGCTGAAGGTAAGATTTCGTTTTAACTGAAAGCAAGTACATTAGTAAAACAAAACAGTATGTAAAACTATAAATATTTCTCCAAAAAAATTATGAAATTCTATGATGTCTGTATAGTTTTGTAGAAATATATATTTAACAAAGACAGTTGGTTCTTTTGATTTCTTATTGTATCATAGAGAAAAGAGAAGTAATTAGCTAACGAATACGTTATTTATTAAAGTCAAACATTTTGTCACACAAATATTCGTGCTCGCTATGACACGACCCTATAAGGTCTTCTAGTATCCTCTTATTTTTCAACCGAACCCTAAAAAGGTCAAAAGGCTCAGGTGTTCAAAAAGAAGTATCGTATCACTTAAGAGTTTACTTACAAGCGTGGGGGTATCTATCGATCAACTTTATTTAGGCCATTCACTTCCACGTGTGACGTGTATTTCAGAATAAGGCGACGACTTAGTTCGCATACGAACAATTTCGCAATTTCGACCCTCGGTTAGTTTCGAAAACTGTTTAGTGCATTACACCAGTGTAAAGCACGATAAACGTAGATAGGTAGAAATGTAACATATTTCTAGAAAATCTGTCAAGGAACTTAATTATTAGAGATTGATAAAAATGATGCTTTTGGGGTGATTTTGTAACGGACTTACCAGCAAGATGAAAAAAGCATATTCTGGCCTAAGATATTCTTTTCTTGTAGTTTGAGTACCCAGCTCAGGCACTTTTCTCACAATTATTGATACTAACAAATAAATCAACGGTAGCGACAGCTAGAATTGACCTGGTGATCCAAAGGACATAAGTTTGAACCTTACTCATTGCACCATAATTATTCTCCTTTCCCAAATCTATTTAGTTAGTTGGAGGGATAACATTAAATACTATAAATTGCTTACTTTCAAGTCCATCAACAAAATACTGTCCAATAAAATAACAAAGCAGTTAATAAGTTCAAGTAAGACTTTGCTATCCAGCTGAATATCTTTGTAGATGTCGCACTAACTTTATGTTAGCCTAGTGTTATTCTTAGACCTTTCTAGGGGTGTCCCGAAAATGTAAATGATGGAAAATGTTATTTTATCTATAGGGTCGAACTACGCCCTTCGCTTGTTCAGAATTTGACTTGGTTTGGGTAGAAATATATTTCGCTATTCTATTGTTTTTCAACAAAACTTACAATTGGGTGACTGAGAAAGAAGGGCTTTTTTTTTGGATGGGAAATCATTAAATGACCTCCCCGCTCCTCTGGGCTGAGCGGAAGGGCATGTCAGACTTCTACTGACCAAAACCCACCCGTGTTCCTTCAGTTGCCTATGCAAGGGGCCACGGTATCTCTTTTGAACAACCCGCGGCCCTGGCGGCATCGGCCCTAGTGGACCCCGTCACTTCATGACATCTCTTTGAGGCGCGCGTGGAACACAACGCGTCGTCGACCCGGGCCTGGTCCTTACCGGGCGGCGAGCTGCCCATTGCTCGCCGCCCGGTAGAAAAAAAGGAGGAGGTTCTCAATTCGACGGTATGTTTTTTTTTTGTGTGGTTGTTACGCGATTACTCCGCCAATTATTGTGGACCGATTTTCAAAATTCTTTTTTTTTTTTCGAAAGGAGATACTTCTAAAGTGGTCCCATAGAAATTTCAAAAAAACGATTCAGTAGTTTGGTTTTTAAACCAAAATTACTGTTAAAAATTACAACTAAAAAGTGAAAAATAAAAACTTTTTTGCAAAAAAAAACAACTGACTTCCAAAAACGACACTACAAAGTGAAAAATAACTTTAATTTCGGAAGTCGGTGGCAAACAACGAAAATGCGAACCCAACGACACCGACTTCCGAAATTAAAGTTATTTTTCACTTTGTAGTGTCGTTTTTGGAAGTCGGTTGTTTTTTTTTTGCAAAAAAGTTTTCTTGTGAAAAAGAAAGCCGAAAAATTACTTATCGTCTGTTAAAGGCCTAAACCTTGTTACCTCCTTGCAGACTGGCTAATACATACTTTTATCCCCGCATGAGTGCCTAGACAGTAAGAGAAATATGCCTTCCTCACTTTTGACTCAACATTCAAATCCGTACTTCATTTGTCATCAGATCACGCCCTAGTAATCAGAAGTTGGTTCGTCATTATGAGTACAAGTCAAAACCTTTGAAAATCTGCTTTGAATATATAAGAATGTTACCAGGAAGCAAAAAAATTCGCCGAACTCAGTAATTTGTGCGAGAAAAGAAATATTTTGTTGGAATTTATTTTGCATACTGATTTCTCAAAATCTTTTAGGGTGTGGAAGTTATTGAAATTGCTTCGCGTTAAAAGAAAATAGGTGTTCATGTAAACACGATATATAGGTCACACACACACACACGGGTCATGTAACTTTTTTTAAATTACCATTCTCTTTATCTTATCAGAAAGCCGACTCCATACAACGAGCGAAAATGCACACAAACACAGACACGCTTCTCGTACAAGTACAAACAAGTACAAGCCCACTCGTGACCGGCATTTGTTTGAGGTCGCCGTACGTACGCCTCCATGTGTGCGTGCGCGTGTGTTTGCTCGACTGGCCTTCTATACAGAAGGCCTTCTGTACAGAAGGCCAGACATACAAGTAAATAAATATACATCTATTTACTTGTATACTTAGGTTCTACTGAGGCTTACCGCGACCGTCGCCGGCGAAAAATATTACTTGAAAGCTGCAGCAAACATGTTAATAATGTTTCATTCGAATGTTAATATTGAATACATGAGTCAAACAGATCTTAGTACCGTTTTTGATCAATAACAAATTGGAAGGAAATTAGCAGACTTCATGTCACTTAGATAAATTAATAGGCACTATATTCATCACTATTTTAACCATGTTATCGAAACGGAAATCAGGTGGGTAGAAAAACCCATTTATTTTACTACACGCACCAAATATTCTGAAAACTCCATCTTACTTTGTAATATTGTTTATGAACTCATGTCGTAGACTCCTCGTAGCGATGTAGACTACGTAGATGACTGCTACGAGCTGCTACGCGGCTACGAATATGTTATTACAAGATATTTTAAATCTCGCTGTGAGACACAAAGAGTTTTTAATAAAAGCGGCATGCTTTGAAATATTGACTTAACAAGGTAATAACAATGCCAGACCAGCAATGTCAGCGTAGGACAAAGATTTCAAAAGGTCATATTAATAACCAAAGCTTGAAAGCAAATGAGATCAAACAAAACAATGTTATAATGACCGTAAACCAAATGACCAAAAACTTCATAATAAGATACAAAAAAAGCTCATAAAACAACTTATAATCACAGGACCACTTTCCAGCTTATGTCTCGCGCTGCGAATCTCCACGCTAGCATAATTAGTTACCCAACTGACGTCGGCAGGTGAGCCGAACTAGGCTAATGAGTTTATAGAAGTTTGAGATGCATCTGTTAGTCTTTTATGGAAGTAGTCTTCTGTGAAATGATGCCGCACATTTGACACTGGGGGAGGTGTAAAAGCTGAGAAGTATCCACTGATATAAGGAATCTTTAAGACCAGCAATCAAGATGGAGAAGTTGATCATGGGAGTAATGTCTTCAAAATAATTGACTAGACAATCTTCTACTTAAGAATGATAAACATAACATCCTGCCAGGGTAGCGGGATCGTCGAAAGTGTTACCGCTGCCCTGGAACATAAAGGGCTAAGGAAGGAACACGGGTGGGTTTTAGTCAGTAAGAGTCCGACACTCCCTTCTGCTCCACCCAGAGCGGGAGGAGTCAACAAAAAAAAAAAAAAAAAAACATATAACAGCAAGCCTGTTTTTCTTTCTTTTTTCTCAGTGGTAACACTACGCTATGAAATTCACACTTAATGCTACGACATAAAGGCGCTGGTACTGTCAAATTGTTGGTGTTATGTGGTAACATAATTCTCTCAAAACACTGTATATTACTCTGTCAAAGTGAACCTAAAATCCAGACTACTAAAAGATTCACCATTACCAAACATTGAAGAACTACTAACAACGTATGTTTTCCTAGTACTTTCATGTTACCTCTCCTCTTACGATAAACTTTCAAGTTCACTAATTAAGCAGGCAACACCGTTGCCTACGTCATCAGGAAACTGAAACTGGGGCAGTTAGGGTTGGATCACACTCACACAACCGAGGCCTTCACCAACGTCGATCGCTTGGTTTACGTTCAGAATGATATATGAAAGTTGATTGTAAAAAAACGATTTTTTTTATCTATCGTTTAATCGATCCACATGGAAAGGGTTTACAATGACATCGTTCAATGCCATTAATCGATAAGTCAAAAATCGATGTTTGATAACTCGATCGATGCCACATTAAAACTCAATAATGAACAGACTTTAATCGACGTTTATCAATTGCAGACATGAATGTTGATCGTATAGGTGTAATCACACCCTTATATGTAGTTCAATTAAATTCCGAGTTTCTTAAGATTTTCTAGAAACAAGAGATAATAATACACACTACACTAATATACAATAATATACACTTTTATTATATTTTTATTATTTTCTATTTATCAAAATTTCTTAATAAAGCGTCTGTTTGGGGAACTACTTAACGTTAAAACATAATTATCTGCTACCAAATAACTATAATTAAATTTAAAATTGAGAAATTTTAACTTTCTGACTGTTTTCTATGTTCATTCTGCTACTTATATGACTCGTGCTTGACGATTATTTTAGAGCAAGCATAACACAAAATAATTAAAACTCGTTTTGTTGTTTACGCAAGTTCTAACGAACTTACACGATAATGGAAAAGTTATTTAATTATACCATGCGAAAGTCACCCGTCATGCTATCTGTCAAGCAGTATAATAAATTACGAATACTTAGATTATTACGCCTAAACTTTTCAGACTTAACTTCTTAGTCTAACTTTCAAGCCCTAAGTTTTATAATTAGTAGACTAACAGTGTAACTGTAGCATTAAACTTAAATAATAAGTTTAAAAAGTTCGAGTACACGTAGATTTTAATTGGTGTGTACAGTCAAGAAGATTCAACTCAGCCTATCGCAGTCCACTGTTGGACATAGGCCTCTTCCAGACTACGACACAACACCCTGTCCTCCACCTTCCACATCCAAGAAGATCAAGAAGATTGTAAGATACGTGTACAGGTTCAAAATATTTATCTTTTATTTAACCTTTTCCATCCACGATGCTACTCACAAGTAAGTTGATATATTAGTTTATTCTGTTCCGTTGGCTATTCTACTCCGTTGATTTCTGTAAAGCTACACATAATTTATTATTTACGGCGGCCACATAGTTAAAAACATTTCATAGTTCGTGTATGGAGTACTGCAGTCACCTGTGGGATGGCTAAGCTAAATACCAACTCGCCACTTTAGACTCAGTGGAGCGCAGAGCTAATAGACATTCATTGGCAATAAAAAGCTGGTGGAGGCAAAGCTTCACAGTTTGGCTCACCGGCGAAGTGTTGCCTGTCTGTCCGTCTTCTACAGACTGTACTTCGGGGAGTGTGCTCAAGAGCTACATGAGCTCATACCGCCTTCACCTTTTTACCATCGGGAGTCCAGACGCACTGCGGGATACCACCCCTATTTGGTTAATATACCATATATACGCACTAAGCGCTTCTCGTCATCTTTTCTGATGCGCACAGCTAAGGAGTGGAATCATCTGCCTGCGTCTGCATTCCCGAGTTCATACAACCCGAATCTCTTCAAGGCGAGAGTGAATAGGCTTCTTCTGGGCAAGCTTGTTCCACCGTAGATCTCATCCCTGCCTCCGGGCTGGATTGAGGTCAAGAGTGAGCCCATTGTCCATTGTCCATTGTTGTAAAAAAAAAAAACTTATTTGATTAGAGTATCTTCATATTATGCACAGCCTGTTTATAATCCTACTGCTGGGACCAGCCCTCCTCTCTGTGAGAGGAAGTGAGCCAAAATTCACCACGCGTGCTTAGTCCATGCTGGTGGATTGCACAAATCTTCAATTGTTTTTGTTCTAGGACGTCTGTCATCCGGTTTCTTTTACCGTTTTGAGAGCAGTGGTGATGAAATAAATTAGGCACATAAAGTAAAGTGCCTGCCAGCGTTCAAACCCACGACTTACGACACCGTTACCAATGGGCCACCACACCACTGCTTTCAATGTGTATCTTCATATACTTACGCTAAAATTAAGCTACAACACTTCTACTTAATAGCCTACAAAGAATATTAGTCTGAAGAAACTTATTTGGTGGACTAACAATGGACTAAACTAGGCTAATGATTTTGACAGTTCTCAGATGCATCGACGAAGTGTTGTGAAACTGGATAGGTGACGGATACGTGTGAGATACCTTACTAGTAATGTTTAAGTTTTTAAGTGGTTCATGAACTAAAAAGAATAGATAACGTTTTTAATAGACTGATTGAGAACGAATATAGAAATAATACAAGACGGTTATCATCTTTTCAGTCAATAGAATGACAGTTTTTCTTTACATACATACAACTTATTGCTTTCGGTTTGATCGATTGGGTTTTTAGGTCCCTACTATATTGAATGAATCAGCCAACAAGAAAGTAATGTTAAAATTATATATGAAATGTGTATAGTTTACAATATCTATACATATAATAAAACAGTAAGGAAAGAAAAACTGTACATTGAGAATTTTCGAGAAAAAATAAGTGGCTTTTGTTAGAAAAACGTAACTGATGACAAAAAGTGACTTTTTAGAATTTTTGTCTGTTTATCTGTTTGTCTGTTTGTCTGTGTGTATGGTACGGCTTCACGCCAAAACTACTGAATAGATTGAATTGAAATTCAGCAAAAATGTTCTTTGTAAACCAAGGAAGGCTTTAGGCTACATAATATCACGCCGTATGTTACGGGAGGTAAGCAATATTGATTTTAAAAGGTTTTTGTTCGTAATTGAATGCACAAAATAATTAAATGCACAAAATGACATGTTATTTATTTAGTTAATAATAATTTAACTCTGGGAACATAATAATCACGCTATTTTTTATAAAGGAGCGGGGCAGTAATATTATAAATTGCAAGGGAACAGCTATTTGAATAATACGTCAACGGAGAATTTAGCGGTAAGGTCAGGCGACCGTATACCGCACTAAATGGTGCGAGTTCAAATCCCATACTAATGTTTAAAAAAATCGTAAAATTCTTTTTTTTTTAGTTTTCACATTTTTTATGTGCATTAGGAACGATACTGTTATGAAATCTGAGAATTTTACATGTCTTATCTAATTGTATGGAGAGTTTCACACCAATATTACTAAACAGATTGATTGGTGGTACAACAAGCTACACTGTCATGAAGTCAAGTCAAACTTTTGGTTCTAAGTTATATCTTACCAAGCACATTTGCTGTAGGTAATTGATTTAAGTATGTAAATCTTAGTTTTGTTCCTTGCTGTTGTTACCATATTTTTTTAATGCAAAAATAATGTAGTTGTCTGTTAGATTAACGAACATTTAGTATTATTCATAATTTAATTAATTTGGGTAAATGATATTATGGTAGTTTCCGTTTTCTAACTATATGGCGTTGGCGTCGAGTTAGATCGCGCTATGAGTTCGTTCCCAAAAAGTGATGTTATAGGTGCCAATGTGCCGCTCTCATCCTATAGAAACGGGGGTTACCTTTGTTGTCTGTGTTGGTTGATGTGTTTAATTTTCCTGCGAATAATTATTATTTTTCTACTAACTAGCAATTCTTACGTACTTATTCGATTATTTTTCATTGATTTGAATATCGTTAGTATCAGATTAAGAAGGAATTTTAGATATGCCTTTTAAAAAATATCAAATCTGTCTCTAAACTCAAGGGTTTCTAAGATGCGCAGGTTAGTTCGATCTCTCGAAACTGACGCAGAGCGTGAACAAAGGCTAGGTGCTAACCGTGAGCGTAATGCACTAAGTTTGTCCGCAGAAACTAGCACGCAGCGCCAATTACGACTAGAATTTAAACGAGTCCGCACTACTGCTTCTCGATCTCAGGAAAGTGTGGAACAACGAGAAATGCGTTTAGCTATCGACCGGGACCGTCATTTTTTGTCTCACGCATCCGAAACGGTTACACAGAGGGATCAGAGGTTGAGTCTTCAGAATATCCGCTCTGAGACTGCTCGATCACTTGAGAGCAGTCAGGAGCGTGAGATACGACTTGCGCGTAACCGAGAGCGTCATTCTTTATCTCGCGCTTCCGAAACGGATACAGAGAGAGAGCAGAGATTAAGTCTTCAGCTTTTCCGCACTGAGCCTGCTCGGTCGCTCGAGAACAGTCAGGAGCGCGATACACGCCAAGCAAGCGATCGCGAGCGCCACGCAGTATCTCGCGCTTCGGAGACTTACACGCAGAGAGACTAGCGTTTAAGCTCCCAGAGTATTCGCACTGCCACATCTCGATCACTTGAGAATCCTGAATAGCATGAGACGCGCCTTAGTGCAGACCGCTCACAACATGCTCTAGCTCGGTCTTTGGAGATAGACGAGCAGCGCGAGCAACGCAACGCACTGGCTCGGCAAAGAAATCACGACATGCGTGTTGAGGTGTGTGTTCATTCCACGCAAGAAAAAAATTCATCTAGACCGTATACGTCGCAATCTTCGCAATTCATCCTCATCTGATACTGAGTCTATGGTTTTGATCCTGAAGAGCAACCGTGGGTCAATAAAGAAAGGAGCGCGTTTTCCTATAACCCATTTATTGATTACATCGAACACGGAGACATTGGCACCATGTGTGAGGTGTGTGCACACTGTCACGCGCGTAAGTGGAAGGGAGAGACCAAGGGAATGTGTTGTGTGTCTGGAAAGTTACGACTAAACTCTATGCAAGAGCTACCGGAGATCTTACGAGTTCTTTTGAATGGCGAGCATCCCAAGTCCAACCATTTCTTAAGCAATATTCGAGCCTACAACAGTGCTTTTCAGATGACTTCATTTGGAGCTCATCAAGTCACTAAATCTGGATTCATGCCGACTTTTTACAAAAATGAAAGATCTGGAACGTCTGGAATCGTCTCGCGCATCACGCTGTTTTCCCGTCCCCGGGCTCTTAGAATTCGACATCAGACGTTTCAGATCTTTGATTTTGACGACCTCGTTGTCGCTGGCATAAGCAACAGGATCCGCGTACGAAGTCGCGGGCAGAAGCTAGTTCATTAATAAACAAACATTGTAAAAATAAAACTGTTTACTTAGATCTAAGCACAAACCTTTAAGAGACACGTAAAAATTCATTAAACAAAATTCGCTAACAATTTAAAAGCCTAAAAATTTTGAAAAACAAAACCTTTGAACAACCTTTATACCGAAGTCTTTAAACTGAGTAGCAATTCTCGTAATTTTAATAACGTTCACAGTCTGATCTTAGTCTCAATGTGACAAAAGTACCTCACCCTACATTTTGACAAGTTTTTGACATTTGTTTGTCACCGAGATGAGACTGCGACTAGATTTTGAACGTTTTAAATTCCGGAATTGGCCTTCTGATGTATCTGGTTGGAGATAAAACGTGCCAGTTACAAGTTGTGATACACCGGTCGACTTAGTCGTTCGACATTTAGTTTTTGCTAGCAAACTAGAAGTTGTGTCTCTTTTGGCAAAGTGTTTTTCGGTTAAAATGTATGTTGATAGAAAGTTGTATAAGTTTTAAAAGATTGTGTTTAAAGGATGTGGAGGTCTTATAGGAGGCCAGTATCTATAGTGCTCATTTTGGAAACAAAGTTGTAATGTGCGGCAGTTTTTGACAAACTGCCAATATTATCCAATATATTATTATTGAAAACACAAATAGTCACTCTGAGATAACATGGATTTATTTAATAATACACAACACATTTAAATAATGACATATCCATGTCTGCAAAGAAATCTCTCGAATGGCATAATTACATGAGGCCCACTTAATATGAAATAACAAAATCAGTTTGATTTCAAACATAATGATATACCAACACTTTCTAATCAGAGTAGAAATAATACATACGTAATCTATTACCGTGTACGCAATACTCTTCTGTTGTGAAGAATCACCAGTTTTGTTCCCACAGACCCATTTAGGATTCTGAATAAATACATTCTAACCTCCACATTTTAAATAATAATGTTACAACAAGTTTAGAAGTAAAAGTTTAGAAGGTAAAAGATAAATATTTGTTCAAGACTATGGTTTAATGGAGTCTATCAGACGGTTTAACAGAATATGATATGAATTAATTAAATGTTAATACTAAAACAACAATCAATGTTCTCCTTAATTTTAGTAGAAGGGTTTGTCTTGGTTGTTAGCAGTCTAGAATTGTTAAACTATTTACTTAATTAAAAAAATAAATTCATTCATTCATTAATTCTCTGTCGGACAACGCACTGGATAAACCGTAAATAGTGAAAGTGAAACTCACGAACAAGTTTTGAACATTCACCCCTAAAGGGGTTAAATAGAGCATGAAAGTTAGTATGGAACCCACGACAGAAAATCATAAAAGTCGACCAGCAAATAAATCCCCTCAATATAAGCATATTCTTGCTTAAAAGGTGATCTTATGACTTATGTGTGTTTTCATTGTATGTAATTGCAATAAACATTTCTTTTAAAATATAAACGCAGAATTTTAGTTTCACCCGGTTGTAAAGCCCTACAAACTATCTTAGTAACTTCGTTAATTAGATCAACAGACGCAGTTTCAGTTGCATGCGGCTTCCTGTAAATGTTGCTGACATACAGCCTCTGAGGGCTAGTGGAACGTGGTTTTGATAGTCAACTGGCATTTTGATTATACTAGCATTTTCTCAAGTTTAGTGTGGCTGTTAGGCGTGCTACACACTAGTTCGGGTATGATTCGGCTCAGCCGGGCGGTAAAATCGCGGATTTGGATGAAATTCCGCGGGCGGTAAAATCGCGGATTTGGATGAAATTTGGCACACGCTATACGTGTGCCAAATTTCCGCGACTATGACCGGGGTTAGGAGATAGAATACTTTATTTTCCAGTAGTACATTCCCGTGGGATAATATCCGACCTCCACGCAGGCAAAGCTGCGGACAAAAGCTAGAAAAATATAAATAAACACATCCTTATTTTGTAAGCCCAGAAAATAAATCAATATAATCTCAAAACTCGCAAAAGCAGTAACACCCAACAAACTATTAGTCGCAGATGTGGCGGCCGGCGGGATATCACATGGAGTTCCCTAATTAAGGAAGTTTGATCGAAATACCGGGCATGTGCCGTAACTTGTTATTATGGAAACGAATGCCATTTAACTAAAGTATTCGTTTGGTTTAGGATTTATTATAAAAAAATGATTTGCGCGAGTTATAGCGTGGTATTTGTTTGTAAGTAAGGCAGCTCACCTGATAACTCTTGCTACAAATTCTTGTTATATTTTAAGCGAGAAGAGCCTTTGCTACTGTAAAGATATGCCTTTCTAAGTTTTGACAGCGGGGCTAGCCACCCAGAGTTATATTGTTACAAATAGAGATTTTATTAATATATCCCTGGTTAAGTTATCCCCTAGCTATGTATCTTGATACAACCCTTAAACTTATTTTGTTAACTGTATATACCACCGCAATAATGATGTCTTATATAAAAACGTTTTTGCAAAAAAAAAATAACCGAATTCCAAAAACGACACTACAAAGTGAAAAATAACTTTAATTTCGGAAGTCGGGTGTCGTTGGGTTCGCATTTTCATTGTTTGGTAAAATTAGAGTTAGTTAGCAATGTAAAATTAAAGTTATTTTTCACTTTGTAGTGTTGTTTTTGGAAGTCGGTTGTTTTTTTTTTGCATAAAAGTTTTTATTTTTCACTTTTGAGTTGTAATTTTTCCCAGTAATTTTGGTTTAAAAACCAAACAACTGAATCGTTTTTGAAGAAATTTCTATGGGTCCATTTGGGAAGTATACCCTTTCCAACAAAAAAATATTTTTCAAATCGGTTGGCAAGCAACGGAGTTATGCGCGAACAAACATAAAAAAAAAAATACAAACATCCGAATTGAGAACCTCCTCCTTTTTTAGAAGTCGGTTAAAAATCAACTGCAAACAATTAAATAGAGGTCAATTTCAAGATGCTTGAACGCATTATAATATACCCGTAACAATTCGATATAAGAACTGTTATACCTCCACGTAGCGTTCTAGAATGTGAAGTGACTACTGCACGCTCTTAAGAGATGCATTCGGTATTGTTATCTGCTTTCTCGAGTACATTACATTATATATCCTCCTTCCTACTATAATATTATAAATTTAAAAGTTTGCATGGATGGATGTATGTTTCTTACTCTTTCACGCAAAAACTACTAATAATAATAATTAATAATAATATATATATTTTTTTTTTTATTCATAAGTATAAATTACATAGAAATTACATCATTACAAAGTAACTTAATATTATGAGAAAAATAATAATCTATGCCTAAAATAAATCAAGTGTATATCTTCTAAATATTGGTTTATGGCCTACTGAATTCAATAGCGACCTGCCTGATGTAGGTTTATTCAAACCTGTGTTTCAGGCCATCACTTAACAACGCTGAGTTCTTCAGTGGACTAATATATTACTGAATATAGAGCTAGCATTGGTACATAATAATTATATTTTTAAATAAAAATTGACATAACATTAATAGACTTATTGCATTACTTCTAGCAATTTTTCAGTGCTAAACTGATTTGGATGAAATTTGGCACACAGATGGTTTGTAACTAGGATTAATATATAGAATACTTTTATCCTGATATTCCCACGGGATCGAAACTTATGCGGGTGAAACCGCGGGGCGCAGCTAGTATTATCATATAAGGATTTTAAAAAGGTGGAGGAAGAGTAAAATCGTTTATTTATTTCGCGAGATAATAATAAAAATACACACCAAACAATACAACATCATGCCTGTATTCCCAGAAGGGTAAGGCAGAGATCTACCTACCTATAGAACATACACATTTATCCCAGCAGTAGATAGGGATCGTTATTGTACTTTAACCTTAAATGTAACCGATGTAACATGTTGGCACGCAGGTTTGCACGGTGTAGTGAACAAGTTAAAGTAACTCTTTTTAAAGCTTACTGCCAAGTGTTCTACACGTGCAGCCTATGGACTAATTATACCCAGCGGGCATCAGCGCCCTACGAGTGCAATATAATAATGGTTTCAGGATGCTGTTGGGGTTGCCCCGTTTCTGCAGTGCATCTGCTATGTTCGCGCTGAGTCACGTTAATGGCTTCCATGCCATCATTACACAGAAATCTGCCTCATTGCTCTGCAGAGTGCGGGCGAGCCCCAACACCATCCTGAAAACCATAGCTGGGAGATGCGACTCTTCGATAATGCATAGCATTGTTAAGAGATAATCGAGAGGTAATCTTGTCGCAAAATAACCTAATAATAATATTAAGTTTTACTAACATAGTCATAAGATTTCTGCTTACTAACCCACTATGGATGTTAATGTCCGAAATAAAGGTTGTTTTATTTATTTAAATTAAATGAAGTTTGCAACATTATTTTAGGCATAATGTTGCTATTAATTCTGTGTCTACGTCGACAAGAAATCCGTGATTAGGTTAATCATCAAAAAAAATGTTCATGTAAACATGCAGCTTATCTATACAACGTACAGTACCGCACGTCACTGGTAACATTTTATCCTTGAGCTAGCCTATCGTAGTACGGATTTTCAATAGAATCAGATGCTAGCTTATACTGGTTGTTAAACCACTGAGGTGCGGCATACCGTATGTAGGTACGTACGGTATGCCGCACCTCAGTGGTTTTGGTGGTGGTGGAATCTATGTTTAAAATATTATCGGGGCCAGTAGATAGGTATCTACTAGCCCCGATAATATTTTAAACATAGATTTCACTCGAGTTTATAGTTCACTGTACTGATTTTTATAAAACCATTTTTATATAATATTTTTAAAATTCCATTAAATCCAATCAAAGATTTATGGTTTTATGAAAACAACGATAAAGAAATCCACGACAAAAAGTCATCGCGGTAAAAGGGAAAAATGTTCGTGGTTTGGTTCATTTTACACACGAATCCTATGGGAACTGTGTGCGTATTAATTTTCCTGAGTAGTGTGTTATGTTTCGCAGTCATTGGATTTCTATGTCATTAATACTCATGGGTGATGAAGATTTTTTGAGTAATGTTTTCCTGTTGCGAAGATAACGTGTATCTTTGTCATTATTTTTTCATTTCATAATGCGGCTATCCAAGTGCTTCACTCAAGCCAAAACTTTAAAAATTCTTTACTGTACTTTTGTTAGAAGCAACTTGGAATACGCGTCTGAAATCTGGAATCCATGTTATCACAAGTACATTGATCATATCGAGAGCATCCAGAAAAGGTTCATCAAGTATTTGTGTTATCATCAGAAAGTGCCCTACCGGTCTGGAGATTCGATCTCTGTAAGAAGTATCATATATTACCCCTAATTAATTGGCGTTCAATCTCTGACTTCATTTCATTATTAAAAGTATTCAATAATTCTATTAATAACTCCGATATTCTATTCAAATTTTATTTTAACGTTCCCGGAAGGTCGAAGCGATGGAATGCACCGTTGCGGGTTCCATTTAAATCTACGAATTACAGGCAAAATTTACAATGCGTGCAAGTAGAAACTTTAATGACATGTGTAAACAGCATGATTTTGATCCTTTCTTAACGGGTGTCTCCTCGGCCAGGAAGTGCCTGAGCCTTGGCTTTTTTAATTAAGATTTTGTATGTTCAGGTTTTTATTCTTATATTTGTTTAAACTTGAATGTTATATTATTATTTTTTTCTCCTTCTTTTTTGATAGCTCTGTTGTGTTGTTCACACTCTTTCTTTCCAATCTGTTTTTAGAAGTGATGACTTTTAATTAGCTGTCAGTCTCACATACAATTTTTTATTCTGTTTGTTTTAGCTGTAAGTTATTCATAGTTAATAAATAAATAATCATGATCCTTTTGCTCTTAAGCCAATATTTATTTTAGAGGTCAGCGCAGTACCTCTTTTTGTCGATGTACATTATTAGCCGTCATCTAAGTACTAACCATCTTTCGACCAATGTCATATCACACGTTCTTACTTTCTTAGGGGATTTTTTTTATTTTCATTTTTAGTTACTTTTATACCACAGTATAGCTACAATATTAGTGGGGACTCCTACCTATGGAATAATAACTTTGCTGAAAACTTGAACGAACGTATCTTTGGTATCTTGAAAGAAGTCGTGGCACTTTTGATACTTTTGGCACTTTTGACCCCTCGATAATATGATGTACTTTAACTTCAATTCAATAATGATGGTTACATTAAATCTTTGGCTGTAAGACACTTCAAATCTCACGCTATTTTTAACACATTCAAGTCCAACAAACCATCTACCACAACCTCACCAAAATCCTCCGTTCTAGATTACCCTAGAAACAAGCTCCCATATTGGTGTGGCGATTTCTATCACTAATCGCTAACCGTTGACAACGTTATTTATTGATGAGCGAGCAATTAATCATGATCACTTGTCCAAAGGGGTTCAGTTTCACTTAGCGCCTGTTTGCTTTTTGCGATTTATTTTGAGTAAATCCATTTTGAGTGATATGCAAAGCTGGTTTTGGGTTTCACATCAAAAAACAATAGAATTTGGTTTCTACTTAAATATAGATGATAGTAACCGATTTCTTACTTACTTATCTATTCTCTAATTGAGTCCTAAGCCAGTGCGCATTTCAGAAACAGAAACAGTGAGATGTTTACAGAATCGTCCGGCAGTTCTGTCTTGACTACTCTTGAGATATTACCGGCATTATTACAAAACAAGATTTACATTTACAAACTGGTTTAAAACTCCGAGCCATTTTTTTAATTTCAACTTTATTCCTACTACGGTGAAGTTCTTAATACAAAAACTGATTTAAACCCGAGTCTAAGTTGTTAATTTTGTGTTAATAATTCAGTAGATTTTACATTTTTACTGTGGTGCCCACTATCATAGTGTTCAAAGAGTGACAGTCAGTAGACAGTGGTTCAGTCTGTTTACATCCGTGTTCTCAAATGATGCACAACTGTGAGTCTCGTCTCAAATACAGAATGTGAATGTGGATAGTTCTGAATGATTGTTTCGTGGAAACTTCAACCACCAATATGTGTAATGTATTTCAGTGGTTGTCCTGATGACCGTGGCGAAAAGACCGCCAATTGTAGATTTCATGTTTTCATAAAAATAAGAAAACATAAAAAACTGGTGGTTTTATTATTCGATTTTTTTTTAATTGTTCGTTTTTGTCTCGTATTGTAAAAAACACGAGACAAAAACAGTAATTTTCTATTGAATTTTAAGATTTTCAAGTAGTTAAGACAAGGTTCGTATTTTTTTTTTTGGTAGGTTTCACACAGCATAGAAAACACGGCTCAGATATTAATAGGATAGGGCACGCCACGATAGCGGCGGTAAGACCCCTCTTTGAGGAGTGGCTAGAGAGACGTCACGGCGTTCTCACCTACCGCCTGACGCAAGTCCTCTCCGGACACGGATGTTTCGGGAGGTTCCTGCACATAATCAGGCGGGAGGAGACGCCCGGGTGTCACCACTGTTAGGATCGCCCAGAGGACACGGTGGAGCACACGGTGGAGGTCTGCCCTGCTTGGGCAGAGCACCGCCGTGTCCTCGTAGAGGCGATCGGCAGCGGCGGCGACCTCTCGCGTCCGGCCCTGGTTCAAGCCATGGTCCGGGGCGAGAGAGAGTGGGAGGCAGTCACCTCCTTCTGCGAAGCAGTCATGCTAGCGAAGGAGGTGGCGGGGTGGGAGAGAGAACGCGCCTTGCGCACCTCACGCCTCAGCCGCCGCGGGAGACGCTCCGGGCGTCGGGAGCCGCGTGACGACTCCCGGCCACCGTAGGCGCGGGCCTGCGGGCGGAGAGTAATGGGTAACTCACCGTCCGATCAGGACCAGGCCCGTGCCGGACGGCGTGTTGTGTTCCACGCGCGCCTCAAAGAGATGTCAGCATGAGTGACGGGGCCCCATAGGGCCGTAGCCTGCCAGGGTAGCGGGATTGTCCGAAAGGGTTACCGCTGCCCTGGAACATAAAGGGCTAAGGAAGGAACACGGGTGGGTTTTAGTCAGTAAGAGTCTGACACTCCCTCCTGCTCCACCCAGAGCGGGAGGAGTCATTTGATGATTTCCCGTCCTCAAAAAAAAAAAAAAAAAGATATTAATAGGATTACTGTGAGCTATTTATCTGTATTGTAATGATTGATAACAAGAATGAACAGAAATCAATAAAACCAGTAGTTTAATAGAAATTATTATGTTTAACATTGTATAATGTTTGTGAACAATGGCAATCTACAAAAGACGCAAGTCTAGATGAAGCAATAAAAATAATCATATATACGAAAACATGGGCTACATATCTCGTGTTTATATAGCCAAACTTTTGCGCTCTATAAAGAGCAAAATACATAGCCAACATAAAAGTATAATATAAGTATGACATCATAAAATCAACCCAACTTGACCCGCCTAATATCGTCTCGTTTTATATGTTCTATGTTAACTCATAGTTTTATGTTTGGGAGCTGGCTTAAAGGAAAGGCGGCATTGGGTTTGTTACTTAGTTTCAAATGCTTCTTGGAATTTGTTATTATAAGAATGTTATTGAGATGTTTAGAGGTTTAAGCATCTTTCTTTTAATTACATTGTCAATTACGAATCTTGGTACCAACGGAAGTGCCGTTGGTAACAAGATTCGGTGACCAACCACACTGTAATTGGAGCAATTTTTTCACAAGACCTGTTAATATACCAAAGCGTATATATCGGTCGTCCATCCATCTAGCTGGGGGCGTCCCATACTACGCTTGCCGATAGCAAGTCTGCTATTACAATAGTGTCAGAATGGTCTATCATTGATTTCATAATTATTGATTTTGACAAGTTGGTAATCTACTAACATAATGACGTCATTATAACTTTCTAGTGGTCAACCACTGACACTCCATTGAAAGAAATTACATAGAATGGTAATCTCGTACATAATGATAAATGAATGGCTGACTTACATAAAACACTTGACTTGTATAAAACACTAATAAATAATATGTAAAAATATATATAAATGAAATCTGGCATAAATAAAATAGTGGTAGTTTTTCGAAAACCATTTCTACTAACGGGTTTTATAATAATGGCAATACGACAATGTCATTATGACACAATTTTATTACGAGACCATTGACCGACCAATGATCGCCATTCAGAATTTAGCAGATTACGAACTTTTAGCAAAATGACAATGGGATGGGAATGGGATCGCAGGACTCGTCTGCTCCACGGGCCATCGGTCCTTAAATAAACGATGCGACTCAAACCTGTAATAACGAAACCAAATATTGAAACAATGTAGCTGCTACTGTTGCTGTGTAGCAGGTTGAAATATCATATTATTCTGATATTTTTAAGTTATCTTTTGTGGTTTAGACCTCCCTGTCTACTATTTAAATAAGTGCACTGAATAATATATGAGCAATAATAAACCAAATTACTTGTTTGGTTATTTAAATTACTAAGTTTATTGCGTTTTGTTTTTTGATTAATTTATCAATAACACATTTGGGATCATTCACACTTTAGTTGTGGCAAAGCACCGTAAAATGTAATTGAACCGAATAATGAATGACGTATTCGAATAATCATAACAGCGCGATATAAATAAAAAAGTCCGTTAAAAGGATCTTATTTGGATTAATATTATAAATAATGAGAATCATCGTAGCGGTACAAAACCAACATTGAATTCTCTGAACTTTGTAAATATTCCACACGTTTTCCCGTAAAACAACGAACCTACAAAGGAATACAATATAACTTTGAAATAACACCGCGCACCAAAAACATGAACCTTGCGACACCCCTAATAAAATTTCCAAAAACTATTCATATTTTCGCAACTCACAAAAGTTATTCAACTTTGTAATAGATATTCGGATGGGACCCTAAAAACTTCGACAGGCGGGCCACCACTAAAATGCTACACCTCACCATCCATCATAAGTTGGTCTATGAAACGCGTTAGATGAAACAGTGTATGTTAAGACAGAGATGGAATGGAAGGGTCACGGCGACTGGTCACATCTGCTCTTGAAACTTATATCTAGACGTAATGTTTTATTTGACGCAACAGCGGGGAGAGAAATAAAGTAAGGAATTGCGTTGCTTGCTATGAGCGTCAAAATACTAAAGTTGGGAAAGGACCGTGTATGACGCAATCTTTGTGAAAAATAGTTCAGTAAAAAGATTTTGTAGCACAATATCTGATAGCTGAAATTGTGTGTACTTATACCTATATCATCCAATATGAGTAGGATTCTGAAAAGTTCCAATAGTGTATCTAAATTGTTACTATAATCATTAGTAGGTAGATTAAGAAACTTGTATTAATATATTATGAAGTATCTTTCTCTCTTTATCTTTAACTCAATAGTCAGGTCAGGCTTAGAATACTAGGGCACGCCATGATAGCGGCGGTAAGACCCCTCTTTGAGGAGTGGCTAGAGAGGCGTCACGGCGTTCTCACCTACCGCCTGACGCAGGTCCTCTCCGGACATGGATGTTTCGGGAGGTTCCTGCACATTATCAGGCGGGAGGAAACGCCCTGGTGTCATCACTGCCAGGATCGCCCAGAGGACACGGTGGAGCATACGGTGGAGGTCTGCCCTGCTTGGGCAGAGCACCGCCGTGTCCTCGTAGAGGCGATTGGCAGCGGCGGCGACCTATCGCGTCCGGCCCTGGTGCAAGCCATGGTCCGGGTCGGGAGGGAGTGGGAGGCAGTCACCTCCTTCTGCGAAGCAGTCATGCTAGCGAAGGAGGTTGCGGGGTGGGCAAGGGAACGTACATCACGCCTCAGCCGCCGCATAAGACGCTCCGGGCGTCGGGAGCCGCGTGACGACTCCCGGCCACCGTAGGCGCGGGCCTGCGGGTGGAGAGTAATGGGTAACTCACCGTCCGATCAGGACCAGGCCAGTGCCGGACGGCGCGTATGTGTTCCACGCGTGCCTCAAAGAGATGTCAGCACAAGTGACGGGGCCCGATAGGGCCAAAGACTGCCAGGGTAGCGGGATCGTCCGAAAGGATTACCGCTGCCCTGGAACATAAAGGGCTAAGGAAGGAACACGGGTGGGTTTTAGTCAGTAAGAGTCTGACACTCCCTCCGCTCCACCCAGAGCGGGAGGGGTCAATTGATGATTTCCCATCCTGAAAAAAAAAAAAGGCTTAGAATACTGCAGCATAGTTTGGACTCCATTCTACGAAATACATAAACGTCGATTGGAATCAGTGCAGAAAAGATTTCTCTGGCACTTGTCATATCACTGCAATATGGTCAGAAAACTAACTAGTTACAACTCTCGCTTGAATCATTTCAAACTTTTGAGTCTAGAATATCGCCGTATGATCCTAGATCATCTGTTCCTTTACAAAATATTAAACACTCACGTTGATTGTCTGCGGTTACTCAGTCAAATTAATATAAATGTGCCTTCCAAACTTGCTCGTCTGTCTAGATATCAGTTGCTTCGTGCTAAGGGCTTTAAAATAAATCTGGGTAATTTTTCCACCATTAACAGATTGCAGGTTCAATTTAGTCGCCAGTCACGCTCACCCAGTGTAGATATTGATGTCTTACTCTTTGCGTAAATTCAGGTATGTCTTGCATAGGGCATTATCACAAAAGTGAAATTAAAAAAAAAATGTATTTTAGTTTCTTTAGCCTTTTTCATTTCCATAAAGATTTGGAAAACTTGGTGTGTTATAGTCTATTATCAGTTTTAGTATTAGTTTTTTGGATGAGAATTAGTGAGCTTTCAAAGGAAGGCTTACTGGTTTTTAACTAGAATATCACAAAAAGAAAAAAAATCATGATGCTCTCGATATTTTGTCGCAAGTGTCATGTATCTGCATTTATATAACATTTAATCTATCTAGCTTATAAGTAAAATCTGTTTTGTTACTCCTTCTATGTTTAGTGCAGCCTTTAATTAAGGCTACACTATAAAATGTAAAAAAAAGCATGGAATCTTTAGCATTTATTAAGGTGTATGCTTTGTTGGTTGTCCTTAAATAAATAAATAAATAAGCATCATTAAATTCTCGTATTAATTATGCCTGCCACTCAATATTTAGGGTTCGGTAATGCGTCTGATTAGATACTAATACGTCTCAGTAAATGTTGATAGAATTTATGACTATGATAATAATAATATGTTGAAGGTTTATTAGTAGAGTACCAAATTCACAAAAGTAGAATATTTTATCACAAATATGGTATTTATGATGAAATATTTCACTTCTGTGAATAAATTCTCAATTTTTTATTTTATTTTATGTAATAAAAGTTGGATCCAAATATGAAGTATCTAACATGATTGAAAAAGTTATAGTTACACATAATTCACATACATTACCTACGTTATACGTTTTATTAAATACGTGATCTTTTGCTACATAATATGTAAAATTGACAAAAACGAGTAACAACCAAAAATAAACTTGTAGAAACGTCTAATGACAGAGTAGGTAATTCACACTTTTATCAAAACTTTTTTGATTTTACATATTTTTCCTTCATCCTATAATTACCAGAACTGGCTCAAGTATATTTTTCTTTGTGCCAGAGAACTTCGCAGAATCCTCTTCGTGTCTTAAGTTCTAAGCCAAGAAAATCTTCCAACATATTTTTCCATCAGAGGAAAAAGTCATGTTGCCATTAACTCAAGTCTTATCAAGTATTGAACCAACTTACCGTGATGTCTTGCGAAAGCGACCCTTAAGTGCGTGTTAAGTATTACTTTAAAAGCTTAAGACGTGCTCAAACTTTTTTTAAGACCAGGATTTTATTGTTACATTTGCTTACTTTGATATCCAATGCTTAATTGGAAAAGTTCAGCTTTACGGATTTTCATATGAATGTTGCAAGAATGGTTTTCGTTTCGAGAATTTTCGGGCTTGGGAGACAATAGGTTTTGCGATACCTTGCAAATTCCATTGTCTCCTAAGCCAGAAAAGTCTTGTAATCTGCGAATTTTGAGAGTCATTTGAAGGAATTTGAGGGCTAAAATACTTGCTGATTGTCCATCGTACAATAGAGCTTCCTATAACGCATCCTGTAGAGGTTTTAGCAAAATTTTCATTTCGGCAGAATTTCATATTTTACTTGTTAATTAAATACTTGTGTTGAGGATGGCTATAGGATGCTTGTAATTGAAATACGATCACAGCTTTAGAGTATATTTTAACCATTTTTCACACACACTGACATTAAAAAAACAAAAGAAAATATTTATAGAAAAATAAACAATCAATATAAAAAAGGTTGGTTGCTGGTCGTCAACAACTTGACTATAGAAAAATAATTATTTTGATAAGTCTCAGTCTCAGGAGTTTTCTAGCTGATAACGATTTGGCACGACTAAATAAATTTTCGTCAAACCAATCTATAATTGTTGTAACAATCATGTGTCTTTTATTTTCAGAATCCATTCGATTGCAAAACTATGTTCGAACTTGTCGATTAATTTTAATTATAATAATAATAATAAAGCTACTTTCCATTGTCTAATTTACGTACGTTATGATTGATATAAACCAACAAAACTCAAATTGAAGTTAAAGTATAAAACTTTTTTGCACAGCTTCTGCTCTTGGAGAATTAACGGGAACCTCGAAACTTATTTGAAATGTAAAAACAACAGAAAACGTCTCTGTGAGCTCTGTATAAAATAATTTATATCCATCTGGGAAGAAAGAAAAACACAGAATACTGTTACTTACCACTTTTACATTATGAGCGAGTTAAGAATTGGAGCATACCTTTGCATTCTATTTTATGTATTTGATCTTAAAAGAATTGTGGTAATTCAATAGATTTATATTATATCCGCTAGTGGACGTATTTGACGACACGATTGGCGCAGTGGTTAAGCAATTGACTGCTGCGCTGTGTGTCGCGGGTTCGATTCCAATATTTGTATGACCTACAATTAGTTGTTCCGGGTTTGGCTGTTTGTGTGTTTGAATGTTTGTAAACGCACCCACGATACAGGAGAAATCCCTAGTGTGGGGCAACGTTTTTTCAAAAAAATAAATAAATACATTATGGCCCTGATTCCCTTGTTCACAAACTAAACTAAATTTAAGTTCTGTGCATCTTTTTCTTTCTATTTCATTAAGAAAAGAACAGAAGATAAAATATTAGTTTACTCCTGTCAAATTAAGATACTCCATAGACAGATTAGACGTGATTAAAAACATGGCTGCTAAAAATACGTCAATTTACGTCAGGGGCTGACTAGTTTGGCAGGACTAAACTAATATTTATCTTCTGTCCTTTTCTAAATTAAATAGAAAGAAAAAGATGCATTGAACTTAAATTTAGTTTAGTTTGCGAACAAGGGAATCGGTGCCTATGCCTGTTTTTGGGATTCTGTGACCCACTAACTAATCGCTATCATTTTATTTTTCCCTCGAAATTGTCTCAAAAACCGTTCCTGCTCCAACATTCAGTACAATTATGTAAGCTTCACCAGGTTATTACTCTAGCACCAACACCCCCGCTCTACTTTTAAGTTCACATTCTATTACATCTGTAACTCTTCAGGAGGCATCAGCCATCTTTCTACGAAAGAGCCATTTTTTTTCTCGTGTCAGTTCAAACTGTATGAGACAATCTAAGCCAGCAAGGCGGTGGAGGGGCTGTCTGGTCAGTGTGCGGGATACTTGGCGTCAGCTAAATGAAGACCTAAAGGAAAGCGCGCTGCTGGATATTTAACTCTCAGCACTAAGCCGAGCGTTTAAAATCCTATAGCACAATTTTATTTAAGCGTTGGTTTAGGTGTCATGTCACCTAGTATTAATGAAACTGACAATAGGATACCAACGGATATTAATATATTATAACATCACTTAAGTATTCCCATCTCTAAACAGAACTCCAATACAATATATGTTCAGGTTTCAAATTCCCATTGTTTAGTATAACTGACAACCTGAATATTACCAGTTTTACCAGCCATTAACTTGGTATACGTAGTTTGTGCGATGGACCGAATACAATAATGGTGTAAGACGAGGTTGACAGTCGTCAGGGTTGGTATTTGATTGTAATTTGTCTATAAGTGGACCTTTTGAACAATAGGGTCATGGACCCTATAATTCAAAAGGCCTATTATAATATTAAAAGGCGAATTATAATGGCTATAACCATGGGTTTATAGCTATTATAATTCGTTGCCATGGTTCTTGTGACATTTTATTTATTTATGTGATTGCGGTTATTATTTTCATGATAGGTGCCACTTTTTTAATAGTACAATACATTTTTTCACGTTTTCTATCCATCCTAAAGTTGCCTGACAGTTAGCACTAAAATCAAAACCTAAAACTGTATCCTTAATTCCCCTCATTGCTTTGTGTTTTGGAAACTACTCAATCTAACTACTACTTATTGAATACAAGATTTACTTGCTGCGTTGATTTGCAGATAAACATTCAAACAGTTATCTGGAGCAAGTGGATCTGAGGTAATTGGACATGCTAGATTTGTATCCCTACCTGTGATTCAGAAAATAACTTAATGTAGAAATTTATTTTTACTGCAATGAGCATGGTATTTCCTTAAAATGATCCCCACCTACACTATACTTACAATTTCATGAGAAAATTTATTTTCGTTTTCCTTAAACAAATATAATAATACTTTTTCCTACCTATTGCTTGGGTGTCTTGTGAAGTAAACAGCGTAGGTATACACCATACGTTTATTGAAGTATCTTTTCATACAGAATTAACGATCTCTAAATAGCTACAACGAATATAATAGTTACTTGCGAACGTCTTCTATTAGCAAGATGAGGAGTACATCAAAGTTTTATACCTATTATTTATTTATTCATCAGCCTACAGCAGTCCTCTGCTGGAAATTTATGCTTAAACGCACGCCGCGCCATTCAACTCGGTTCTTGGGAACTTTTAGATATAAATAAATAAAAACTTTAGCGCCATAAAAATTACAGAGATTTTACATTGGCCCCAAACTAGGCACCAGGTTTACCATTTAAACATTTATTTTAAAAACATGATCGAATCAATAAAAGTATAATGTGTTTGCTTCAAATTACAAAAAAAAAAATATATGAATAAAATCTAAGAATCAAAATTAAAGAAAACATAACAATCAAATCGAGAATTAAAAGAAAATAATAAAAATAAAACTAGAAAAAGAAAAACGCGATTATTATGTGAATGAGTGTGAGTATAAGTGTGTGATCGTGTGTGTTGTGAATGAGTGTAAGTGTGTGTGATCATGTGTTGTGAATGAGTGTGAGAGTGTGTGATCATGTGTTGTGAATGAGTGCGAGAGTATGTGATCGTGTGATGGTGTTTAAGCGTGAGTAGGTGTATGTGAGACAAACGAATGAATTGTATTTGTGCAAAAACTATTTAACCACTGTAATAATCTTTTCTGCTTAGTCATATGACAAGTTTAGTAACCAGGATGTTAGTGTATTTTTTATTTGTTTGCGAGTGCAGTTTCTTATATTGCACTGTTTGATCACCGCGTTATAGACCGGTGTACGAAGGTTATATATTTAGTCTTTTTGACATTTAGTGTCAGCAAATTCGTGTTGAGCGATTTAGTGATCCTGATCATTCCTGCTTCTGCTTTCTTGTATATGTCTTCCCAATAGGTTCCGTGAAATACTATAACAGTGTCGTCTACGTAGCAAATGAGGTCAGCGTTTGGGATGGTAATTTTGAGTACCTATATCGTCCATGTATACATATAGTAAATAGTGTTGGGCCGAGTATACTCCCCGGCGGGACTCCCAAGTTGATTTCCTGTTCATCGCTGACTAGATTATCAACTCTGACACATTGTCGTTTGTTGCTCAGGTAACTACGAAGCCAGTCAAGTGTTGTTCCTCTTATTCCTAACCTTTCGAGTTTTCTAAGAAGGATAGGAATAGAGATGGTGTCGAACGCTTTAGCAAGGTCTAAGAATGTTCCAAGACAACGTTCACCACCATCTGTATGTTTAGATGTTATATTCGTTAGCAGTTCGATCGCATTAGTGGTTGATTGTCCTTTTCTAAACCCAAATTGTCTTTCTGAGAGAAGTGAGTGATTTTCTAGGTAATTAACTAAACGGTTAGGTATTCATTAATTTCTCGAGGACTTTTGAGAAAATGTAAAGCAGAGATATAGGTCTGTAACTATCCGGGGAGTTCTTAGGACCGGTTTTATGAATCGGAGAAAGTTCTGGGAAAACTCCTGACGACATACTCAGATTGCAAATGTAAGTGAAAGGTTCCAAAATAATGGTCCTTATCACTTTGATTAGAGACGGTTTAATGCCATCTAGACCAGGTGCACTAGCGTGTTTGAGGTTTCTTATAATAGAGTCAACCTCATACATATCTGTAGGCGTCGTGAACATTGAATCAACGGGTGAGATGTTTGTGTCGATATATCAGCAGATAGTGCTTCTTCAGAAATTGATAGTCGCTGAAGTTTGCGCTCAGATAGAATTTCGCCCACTGTTGTAAAATAGTGGTTACAGTAGTTAAGCGATGCCTGTGGTGTACTTTTCGCTTTTAGTAGATCAGCAGAGTCATTTCTTTTCTGTCGTATCTCACATATTCATATGTCTTTTATAGTACTCTACACTTTCTTTGAGTTTCCTCCGTTGTCTTCTAAGGCTTTGCTTTCGTAGTATTTCTTCGCTTTTCGTAGAATGTCTATAAAGAAGTTTCTGTACCTAGTATACGAAAGTTTAAGAGTGTCATTTTTGGTTGTACTTCGAACGGCTACTTTTAATGAAATGAGTGTGAGTGTTTACTGCAGAACTGATTATATTATTGAAACATTCTAACGCCTCATTTAAATCGCTTTTGCTGGTAACGTTGGTCCAATCGACCTTTTGTAGATCAGCAGATAGAGCTGTATTTGTCTTCAATATTTAGGCCCGAATTGTTAAATATATCGTTTATTCAAAATTTAATTAATTTGTTACTTTTTAAATGGGTCCCTTTCAACTGTTCCGAAGGTAACCGAACTATTTCCGAACGTAACGATTGTTTTGTTTTTGTTTCAGAGTCATCCACCATGGTTGGGAAGGTGTTCATTTTCTTCGCATCAGTAGCCCTGAATATCGGTAAGTCACTTTTTTATTCTTTATTAGCCATTGGTGTGCCACTGTTTGGCAAAGGCCTCCCTACTGTCCTTTTATCTCTCTCTATCCAGAGCTGCCTGCCAAGGACTGGTAAGTCACATACAAGTACAAAAATTTATGAATACCTATCTACAGTCAAACAAACTATTTGGTATACATACAGGCAGCTATCTAGCTAGTAAATTACTTTTTAAAGTTAATGTGCAGAGTAGTCAATTAGGATCTATCGTTTCGCTAAAAACGTAGTTACGCACACAATAAAAATGAAAATTGGCAGTGTAGTAGAAAGATGAATACGTATGCCTGAATACCAAATAATGTATTCGACTGTACATAACAGCGCGTAGACTAGCGCAGATTTGACCCTGATTGGTTCACAACAATTATTTCAAGACCCTACCTTTGTGTTACAGACACAAAGGTTGGGTCTACTATAAAACACCGTTAATATGTGCCTTAAATATTGCTTATATTATGAACCGCCATTTCTCAACCGACAAAATGTAGGACCTCTCAACGACATCTACATTTCCATACTTACTAATATTTTTAATGAGAAAGTAACTCTGTCTGTCTGTTACTTTTTCACACCTTAACAAGCTGGGTTGATTTGGCACACAAATAGCCCATGACCTGGTTAGAATTTAAGACTTTTTACCCCGGTAGTACGTTCCCGTGGGAAAATTTCCGACCTCCACGTTGGTGGAACTGCAGGCAAAACTAGTGGTCCATGAATTATATTGGATCTAATTTTCATTATTTATTCCAACCCCTTTGCACACAAAGAAAACAAGGAAACTTATTATAAAAAGCAATCCGCAACGTCAGGTAATTTTTTACCCGTAGAACAATGGGCAGGTAAACATATTACCTATATTTATTCACAAAATAATTTCCATAACAGCCCAGTTCTGGAATGACAGCGTTACAATTTTGCAGCCAGTGCAACGTTTTAATTATGCCGCGAAATTAATTCGGGATCAAGTTTGGCGCTCCCATTTGTGTTTGGTGCCTTTCTTAAAACTTCGTTTTAAACGATTTTTCGTGCATGACGTCATGTGTACATTCACGTACAATTAGTTTAATTCGTTCCTAATTGTATTATCCGAAAAGTGAGTTTTTTTACTTTTTCACCTGCTTCGTAAGGTTGTCTTGCAAAAGCAATGGTTTGTAGAATTGGTTCTTAGAGACTAATTCTGGTTCACAAAATAAAATATTCGGATAAATATTGTTAAACTAGGGCATAATACCAAGAGAAGTAGTAGTGACCTCATTTGTGCTATCAGCACAAATGAGGTCACCTATTAGGTCATAGTTTTAATCAATCAATTAATGTACCAACTCACTCGCCGCGGGAGGAAGACCTGGAGTCCCGAAATACAGGGCTGCCCTAGTTTAGGCTCCAGTCCACTCCATCTATTCTAATTAAGTCAGTACTGTGTTTTGATTAGCGTGGAAAGTAAATGAATTTTTACTTTACTTTACTTTTTAATCCGTCGGTCAAGCATGGTGGTTGTATAACATTGCCAGAGCAATATTAATTGTTACAATAATATCAGGCATATTCGTTTTAAATAGCGGAGAGTTATGATGATAATGACTAAATGACATTTAGCATTTTTCTCCAACAAACACATTTCCTCCAATGCCTCGAAAAAAGACGACTTACAAAAAACCACAGCACCTACATTTAAAAACACTAAACCCACCACTCGCAACCGACAAATTGTCTCGCAATCAGGACGAACTCAATTAGACGAAGTAAGAAACACAAACAGTTTTCACTTCCCTTAGCAAGCGAGAGACGAAAAGGAAAATATGGCGGCTTTGGCTTAAGAACACAAAGGCTTAACCGCTTGTCATCTCGTGCAAATTGTAACAGTTAACCGGGAGGGCTTTATGCTTTCTGAGTGATGAGTTACGAGACGCAGTTACAAAACATTGTTATGAAATTAAAGCTTAATTTGTGAACGAAGCGTTACTTGTAATTCGAATGTTTAATTTCGAAATAGCATAATACTAAGTTTTCTATCGGTGTATTCGCTAGTTATTGTAACTCAAATAGTTGATGTTTGAAGCAGTTTTCACTTTAATTCGGAAAACTTATTTTATGCATAAAATAATGTTACCAAGATAAAGTAAAACAAATGAAACAGCACAGATTAAAACGATTTAAACGCCATTCACAATTCCATTAAAAAAGAAGAACATACAACTAACAAAAGATTTTTTGATGTAATCGTTTTGGAGTAGGTAAGTAGTCAGGCAACTGGAACCGCTGTCAAACTGAAACCACGATCCTAGATCCATTTTTTTTAGGTGACTATGTTCCGTTCACCCCTTCAAGAAGCACAAGCCACTACTGTTTGGGAAAGAAAATCAGTAGCACCATCACCACGGTTGGCAAATGTTTTTAGATAGCACTATTTTATTCTTAACAAGATGGCTGCACCTTACGTTTTATGCTCTTAACTCAATTTTCAAGTTACCTGTCACAGTATCTAAGGGAAAAAACGAATTATATAACATCACGCTTGTATACCCCATAGGGTTAGACAGAGGTGAGCCAATTTTACAACCAAATTTCGCCAGTTTCGTGTAAGATTTATGTAATAGAGGGTTCGCCTATAAATTACTGTCAACCGGGCACACTTTAAGACTATGAGCTGCTGAAAAAACCGTGATTGAAAAGGCAACAGCACTTAGCCTGATCTAGGAACCGAACCTCATGCGTAGCAGTAGCGCCAGCGACCACTACACTAACGAGGCCAAACCAATAACTTAAATTACTATACAATTATCACGAGCTTCAAATACGCTACGACTCATTTGTATCAAAACGAATTAATTTAAATTGCATTGAAATTGAGAAGGTATTGATGATAGTATGAATGTCCATTGCAGAATTCAATTTCGAATTATATGTATGTAGTGGTTGTTATTGATTTTGATTAGTATCGGAATTCATCACACTGGTACCTGCCGACCTTAGTAACATCATTCTGGTGACATGCGACAAGGGCAGGAAGATGACGAAGATGACATCCTCTTTCTATATTCTTCTTCTTTTATCGCTTCTCATATCTACACCGATATGAATAAAACTTATGAGTTATGTTGTGGTAAAATACTCGTAAAAGCCGGTCAGCAAGATGGTAGCGGGGCTGGCTGCGAAGCCCGCAGGGTAATTGCGCAATACACTATTAGTAGCAATTGGCGTCATTTTGACAGTTCTACAAAATTCATTGCGTTATTTACGTTGTTGAGCAGACATATTTTTGAACATATTGTTACGAGCTTCGGGTTCGTGACAATTAAAAATGCCGATAAAAATTACCAAAAGTTACACTTTAATTAATCAACACTAACAACAATTCAAAACACACACTAATTATAAAACACAATCACTCTTAAGTCGCACTTGAAGATCGCTTTCGATGTATTCGCTTGTATCGCAAAACCAAGTCTGCTTGCTCGCGGCTATTTCCGGCCTTATATAGTGCCGCAGATAGTTCCAGAACCTTCTATTGTAGAACCGTCTAGAATGTTCGAGTACATACCGGCCCCGACTGACTAGATGTCGATAGTTCTAGTAAGTTCTAGCTTCGACATATCTACTCGTCAATAGATGGCGCTGACGGATGGCGTGACTATTAGTTCTACTATTCCATAATAGATGGCGCCAGTTAGTTCTGCCAATCCACAATAGATGTCGCCAGTGGTAACTAATGTCACCGTGTATCAGGCATTAATTGGGGCGCGTAACACTGCCCCCTCCTAAGACATGCTCGTCCCGAGCATTATCGGCTCCATAATAACGCGCCAGTCGATCCACATGGACGATCTTAGGAGTACCTCTTGCACCTCTACTACGAGTCTGAGGTCCCTTTACAGCTGCACAACTTGTACATTTGCGACACCAGTCCTTGACATCGTCCCGACAGTGGATCCAGTAAAACCGTTCTCGTATCTTCAGTAGAGTCCGTTTTACTCCCAGATGACCTCCTGAACAACCATTATGGTACAGCTGTAGCACCTCCGGTACTTGAGCTTTAGGGACAACCATTTGCAAATGACAGCTGTCTCCCCGAGCATTTTCCCATTTACGGCACAGGACTCCATCCTGAATCACTAAGCTGTCCCATTGGGCCCAATAGCTTTTTGTGATCGAACTCATCGCTGAGACGTCGCTCCACCTGGGCTTAGGAGCTCTGGCCTTCATCCACTTCAGAATCGGCTTGATGTCCGAATCTTCCTGCTGTGCACGTTGTACGCTTTCCTTCCACTCGTTGCTGAAGTCTGTCTTGAGCATCCTCACAGGTACAACTTCTTTACTCTCTTGCCTAGTCTTCAAGGCGGCCGTCTCATCCTTCCGCTGGTTGACATAAGTACGGTCCTGTTCGGACCGCGCATGCGCTTCGCGTCGCACTCGCTCCAACTTTTTCTGTTCCATGTCAACCGCGCGCTTCAATTCTTCTAAACGTTCTAGAAGGGCTTGCTGTTCCTGGTGAGCCATAAGCAACGCCTTCTGCTGGTGCTGAAAGTCCTGGGTGGTGCTGTTAGCTGCATTGCCCTCTGGAGATCGGCCGTCTTCCCTTTCTGCAGTTCGCTTAGGGCAACTGGATCGAAGGTGGCCCTTTTCCCCACAACCGTAGCACCTAGGGCTGTATCCTTTATTGCGGTCGCGAACTGTAGCCGCTGCAACCTCCCTGACGCGATGGGAACGATGATCCTGCCGCACGGCTTCCACCTCCAGTGCATGGGCCAAGGCGTCCTTAAGCATCCCGTGGTGCCCGAGCCTCACAGCAGCTCTTACTTCAAGGTCACGGATGCCGTCGATGAATGCCTGCACCAGGTTAACATCAATAAGCGCAGGTACGGACTGGTAAGCTTTACGCACCAGCTTCTCCACTTCAAGGGCCCACTGCTGCAGGTTTTCATTACTGCGTTGCACGCGATCCTTGAGCTGCGCACGAAACACGTGTTCCAGGTGAACATCGCCATACCGAGCCTCCAATGCCTCAAGGAGCTGCTCGTAAGTCACTTCCTTACCGAGAGCTTCCAGAACAGTTAAGGCCTGGTCGCGCAGGCCTAGGGTGAGGGCAGTCATAGCCTGACTATTATTCCAACCATTCGCCTTTATGACAGCCTCAAACTGGATTTTGTAGGCCGACCAGGAAGAAGTTCCGTCGAACGGTGGCACTTTGAATCCACGTAGCGAAGGTGTTGTAGCTACGGGAGCTGCGATTCCATCCCCAAGTTTAAGGTAATCCAGCGTTTTCTTTACGTCAGCCATCACGGTTTTCTTTACGTCAGCCACCACGTTGTCCACCCGATCATTCACTTGGTCAATCCGGATTTCAGCTTCCGTCAGCCGGTTGTCACATTGAGCAACCTTATCCTTCATCTCCTTCATGTCTTTCCCGAAGGTAGCGTGAAGATCCTTCATAAGGAGCATCTGCTCTTCCTGGCGGCGCGCTTGCTCCTCCTGGCGGCGCGCTTGCTCCTCCTTATCGCGTTGGAGCTGTTCTTCCAACCGGCGAGCCTGTTCCTCCTGACGGCGGGCCTGTTCCTCCTTGTCCCGCTGGAGCTGTTCTTCCAACCGGCGAGCCTGTTCCTCCTGACGGCGGGCCTATTCCTCCTTGTCCCGCTGGAGCTGTTCTTCCAACCGACGAGCCTGTTCCTCCTGTCGGCGGGACTGCTCCTGCAGCATCATCATCAGAGCAGCAAAGTCTGGTGCTGATGATGCTGGAGCTGCTGCGGACGGGTCGGCCTCCGTGGTTGGTAGCTGGCCCTCCGACCTCTGCGGCGCAGCTCCACCAAAACGCCTCTGGTCCGTCTCCTGTTGGCGTTGACTCCGGGTACGGATACCCTCCGTGTCGTCTTTAGGTAAAATCGGCATGATTTTAATCCTTGCTTCTGACACCAATTGTTACGAGCTTCGGGTTCGTGACAATTAAAAATGCCGATAAAAATTACCAAAAGTTACACTTTAATTAATCAACACTAACAACAATTCAAAACACACACTAATTATAAAACACAATCACTCTTAAGTCGCACTTGAAGATCGCTTTCGATGTATTCGCTTGTGTCGCAAAACCAAGTCTGCTTGCTCGCGGCTATTTCCGGCCTTATATAGTGCCGCAGATAGTTCCAGAACCTTCTATTGTAGAACCGTCTAGAATGTTCGAGTACATACCGGCCCCGACTGACTAGATGTCGATAGTTCTAGTAAGTTCTAGCTTCGACATATCTACTCGTCAATAGATGGCGCTGACGGATGGCGTGACTATTAGTTCTACTATTCCATAATAGATGGCGCCAGTTAGTTCTGCCAATCCACAATAGATGTCGCCAGTGGTAACTAATGTCACCGTGTATCAGGCATTAATTGGGGCGCGTAACAATATTGAACACGCATACACATTTTTGAACATAACTTTTTGGCGCAGCCGTGAGGCACACACTATTGTTGTCTGAAACATTATTTTTTACTATATTAATTTTGTATTTTGTGTTTCACGAACTGTGTCCAAATAAACTTTTTTCTTTCTTTCTTTCTTTCTTTCTTTATATGAAGCAATGTATTAGCAATATCTTTCAAAATGATTCAGATTGAGATTGAGAAGTAGTGTGTTAGGCAATTAGGGTGCTGTTCCTACTCGTGTCGTAAAAGGCATGGATTTATTTTGTTCTTGTTTGTACGTATAACGAAATAAACGGACCAATGAAAATATTTGTAACTAACGCAACATACCGGGATGAAAATTTTCTACGTATCCGATAGGCCAGTTCTGGCACATAGGTATTTTGGAGAGCTTATAGTTTGGAGAAATCAGTGATTTTAATGTCAAAGTAAAACTTCTTTAATAATTAATAGGAATACTAATCCTAAAGAGAATCTCTAATACCTACTTACTAAATAATTAAAATCATCCATTTCCATCTTAGTCAAAAGTCGGATCTAACGGAAATGTTGGATCAAATAGTTGATGTTTGAAGCAGTTTTCACTTTAATTCGGAAAACTTATTTTATGCATAAAATAATGTTACCAAGATAAAGTAAAACAAATGAAACAGCACAGATTAAAACGATTTAAACGCCATTCACAATTCCATTAAAGAAGAAGAACATACAACTAACAAAAGATTTTTTGATGTAATCGTTTTGGAGTAGGTAAGTAGTCAGGCAACTGGAACCGCTGTCAAACTGAAACCACGATCCTAGATCCATTTTTTTTAGGTGACTATGTTCCGTTCACCCCTTCAAGAAGCACAAGCCACTACTGTTTGGGAAAGAAAATCAGTAGCACCATCACCACGGTTGGCAAATGTTTTTAGATAGCACTATTTTATTCTTAACAAGATGGCTGCACCTTACGTTTTATGCTCTTAACTCAATTTTCAAGTTACCTGTCACAGTATCTAAGGGAAAAAACGAATTATATAACATCACGCTTGTATACCCCATAGGGTTAGACAGAGGTGAGCCAATTTTACAACCAAATTTCGCCAGTTTCGTGTAAGATTTATGTAATAGAGGGTTCGCCTATAAATTACTGTCAACCGGGCACACTTTAAGACTATGAGCTGCTGAAAAAACCGTGATTGAAAAGGCAACAGCACTTAGCCTGATCTAGGAACCGAACCTCATGCGTAGCAGTAGCGCCAGCGACCACTACACTAACGAGGCCAAACCAATAACTTAAATTACTATACAATTATTACGAGCTTCAAATACGCTACGACTCATTTGTATCAAAACGAATTAATTTAAATTGCATTGAAATTGAGAAGGTATTGATGATAGTATGAATGTCCATTGCAGAATTCAATTTCGAATTATATGTATGTAGTGGTTGTTATTGATTTTGATTAGTATCGGAATTCATCACACTGGTACCTGCCGACCTTAGTAACATCATTCTGGTGACATGCGACAAGGGCAGGAAGATGACGAAGATGACATCCTCTTTCTATATTCTTCTTCTTTTATCGCTTCTCATATCTACACCGATATGAATAAAACTTATGAGTTATGTTGTGGTAAAATACTCGTAAAAGCCGGTCAGCAAGATGGTAGCGGGGCTGGCTGCGAAGCCCGCAGGGTAATTGCGCAATACACTATTAGTAGCAATTGGCGTCATTTTGACAGTTCTACAAAATTCATTGCGTTATTTACGTTGTTGAGCAGACATATTTTTGAACATATTGTTACGAGCTTCGGGTTCGTGACAATTAAAAATGCCGATAAAAATTACCAAAAGTTACACTTTAATTAATCAACACTAACAACAATTCAAAACACACACTAATTATAAAACACAATCACTCTTAAGTCGCACTTGAAGATCGCTTTCGATGTATTCGCTTGTATCGCAAAACCAAGTCTGCTTGCTCGCGGCTATTTCCGGCCTTATATAGTGCCGCAGATAGTTCCAGAACCTTCTATTGTAGAACCGTCTAGAATGTTCGAGTACATACCGGCCCCGACTGACTAGATGTCGATAGTTCTAGTAAGTTCTAGCTTCGACATATCTACTCGTCAATAGATGGCGCTGACGGATGGCGTGACTATTAGTTCTACTATTCCATAATAGATGGCGCCAGTTAGTTCTGCCAATCCACAATAGATGTCGCCAGTGGTAACTAATGTCACCGTGTATCAGGCATTAATTGGGGCGCGTAACACTGCCCCCTCCTAAGACATGCTCGTCCCGAGCATTATCGGCTCCATAATAACGCGCCAGTCGATCCACATGGACGATCTTAGGAGTACCTCTTGCACCTCTACTACGAGTCTGAGGTCCCTTTACAGCTGCACAACTTGTACATTTGCGACACCAGTCCTTGACATCGTCCCGACAGTGGATCCAGTAAAACCGTTCTCGTATCTTCAGTAGAGTCCGTTTTACTCCCAGATGACCTCCTGAACAACCATTATGGTACAGCTGTAGCACCTCCGGTACTTGAGCTTTAGGGACAACCATTTGCAAATGACAGCTGTCTCCCCGAGCATTTTCCCATTTACGGCACAGGACTCCATCCTGAATCACTAAGCTGTCCCATTGGGCCCAATAGCTTTTTGTGATCGAACTCATCGCTGAGACGTCGCTCCACCTGGGCTTAGGAGCTCTGGCCTTCATCCACTTCAGAATCGGCTTGATGTCCGAATCTTCCTGCTGTGCACGTTGTACGCTTTCCTTCCACTCGTTGCTGAAGTCTGTCTTGAGCATCCTCACAGGTACAACTTCTTTACTCTCTTGCCTAGTCTTCAAGGCGGCCGTCTCATCCTTCCGCTGGTTGACATAAGTACGGTCCTGTTCGGACCGCGCATGCGCTTCGCGTCGCACTCGCTCCAACTTTTTCTGTTCCATGTCAACCGCGCGCTTCAATTCTTCTAAACGTTCTAGAAGGGCTTGCTGTTCCTGGTGAGCCATAAGCAACGCCTTCTGCTGGTGCTGAAAGTCCTGGGTGGTGCTGTTAGCTGCATTGCCCTCTGGAGATCGGCCGTCTTCCCTTTCTGCAGTTCGCTTAGGGCAACTGGATCGAAGGTGGCCCTTTTCCCCACAACCGTAGCACCTAGGGCTGTATCCTTTATTGCGGTCGCGAACTGTAGCCGCTGCAACCTCCCTGACGCGATGGGAACGATGATCCTGCCGCACGGCTTCCACCTCCAGTGCATGGGCCAAGGCGTCCTTAAGCATCCCGTGGTGCCCGAGCCTCACAGCAGCTCTTACTTCAAGGTCACGGATGCCGTCGATGAATGCCTGCACCAGGTTAACATCAATAAGCGCAGGTACGGACTGGTAAGCTTTACGCACCAGCTTCTCCACTTCAAGGGCCCACTGCTGCAGGTTTTCATTACTGCGTTGCACGCGATCCTTGAGCTGCGCACGAAACACGTGTTCCAGGTGAACATCGCCATACCGAGCCTCCAATGCCTCAAGGAGCTGCTCGTAAGTCACTTCCTTACCGAGAGCTTCCAGAACAGTTAAGGCCTGGTCGCGCAGGCCTAGGGTGAGGGCAGTCATAGCCTGACTATTATTCCAACCATTCGCCTTTATGACAGCCTCAAACTGGATTTTGTAGGCCGACCAGGAAGAAGTTCCGTCGAACGGTGGCACTTTGAATCCACGTAGCGAAGGTGTTGTAGCTACGGGAGCTGCGATTCCATCCCCAAGTTTAAGGTAATCCAGCGTTTTCTTTACGTCAGCCATCACGGTTTTCTTTACGTCAGCCACCACGTTGTCCACCCGATCATTCACTTGGTCAATCCGGATTTCAGCTTCCGTCAGCCGGTTGTCACATTGAGCAACCTTATCCTTCATCTCCTTCATGTCTTTCCCGAAGGTAGCGTGAAGATCCTTCATAAGGAGCATCTGCTCTTCCTGGCGGCGCGCTTGCTCCTCCTGGCGGCGCGCTTGCTCCTCCTTATCGCGTTGGAGCTGTTCTTCCAACCGGCGAGCCTGTTCCTCCTGACGGCGGGCCTGTTCCTCCTTGTCCCGCTGGAGCTGTTCTTCCAACCGGCGAGCCTGTTCCTCCTGACGGCGGGCCTATTCCTCCTTGTCCCGCTGGAGCTGTTCTTCCAACCGACGAGCCTGTTCCTCCTGTCGGCGGGACTGCTCCTGCAGCATCATCATCAGAGCAGCAAAGTCTGGTGCTGATGATGCTGGAGCTGCTGCGGACGGGTCGGCCTCCGTGGTTGGTAGCTGGCCCTCCGACCTCTGCGGCGCAGCTCCACCAAAACGCCTCTGGTCCGTCTCCTGTTGGCGTTGACTCCGGGTACGGATACCCTCCGTGTCGTCTTTAGGTAAAATCGGCATGATTTTAATCCTTGCTTCTGACACCAATTGTTACGAGCTTCGGGTTCGTGACAATTAAAAATGCCGATAAAAATTACCAAAAGTTACACTTTAATTAATCAACACTAACAACAATTCAAAACACACACTAATTATAAAACACAATCACTCTTAAGTCGCACTTGAAGATCGCTTTCGATGTATTCGCTTGTGTCGCAAAACCAAGTCTGCTTGCTCGCGGCTATTTCCGGCCTTATATAGTGCCGCAGATAGTTCCAGAACCTTCTATTGTAGAACCGTCTAGAATGTTCGAGTACATACCGGCCCCGACTGACTAGATGTCGATAGTTCTAGTAAGTTCTAGCTTCGACATATCTACTCGTCAATAGATGGCGCTGACGGATGGCGTGACTATTAGTTCTACTATTCCATAATAGATGGCGCCAGTTAGTTCTGCCAATCCACAATAGATGTCGCCAGTGGTAACTAATGTCACCGTGTATCAGGCATTAATTGGGGCGCGTAACAATATTGAACACGCATACACATTTTTGAACATAACTTTTTGGCGCAGCCGTGAGGCACACACTATTGTTGTCTGAAACATTATTTTTTACTATATTAATTTTGTATTTTGTGTTTCACGAACTGTGTCCAAATAAACTTTTTTCTTTCTTTCTTTCTTTATATGAAGCAATGTATTAGCAATATCTTTCAAAATGATTCAGATTGAGATTGAGAAGTAGTGTGTTAGGCAATTAGGGTGCTGTTCCTACTCGTGTCGTAAAAGGCATGGATTTATTTTGTTCTTGTTTGTACGTATAACGAAATAAACGGACCAATGAAAATATTTGTAACTAACGCAACATACCGGGATGAAAATTTTCTACGTATCCGATAGGCCAGTTCTGGCACATAGGTATTTTGGAGAGCTTATAGTTTGGAGAAATCAGTGATTTTAATGTCAAAGTAAAACTTCTTTAATAATTAATAGGAATACTAATCCTAAAGAGAATCTCTAATACCTACTTACTAAATAATTAAAATCATCCATTTCCATCTTAGTCAAAAGTCGGATCTAACGGAAATGTTGGATCAAAAGATCATCATCGAAAAACTAATTATTAACAAATTATTTGATCTTTACGAATATAAAGTAGTTGTAAAGATCGAAAATAAATAAAATTAACAAAATTATCAATGCTACCAATCTACTACCAATGGTCGTTTTCACATTGGACGACAACTGCACGATAAGAAAGAAAGAAAATACATTTATTTGGCACAAACTAAAAGACACAGAATACACCAGATACATACATCAGACAAAACAGACAATAAAAAAAATAAGAGATTAAATAAAAAGTGTGAAGTCCGATATGGCCGGACTGGTAGTTTTATACAATTACTACTAAACGCTACCACACTATGTCGTTGTAGCCAACAACGGTAACGTCGCCGACATTGATTGTCGTGCCGATATCGCTAGACGACACGGTGCGGAGAGGCGATTAACACAGTGCCACGCACCACGTAGCGTAGCACGTGAATGCGTGTTTTAACGTTGCTTGTAAGTATCTTCGTTTCTATATAAAACACGCACAGTCCAACACATAGAAAATGCATCCACGCGCTTTCATTCAGATCACGTGCCTACAAGCGGAGAAACATGCGCACACGCGCGTGGGTGCGGGGCGAGACGCAAGGTATGGCACACCGAGTCTCGCAATGCCATGCGTGATTTTTCACCATAGCGAACGGCTTTGAATGAAATGAGTCAGAGCCGCCGAGAATCCACAAAACGCAACTACGCGCGTAAGTGCGTAAAAAACTCGCACGATGATGCAGATCTGCACTCCCGCAAGTACGCGCGTAGGTGCGTTCACACGCAACATGCAGCGTGATGCGTGGCAGTGTGATAATCGCCTAAAGCAGATCGCGGGGGGAGTGACATGGACAGGCCGCCGGACGGCCGTGGCGTGGCTGCCATCGTGGCACCGCATCTCCCACACCACTTTGTTTACATTTCGTTGCAACAAGACGTGATTGTTTACACTAATACACATTTGGAATCGCGCAAAAATGTAAGCTTTTACTGTCGCAACATGACTATTCGAGATTGCTGTGGCATACCGCATGACAATATGCCAAGTTACATCGTGTCACATACCGATATCGTCTCGATATCATCGGACGATATCGTTAACGTCCGAGCTGATGATACGATATCGACGTATCGGTGTCCTTATAGTCGCAGTGTGAAAACAGTCAATTGCCACAACATAATTTGCCGACAAAACAAATTGTAACCAGCACAATGATGGAAGAGATCAATCATCCATCAAAATGAGAAGACGAAAAAAATCATTACATTTTTTTTAAGTGAAAACTTCTTTAGCGGCGTTGTGCACTTTTGTTGTGATGGGTAAAAAATGTTAAACTCGCGTCGGGACACGTAACCTGATCAAAAATTCGTAAGACCGAGGGAGAGTAGGCCGCATTCCAAAATATCAAAAATTCACAACTTTAATATTCAAGTTTTCACTTCTGCCGGCACTCCCGGAGTGCAACCCGTTGTTTTTTTTTTATTAAACTAAAAACCTGTCTTTGTTTACAACGATACTCATAAACGCATCGGTCTGTAGAAATTTTAATGAGTCCACCACTACATTTTGCTGTATTTTTTCCGTACAATATTATCATTGCAATGGTGAAGTAGAGAATATTACAATTAGTTGGTTCAGCCCTTTGATGAGCGCGTTTGTGGGATACGCAGGATTAATGAATCCCTTGATGTTTTTTGAGTTGTGTTAATTGAGTTTTTTTTGTACTGTATTTTATTCGATGGTGTTGATTTTGCTGATAGATTTGACTAAAATAATTGTACCTTTTGCAATATTTTGTCAGCATGTGAAACTGAGAAAAGAGGGTGAAAGTTAGACGCAATCAAACTGTCTAATTTGCAAGTTGTATGGTACCCTTTTTGTATATTTTATATCATTATGCAAGTGTTAGTTCAATCCAATTGAATAATACATTATTTTCATCTGTGTCGTGTCGTGTGTTTCGTTTTTGTCTATGTGTGTGTTATATTGTATGTCTGTGTATGTGTGTTACATCAAGTTTATCAACGACATAATGTCAAAATCGATGCGAAAATACTTCAGACAATCCATTCTTTTCGATTCCCGCACGGAACAAATATTTGTATGACCTACATGTATCTGTTGCGAGTCTGGGTGTTTTTCTATCTATAATATGTATGTATTTATAAAAAAAAATAATGTATATATGTAGTTTATCAGCCATCTTGTTACCATAACACAAGCATTAGGTTGCTTAGCTTGGGACCAGATGGCGCTGTGTGAAATGTCCAGGGATATTATTATTATTATTATTCTTTTTGTGGGTGTAAAAGCTATTTATAAGTAAACACATTCTAACTTGAACCAGCACATTAGGCCACTTGCTGTATCACAGAAAACCAGCAATTTATTACCAGTCAACACCAAATGTCTCTTTTCCTCACCCCAAACCCATTAATGATGTATCTCATACACATAACGTATAATTAAAAGCATCACATAGCAACTCCTTGTACGAAATAATCTTTCCACAAATCCTTTTGAGGTTCCAAAATTGGCCCTTGATAAGTTTCGACTTTGTTATACATTATTAAGTAGAAAGGAATTGTTATAATACTAATGCTCGTATTATTATGGAAGTATGTGGAGCATCCCATGTTGTTGCTTTTAAGTTGTACATAATATGTTAAAGATGAATTCAGGTGTCCTTTGAAGAGAGATTTGAGGAATGTTTTTTGTGTGTTCGCGCTAATTATCTTTAATTTTTGTCCATGAGACCGTTACTAAAATTGACAAGAATTATATTATTTTTAAACAACTGACGGATATTTAAGATAACATGAGTTTGTCTATCCATTTAACTTGTCTAGAAGTAGATTTATCGATCCAAACTTACATGAAAGATGAAGCAGTTATTGTAAGCCTCATATTTAAATAAAAATAATACACTGCCGAGCAATGAAAAAGTTCCACCCACAAAATGCCGACAATCACCTTAATATCCCTTTCCTTAGTAGCTACGTGTATAACAAGGTTAATAATATTTTAAATATATACCCTTTGTGCAGATCAAAATGTAAAAGAACTGTTACGAAATGGCTTCTTGAATTAGATTATGCGGAGACTGAAAGTATATTAAATATTCTAAAATAATTTCGTTATCGGAAATATTCACCTACTCAAATTAATGTTAGATCGCGTTTCACCTTGATAACCACATACAGACATACACACACACACTTTTGGGCAAGTGGGTGCTCACGCTCAGTGGCCTTCGTGGGCGCCGGGTGTGAGGACTTATATTGCACTCACGGACACATAACACTCTCCAAAGACACACATAGACATAGCACATCTCCTTTTTTTTCTATTAATTCTCTTCCTCTCAGTACTTGGAGCTTTTATAATGTTGTAGTACGTGTCATTCAATATTGTAATTTTAAGGGTGTGAGCCGGGAGATCTGTCATACAGGTCCCGAACCCAGTATAGACTCCAGCTCTCACAAAGGATAATCTTTAAAAATGTAACTAGATCCTATCAATCTAAACTGTACCTTTTTGAGAGAAATAAAATTACTATTATTATTATTATTACTAATATCTCCTAAGACATATAATTTAAAATTTGAAAACAATATTTACGTTTTTAGTTGGTAATATTCTGATGCGCTGTTAAATGTACTTCAATATTGCAGACGGCGTCATTAAGCTAGCCTTTCCCGTTTAGGAGTAATTTGGTGCTATGTCACTGGAACTTTTTCATTTCTCGCGAGTGTAATACATAGACAAAAAACGATTTCCTTAATATTGTATCAATGTAGCCACAAAACATATTTATGGAACACAAAGTACAGACAGTCAAATTAACTCTGGTCGTCGATGCATACATTATTTTGAGGCTGTACATAACTACTAATCCAATTACAGTAATTTGACGCATAGATTCGAATAATCAAAATCTATGTACCTATTAATGTGTACGCAATGGGCTATGTACTATTTAGTTATACACAATCTGATTGAAGCTCAAAAATATTCCATTGGTTGTCTATGTCTACGCACGATCTCTTAGACGGATCGTAACTATTTCGAGTTACCAACGGATTAATCAAGAAGTTTTATAAGCCAAAAACAATATCAAAAGATGCTGCTCCATATGGCAACAGGAATTATCATTAATTTGTTCTTTACTTACTTAACTTGATTTATTTATTTGTCCAAACAAGCATGTACGAGTCAAATTAAATAAGCTAGCAAAATTCTCTCAATAATACTTATCTCATGTCGATAAAACAAACAAAAAACCCTTTCTCTTAATATGAAGTAGTTAACTATAAGTTACGACTTTTTTGTGTTAAGTGTTAGTCAATCTCAAAGGACGATAGTTGAGAACAAAACAGAAGTTCTATGACAAAAAACTCCGACTATGAATTTTAATGAAGCTTCTTATCACACTATTTCAATAACGGTCAGTAATTTATAGGAACCCGTTGCTCACCAATGAAGACATCACACACAGGTGGTTCTAAAAACGCATTACTATATTTCCCTCTATGATAAATGCTCGTCATGTTTCACGTCAAGTCCTCCATACGTTTCGTACAGCGAGTAACGCTGATGTATGAACACGATATATTTCAATAACACTCTGTGAGCCTTAATCGAATACAAATAGAGGGAGTTAGTTCCGGAACTTCCAATGGGGTGTGTGATGAAAGACGTAATGCTTATTCCCGTCTTATTTAATATTATAATTTTAAGATACATCGACCCTACTTTAAGTTTTAATCACACTACTACCAACCTTCATCTCTGGTTAAACTTTATAATTTTTGTGCGTTATATTTTCGTGTGATAACCTTTTTAATCAACGATCAATTCTTTCATCACATTGGTGGCCAGATGTCCTTTAGGTATAGTTTAGAACGTATTATTAACTGATTGAACTGACTATTATTATTTCGTGTCTGATAGACCGTTTTAAACAGTCTGATAAACAGTTTCGTTCAGAATGTGTTTTTTTTCAAAACTGCCCCATAATAGTCGAATAATATAAATCTATTCAGGCAAAGTCAGTCATCAACAAAATGTAGTTAAGTAACAGTTAATATTCAAGTGATCATGCACTCAACCGAACCAAGCAGCTCTCACGGCCAAGTAGACATGTTGAAAGTGGCGTTATTAATTATTGAGTCTAATTGGCTGCATACATGCTACTGACAATCCCGACCGTGTTATGTATTGATGTACATACCTTGAGCTGATAAGCTGTAGGCTAGTAATGTTATGTTATATGTGATGTGTAACATGTTATGTTATAACCTGCGAACGCAATTTAGTTTCTAGATATGTTTTTAGAAAAAACCTTAAAACTCACAAATAAAGTTTAGAATGCGTTACAATTAAAAAAAATGTCTATTCATTTTTACTACCTAGTCAAACTTCATTTAGCTAACTTATTTTGGTCTAGTTAGTTATATAGGTATAGTGGTCCAGAATTGAAAAGAGTTTAAGCTATACGCTGTGAATTCGACTCTTAACAAATACAACCAATTTTTTTTATTACATCTTTGACTAGCTCCACCTCTAGTTCCTTCCACGTTTACTGATCATAACAGATTAACATCTAACCAAAGAATGAATTAAATGAATGATCGTGTTAGTCGGTTTGGTGATTATCGGGTTATGAACGCACTCAGAGAGACAAACTGTGACAGAAACGTTAAATTGAAAAGGTGATAGTCCCTAATCATCCAGGCAGACTATGAGAAAAAGGGGATTCCCGGTATGTGATTGAAATTCACTAGCAGACGTAGCCATAAAATTGCATGGCAATAATTTTGCTTGGCGACACAAATAAATATTCCGGAAAAAAAATCACGAAAAAATAAAACGCACATCTTTTAACCAAAAAACCGCTTAAAGAAAAAGCAGAGAACATTTCCAATGAGTTTCGCCTTCAAGCTACAGAAAACACATTGCACCCGGACAAACATTGACATACTCATAGGTAATTCATTAAAACATTCACATCCATTTCGTTTTATGTGAGATAGCATACGGAAACCATTTGGACTAAAAAGTACTGTTTTTTGTGCAGCAACTTGTTTTTATTACACATCGTAAAAGAATCTCTCTTAGCCAGTAATAAAAGCGCAGTAGGAAAAGACTGGAGTACTCAGAGGTGATGCTCGTTTGTTTTCCAGTGGGTGCCGCTTTCTGCCTAGCATTTTCCCAAGTATGTTGGGGTCCGCTTCTGGTCTAATCAGATGCAGCTGAATATCAGTATATTACATGGAGTGATTGCCTATGTGACCTCCACAATCCAGTGTGTGCTGCTTGAGCATTGAGAATTTTATGTGCATGCGATTGGGCAGACCTACGTACAGTCACGAGCACCAATATGTCAACACTTGGCAACTTTCAACTGCGATTTTTTCATGAAATAACGAATGCAACGTTGAAATACGACACATTAGATAAACCTGTGGGTTCGAAAATGCTATGTACATAACAACATAAACATTCATTAAAAAATAAAGGAGTAAATCGCTTTTTAATAAAGTCGGGTGTATACATACTTTTGTTCGTGACTGTACTGTGAAACTACTGTCAACTGATGATGGTGACGATGGATGTGAAATTATGTGCTTCATGTAAAACCACTACTGAAATCGGTTGAAGGTTTTGCTAGTTATTTTTTCCCTATGGTGTCAACTAGAGAAGTTTGCAAAAGATACTAAGCAATGAGTCAATATAAATATACATATACCAGTCTTGGGATAAGTGGAGTTTCTTGCCGGCTCTTCTTCATAGGAAACGACCAATTGGAACCGTGTACCTAGCTTCTGACGTTTCCTAAGTGCCCATGTTGGTTTATGTGAAATAAAATATTTTGATTTTGAAGTGCCCTGTTAGTTCTTCTTACGATCAAGTTATATTTCGAATAAAAAAGATTTGCATACCCATCCAAGTCCAAATGGAGATCGAATGTGTTATGGTTAAGGTTCTACTTCATTCACAAGAACCAGAGATTCAAAGAAAGTTTTTGTCACCTGCAAACTCGATCTTCTTACAACCACAGTTTACACACCTCAGTGAGGCACGTTCCACACAGGTATAATACACCGCAACTACTATTCTATGCCCCGTATGACGTCACTGCATGCATTTTAATGAACACAGAGCATCGTCCGTATGCAAACAGACTGAATACGTTGCCCTACTGTTTTGTGTAGTGGGGAAAGTTTTTACTCTATGTGGGTTTTTTTTTTTTGGTGGCGAGTAGGAATTTGTATAGGGGTGATTCACACCCTTATTAACATGTCACTGCAACGTAATGAGGGTTTTTATAGTGTACTAGTTATATTTCAATGATGTGAGGAAGCCTTAAGTTGTCCTAGTTTTCTTTCATCTCGGTGTCATAATTACGTGTAAGTAACGTAGATTTTTCTTTTCAAGTGTTGAGATTTTCTTACATATACTTAAGGTGTGCTAGTTACTAAGAGGCTGTTAAATTTCGCAAGAAATGTACTTAAAATAAACTCTACTCTCGTTAGTTATAATGTTATCAAGTGTTTTTGTATATGTATACGATTACAGAAAACAGCTACCAAAAATGCTCAATTTTCACGTCATTCTTGACTTGCTCTGAACAAATTCTCAGAAACACTTCCCTCGTTATGTCATATTTTTATCTCTCCAAGTTACAATTCTGCGTACTTTAGAAAATTATGTATTTTGGGAGGGCGCCCACGAGCAAATTTTGTCTCCGCAACTAATTTGTCCCTCACATCAAGTCTACGGGCTTGTTTGAAAGTGCGCACATGTAGGGACGCGACAGCCGGGAGACATTTTTGTCCGTGGGTTTGGACGCAACTGTCGGCCGTTTACTGGTTGCAATGCAAGCAAAAAAGTTGCTGGCTGGCCAGTTGCCGCTCAACCGAAAATTTAACAAAAGTGGCGTTGCTGTCGCTCCCGTTTGCGCATCGTCCAAATCTCGGCGAGGAAACAGCGACAGAGGCAAAAAAAGGGCACCTATAAAAATTCCTCCCATATTCTTAGAGACCGACTGAATTTCGTTTTTTATCTTCGCAAATTTTCGTCAGAAATTTACATTTTCTAAAATCTAGAACCTCAACTAACATCCGTAAAAAAAGGTAAACCAAATGCCAAACAGGCTTCTGTTTCATATTTTTGGGATTTACTCGTCATAGCATGTTAAGTATCAAATAATTACGTACTTTTATCCTCAAAACTAAATCGAACGACCTTGGAGACACCTCACGAAAATATCTTCAAAACTTCGACCATACAACAATGACGTAAGTTACTTAGCAAAGCGCCCTTTAATTCAGATTATAACAACTTCGCTTGTCAGTTTTGATGTAAAGAAATAATCCTAAATGACATTTAAGAAAATATAGATTTTTTTGGACATTTCGGGACTGTAGAAGTGTAAAGTTTGGAGACTATATCTGAGGTGAGAGGTATTTCTTTACTATAAGTTTCGTGAGACGTTAATGATGTTTTTGAAAGTTTATAGCTTTTCTCATGTATTTATTTCGGGTTTTTCTAACTACATAGTTACAAACTGGAATGAAGCTCTTAGTCATGAGATCATTGTCAAATCAGTAACAGACCTGAACATCTTGGAAAATGCTGCATGGATTTTGTAGAACTAGGCGTCAATACACTGATTACATTTGGCGACTAAGGGTTGATTCTATCAAAGTCAGATATACTTTATCCGTGGAAAAAAAATTGTCGTCTGACAGTCTTGGTAAGGAATAATTTTCAAAAATGCATTAATTCGCAGGATATGACTGTACTGTTTTTTGTTTTTATAAACTACCCCCTAAAAGGGGTTTGGGGGGTTTCAAAGTTCGTATGGAAGAATTTTAGCGCGCAGTCCGATTTACTCAAAACTCATTATTTATACCTACGATTGAACGTAAAGTATAATGTGTATCAGGGTTTTTCGAAAATCTACCCCTGACGGACTGAAAAGGGGTAGTCAATTTTACGTGGGAGGATTTTACAGAGTGGCTTGATTAACTCGAAAATTGGTATAAATAATCTTTGAGTCAAATTATGAACACACCCCAAATGATTTTTCAAAATTCCACCCCTGTGGGGGTGTGAACGCGGTGATATGGTTTATATAAAAAATCTTATTCATTAAGTTAATGAACTTGAAACTTGGCAAGAATACTTGCCTAAGTAAGTAATAAAGTTTATCATTATAAGTTTTTCAAATCTGCCCCTCAAATGTACATGTGAGGTGTTAAAGTTTGTGTAGAAGAATTTGAATGCGCGGACCGATTAACTCGAAACTCAGTATTAATACTTAAAACAAAAAATAAAAATGATGTGTTTAAGGGTTTTTCAAAAATCGTCTCTTACCGGAGTGGAAAAGGGTAATAAAGTTTAAGGGTCGGATTTTACTGCTTGCTTCCATTAACTCGAAAATGGGTATAAATAATCTTTAAGTCATAAAATGGAAATGTCCCAAACGTTTTTTAAAAACAAAGCATGTCGTAGTAAAACGGGATGACAAGGTTTATTTCAAAAATCTTATTCATTTGATATATAAACTTTAAAAATAACCCGAATTAAATAAATAAATGATAAAGATCGTAAACTCCTGTTCACAAGTCGGGGCCTAAACAGGATATCGAGAATTATCGTCCTATATCTATATTATCGGTTTTCTCAAAGCTTTTTGAGAGACTTGTTCATGATAAAGTTTATCCTCTTCTACATAATAACATAATTCCACAACAACATGGATTCGTCAAAAAAAGATCAACTACCACTAACCTGATAACTTTGGTTGACTACTTATTTAACAGTATGGACTCTCGTATTCAAGTTGATACTATATACACAGACTTCCAAAAGGCTTTTGACAAAGTGGACCATCAATTGCTGTTGAGTAAAATAGCCTTTAATGGCATACGTGGCAATCTATTGAGATGGTTCTCTTCTTACGTTCTTAACAGATCTCAGAAAGTTGTGATAAACGGTTTTAATTCTGCGACCTTAAATGTTACTTCCGGTGTTCCTCAGGGGTCTATACTGGGTCCTCTTTTGTTTATTATGTTTATTAATGATATAAGTACGTGTTTTCAAAACTCTAAAGTATTATTATACGCAGACGATCTAAAAATGTTTAGGCCGATTATTAATTTACGTGATTGTTTACTTTTACAGGAAGATTTAAATAGATTCTCTGCATATTGTGTTAAAAACAAACTTAAATTGAGCATATCCAAATGCCATTGCATTAGTTTTACTAAAAATAAAAACGTAATTAAATATGGATATTCATTGAACAATATAGATCTGGCAAGAGAAACAGTGGTTCGTGATCTAGGTGTTTTGTTAGATGATAAACTCCATCTTGATGCTCATGTTTCTAAAATTGTAAACAATGCTTTTCGTATGTACGGTTTTGTGATGAGATCGGCCCAGGAATTTAAACGCCCTGGTACTTATTTATACTTATATAAAACGTTGGTCAGGTCTCAGTTGGAGTACGCGGTCCCGGTGTGGAATCCCTTCTACGGAAAATATTCTAATATGATAGAAAAAGTACAACGCAAATTTTTAAAGGCCATGCATTTCCGTTGTTTTCGTATGTATGCATCTTACAGCGACTTACTGAATAACTATAAACTTCAAAACCTTAAATCTAGACGTATAATGTTGGATTCGACGTTTCTGTTTGATTTATGTAACAACTCATATGATTGTATAGACTTAAGGAATAGAATAAGTTATGTAGTGCCCAGAACTACTATATGTCGAGGTGTGCGCGCGCGACCGCTGTTTGCTGTAACCTCTTGTCGATCAAACGCAGGATCGCGAGCACCCATAAGACGTCTTACTACACAGTTCAATCAAATTTTCCGGGATACCGAGTTCTTTGCTATTTCCGCTAGAAAATTTAGAAGTATTGCGCTTAAAATCATAGCAGAACTGGGTACATTTCAATCCTAAAATCACAATTTCTATTTTAAATATTCTATTATATCTTCTTTCTCTTTTTATTATTTTTACCTGTATAATATGTTTCAGTTTAGTTTTATTTTTTATATTTAACCATACTCTATATTAAATGTAAGTAATTTACATCGCACGCCGTTCGTGTTTGTTTAACTTTTTTATATTACGTGGAAAATGTTGTTAGTTATACATTTATACTCCCATTTTAGTTTTAAGTTCTATACCATAACATTGTAATGTGTAACCGTTTATTTTCCCAAATAAAATAAAATAAAATAAAATAAAAGTAAACATACATCTTCGAAATTTTTAGAGTAAAGTACCTACACGCGGACGAAGTCGTGGCCAAACTGATCTACTAAATAATATTATAAATTCTGTCTGTATGTTGTTTTCTCGCCTAAACCACTGAACGGATTTCGATAAAATTTGGCAAAGAGATAGATGGCGTGATGGCATCCTGGGGAAGGACATACTTCTTATCCTGGAAGCACGATCCCGTGGGATAATTTCCGACAGCCACGCAGGCGAAGCTGCGGGCAGAAGCTAGTTAATTATAAAATTAGTGTCGTATTCTATGATAGCATCAAACTTCAAACTTCACCCAACAGAGAGTGGTCTTATGTTTCAAGTTACAGGAACAGAGCATAAAAAGTCCCTGAATAAAATTTTCAACATTTCCAGTATAACAACCAGGAGATAATACCTGTGTGCACTCTGTTTTTTTGGTTCACCAAGCTCAGCATACTAGACTAAAGTAAATCCCACTATCTATATATAATAGTATTTTGTTTGTTTGCAGATGCATTGCTTGTCCCCAACACACATGACTTGGCCAATGTTGACGCAGCGGATACGTCATATCGTCTTAACACGTAAGTTTGATTTTGGACCTTATTTTTAACGTATAAATTACATTTTCGAGGAGGAAAGTGCCGGAGTCAGTCCTCGGGTCTGGTTTTCTTCGCAATAAACTCTCAATGGAATTTCAACTTTATCCATTAAGGTTAAAGGTTCTATTCCGTATGAGTGACAATGTTGTACCCTGTTTGTTTCTGCATGGTCATCGAAATGCAAAATTGAAAGTTACGACCATTATTTCTCATCTTTTTAAGTCCTTTTTTGTATGAGGTATAAAGGAGTAGTTTAATATTATAGTGAGAATGTGAAGTGAAATAAAAAGTAATGGGGTTTCATGTGAACGGTTTTGTATGAATTTTAAAACGCATCCGGTATTTTTTCCGGACGGAGGTGAATTATTTCGTCGCTGTGGGAAATTAATTATAGAATTGGGAATTAATACACAATGCATTTTAAATTTGCGACGTCTGTTAAATTGGGAATCGATTGAGGTACACCGACATCTATAGTCACTGCACTAAGGTGTTATGTAGGTACTTGTTAAATGACAAAGTAGTAGAATAAATCAGTTCTCCTTCAGAATGAACTGATGAAAACGAGTCGGCATTTTTTTTAAATGGTGGAGGTTGTAAAAAAGTAAATAATAACAAAACCATACTTTTAACACAATATAGACATGGTAATTGACTGCTAACTTGGTGTTACACATAGACTGTCACATAAGAACAGGCCTATATTTCTAAAAGGGTTAGGCAAAAATGCAACTGTACAGGGTGGCAGGGACATCGACGCGCCAACTGTAACCATGGATTCAGCACATGAGTTTAGACCCCATAGCGTCGAAATTTTTCGACGGTTATTAAAAAAAAAAAATATTGCTGCTCCATACGTTTTGACCGCGTAGGTATCACACTTTTCTATGAAACAGAAGATTTTTTTTTTGATAACCGACGAAAAATTTCTACGCTATGGGGTCTAAACTCATGTGCTGAATCCATGGTTACAGTTTGCGCGTCGATGTCCCTGCCACCCTGTATACGCCCACCTTTGCCAGCTATGTTTCAGTTCCATATACTAGGGCGAACCTACTGCCATCAACCAGGCCCAATCCAGGCTCCGAGCTGTTCTGGAGAAATTGGTGATGGAAAACCCAATAACACTTTGCCTGACATGAGAATCGAACCCAAAACCTCACGCTGAGCTCTAACATTGTTGAGCTAAGGTTCTCTTTATTTTTATTTTTTTGAAAAAAAAACGTTGCCCCACACTAGTAATTACTCCTGTATCGTGGGTGCGTTCACAAACATTTAAACTGACATACACAAACAGCCAGACCCGGAACAACTACCTGTAGGCAATACAAATGTTTGTTTGCGGGAATCGAACCCGCGACATGCAGCAGTTGATCGCTCAGCCACTGCGCCAACCGTGTCGTCTTTATCTTCAAACTGCACTGTTGTCTATAGTGCCCAGTTGATGGTTAATCTGTCATCTCGCGTCTCGCCATTACTGTTGCGACCTGATGTCGCTTTTCTGAGTAACCATTCCACTGAAACATAAAAATCAATAGGATCATTAAACATAAACAAAATATAGACCAAAATTAAAGGAAAATAACGTTTTAATTTTGCTTTAAAAGACAAAATATACGTAGCTTTTCTTTTAATCCTGAAACTTTGCACAAAGAAACCCTTTATTAACAGAACTTTTTGACAATTTCTAACACTTGAAATATAAAGGGGAACTATTCTCTTGAAGTAAACTAAGTTGTTTGTCAGATGAAATCGTATTTAACCTTGGTGATTTAAATATTTGCTGTGCCCGTGGCTCTGCTCGGGAGGACTTATATTATACTAGCTGCACCCTGCGGTTTCACCCGCATACGTTTCGATACCATGGGGGGATATCGGAATAAAAAGTAACCTGTGTTAATCCTGGTTATAAACTATCTGTGTGCCAAATTTCATCAAACTTGGTCCAGCCGTTTGAACACACACACACACACTCTCACAAGTTTTTGCCTTTATAATATTAGTGTGATTCTAAAACCACATCACTGAACCTGAGGGCCAATAACTCGTAATTTCAAGAACGTTCACAGTCTGAGGGGCATTCTCGTAATTTTAAAAACGTTCACAGTCTGATCTCAGTCTAAATCTGTCAAAAATTACTTCTAATTTCCCTGCATTTTGACAAGTTTTTGACATTTGCTTGTCGCTGAGATGAGACTGCAACTAGATTTTGAACGTTTAAATTACGAGAATATTGGCCTTCTGATCTCAGTCTCAATCTGTCAAAAATACCTACCTCTAATTTCCCTACATTTGGACATTTGTTTGTCGCCGAGATGAGATTGCGACTAGATTTTGAACGTTTTAAAGTACAAGAATTGGTCTACTGATATCTGTAAAATAAGAAATAAAACGTACAAAATTTATAAGCACGACAGAAAAGACAGACATACTAAGGAGCTTGTGGGTTGTGGATAGGCAGCCCCTTCATGTAAAATACTAGTATTCAGCTGCATCCGGTTAGACTAGAAGCTGACCCCCAACATGGTTAGTAGAAGACTAAACAGATGATGATAAAACGTACAGATAGACAGACTGAGAATCGCAACGTTAGTGAAATCTGAGTTACATCACGTTTTGCGACTTATTAAATATCCGCTTTGCCAATAAAGATTCGATTTTAAAAGGAATAAAGTAAAAAGAAAGTAACAATAGCAATTCGACACTCGTCTGTGTAAAGATTTGAGGTCGCACAACTAGCGAGGACGATGCAGCCGTGTAGGGTGACGTACATCTACGTGGAAGAAAGCGGTAGAAAAAAATGTTTTTCGTAAAAAAAAGGCTGGCTGCTCACAGCTCCATTCTAGTGAAACGGTTTGTGTGATAAATTAAACCTTACAAACAAAACATCAATGTCTATAGCGTCGCCTTAGAGTGAAAACCTCGGGAATGCATTTTTGTTCAAATTTATTTTATTGCGTTTCTAGGAAGAAAACCTCGCAACGCACATCCTGATCCTACTCATTCAATTATTCGATACTCATAGCGCCATCTATGACACTAAATGAGAACCTCGTAAATACTCGCATCTGTCAGTTTGGCGTGAATACCTTGCAACGAACGTGTCGCTTCTCATTCGAAAATTTATTACTTGATTTTATCCTGCTGTAGGTGTATAATTTAGTGTTTTTCGAAAGAAGGTAAGTACTGTTCATGTTTACATGACGCCGTACAAAAATTTTACAGTACGCAGTTTTTTCTTCCTCCTGAAAAGTTACCTATTTTACACTTACGAGGTTTTCACTCTAAGGTGTCGATAGGTACATCTACTCGTAAGGTTGAATGTATTGAGGCGTCAATAAATTGTGTTATTTTCACATTTACAGTCTGATCCCGTTCTTTAATTGCCTTCTCACGATTTCTACGACAAGAAAAACAACGTCATTATATTGATACGGAAAACTAAGGGAACCTCATATAGTGACAAAACGATTCACCAGTCGACGAGTTCTATAGTAATTAGAATCTGACCGCCTACGATGCGGCTAACGTTGCTCAAGCAGACAATTAATGCAATTCAATAACATAGAAAAAGCTTCGATTCCACACAAAATCTGCAACTAAAAGAAACACAATGAAATTTCCAATAATACCCTGAAAACTATTGAGCAAACATTTAAAGCATGCAATGGACTATAAAACAGAGCACGGAATAAAATCCTTTTCGCTCGAACGCTAACAGTTTTCTACACAACGGTACCAGCCTGTAAGCCGGTTGGAAAAAGTTGCAAACTCGACTGTGCCTGGTAATAGGATTTACCTAGGTTCTAGATCAAATATTGTGACCCCTCGCTGTTTGTTAAGACTTTGGACTTATTATCAGGAACTAATACAGTTTTAGAAAAACATTTATAATACTATATTCTAACTAAACAGACAGCTGTGCTGCTGGGGAGTTTGTTGCGCCACTTCTTCTTCCCAGCGATAGCACTAGGAAGTGGTGAAGGGCGGGCGTTTTTAGGGGACTGTCTTTTGTAATTTTGACGTTCGAAAAGTGCTGATTCTCAGCCTAATTTGAATAAATGACTTTTGATTTTGATTTGGTTCCGTGGCGTGTATGTATAGTGTGTGACACCATTTTCTAGTAAATAGGCGTTTCGGTTAGACTGTTAGCTAATAATGTATTTTCTGAATAAATAAACAGGACCAACCACGACCAAAACCAACTGAGTACGGGAAAACCCAATAAAACTTGGAGCTATATATTGTATAGAACTGCTTATCTTTTCAAGGAATATAAGCGTGATGTATGAAGTTTTGAAAAATTTATTAATTTGATGAGGGGTTTCAGTAAAAATCCCGCCAGGAACAGTTAATTTGGCTCATTAAAGGCTCATCATTTTCTAACAAAGAATTTTCTGTTTTCAGATTGAAAAGCCGAAAATTAGATCACAACGGTAAGTGTTTATTCAGATTTTATTATAATATTTTTCGTAGCTTTAATATTTTATACCTATATTCTAATACAAGATGAAATCCATCCATGAATTCGGAATAAACCTTAAAAACTGATTTTGAACATAACACTGTCTGAGTCACAGGTAAGTAATTCCGTACAAAGGAAAAAGAAAACCTGGAGTAAGTATTCATAAATAAACCCCTTTGTCGAAAGTTTTGTAGATCTCTTTCGCGTGAAGTATATAAAAGAGGATTGTGGAAAATATCCTTGAAATGAAGCATAACATCTAGAAGAACCTTGCTTGAAGTTTGTTAGCTGGATCAAAATAGCCAATTAATTTTGTGGATGCGAAAGTTTTCATCTCTAGTGGAAAAACTTTCATGGGACGGCACAACCCTGTTTACTTTACTATTACTATTGATGTTACGAGACTTAAATGTTCGTCTGCCGCATCTTGGGCAGTCAGTCTCACTACCACCTTGCTGACTGGCTAATATTTTTACATGAGCTACTTTTATAATATAATTCGTACTGATACGAAAAATAATAATTGTTTTCTGTTTCACTGATATTGAATATTTCTAGTGCTGGACGTACAATTAATAAGTATCGCCAGATAAGGAGACCTTTTCAATATTATTAGAAACTTAAAATAGCTCTACTTCTTAGAGTAAATCGAAGTTTTAACAGCGTCAAAATTTTTACAACATGGGCCAGCTTTACAATAACATAACCCGCAATGCATATCATCACATTTTTCACCCAAGTAACGTGTTATACTAAATTCGTCTTAGACTTTTATTCATGAAATTATCAATGAAAACTAATTTTGACAGCAGTACCTACGTATTCAGTCCATAAAAATTCCATTCTCCCCTGAAATACAAACTTTAGCCATCTAGGATAGAAATAAACAAGATGTAGGTACTGTTTGTATAGAATTTGATCTAGGTTGAAACTGTAAAGAGAGTACTATCATATTTTGTAATAAAGTTTTTATCGTTACGTCGGCATCAATAACCTTTGTTATATACTGGGCTTATGAGAACATACTCATAAGCCCAACAAAACAAAAAGTAACAAAGGTTATTGGTTAAAAATATGGAGCTATCTATGTACATTGTACATACAATGTACATAGATAGCTCCATATTTTTATAGCCTATGATACGTATCGCAAAATTAACTAAACAAAAGGAAATTATTTTATAAAAAACTAGCGGCCCGTCCCGGCTTCGCACGGGTGGTTAAGTTTTAGTAAGGATCCCTAATCTTTTCTAGCAATAAATATAGCCTATGTCACTCAGGGTGAATGTAGCTTTCCAATGGTGAAAGAATTTTTGAAATCGGCACAGTAGTTTTTGAGTTTATTCATTACAAACATACACCCAAAAATACAAATCTTTCCTCTTTATAATATTAGTATTGATGAAAGCATAACAACAGAATTTTACTTACCCTATTATTATTACAGATAAAATAACGTAGAATATAACAATAATATTTCGTATAGTTATCTTGACGAATAACTACCGGAGACATTATGAAAGACGGGACGGTTGACGTGTGTCGGGCATGCCACTGTCCGGGTGAGTCCATCAGACATTATTATCTCTGGTTTTTCTCGTCTGGCTAACGGCGAGTTGCACAGGTATAAACAAGTAGCCAGGAATATTCACCAGCAACTTGCTTTGAAATATAAACTTGTGGATTCTGAGGTACCGTATTACAAGTATGTGCCCGACCCAGTTCTTAAAAATGACCATGTCACGTTGTACTGGGATCGGTCTATCATTACTGACAGGACTATTGTCGCCAATAAGCCTAATATATTGGTGATAGATCGATTAGCGCGCCGCAAAATGATTGTCGATGTTACCATTCCACATGACGAGAACCTCGTGAAAGCTGGAAAAGAAAAACAAATTTCGACTTAGCACACGAGGTTTTTGATATGTGAAAAGAAAGAAAGAAAGAAAACATTATAAATGTTTTTTTCTTTCTTTCATTCTTTTAAAAAAAAATATATATATATATATATATTAGCACAGATTAAAAGACGTATAATACACCAGATACATACATCAGATAACAACTAATAAAAAAACAAATAGAAAGTATAAAGACCGATGTAAGAAATTAGCAGGTAAGTGTGCCTCACGACTGCACCAAAAAGGCCCAATGAAATGTGAACTCGTCGTATCAACCAATGGCTTGATGGCCGAAAGCCTCGATCAACATCTATCGAGGCTCTTGTTAGGCGGTTGGATCCAGGACCTGATTCAAAAGGCAGTACAGGAGTACTGCCTTTAGAACGACAGGAACCTACTGACAATGCGAGCCGTATCGAGGACGATACGGCTCGCATTGTGAGGAGGTTCCTGTCTCTGGAGCCCTAACCACCGGTAACTTGGAACCCGCTCCTGAAATCGGTGGGTCAGCATTTTTTTTATATTTTTTTATGTTTTTTATACTTATTTTTTATATTTTAAGAAATATTTAAAAATGTAATTAAGTATGTAAATAGATAAATAAACGAAATAATAAATATTTTGTATTATATACTAACAGTTATTTCTTCGACCAACTAACTGAGACAGACTAATCATAATCATTTATTTGTCTGAATATGGTACATTATCTTATGGTCTTAATATTCAACTTTCAGTTTACCCGAAATCTATGTATATTTTAGTCTAACTTCAAAAATACGTAGATAAAAACAAACCTAACCAAAATATCTAAAAAAGGGAGATCAACATAAAAACTTCAACAATTCCGCCGTCGATCCACCTTTAAATCCGCATTTGCATTTCCTCCGTCTCAAGTCTGAAGCCAGTTGGAACTGCATAAATCTGGTTAGATCCAATGGGAGCTGGATTTCGGTGGTCGTTATCGAATCGAATGACGAACTTTATGGCGTCTTGAAAAGAGATTTTAATATTTTCTTTTGTTTATTGGGGAGGAAAATTAAAAGCTTGTGTTAAAAGGAAAGGGCAGGCTCTGGAATTGTAAAAAAAAAACAAAAAATTAAGAAGTTACTTATCTATGCAACCATTTATGCACACACAGAACACAAAAATACGTACAGACGCCAGCACATCAAGCTACTACAATCTGTCAAATTTCTTTAATAGATTTTCAACTTTATCGCTGAAGCCTTAAGGTTCAAGGTTGATTGGAAAAATTTGACAGTTTCGGGTAGCTTAACCTGCTGGCGTCTGTACAAAGGTGATGCTTATTTCTAAAAAAATCTCTTCCAGTATATATGTAGTAGTAGTACTGTGTGTAGTTCCAGTTAGGTAGGTATATAGCCGCTTGTAATTATTGAATTACTTTTTGAAACAGAGTTAGAATCCTGGTCTTAAAAATAAATATTCAATTATTTTGTGGAAACTTACTTAAGTACAGAAATAAAATCATTTATCATAATTATTAATTTTACGATTGGAAAAGATTAATTAGGTAGTAGCCTCAAAGAAAAAAAAAACTTTAAAAGCATTAGCAGGAGAGCTCATCTTTGATGACATATTTCTGGCAAAAATATGTTATCTCATGTACTCAATTCGCTGTCAAGATGGCGGCTAACAGAGGAGTATGGAAGAAAAAGACATGTTGGGCCGACCTCGAATAAATTGGAATAAGGACAGGTGAATGATGATGATTTCTGGCAAAAATATGAGACTTAATTAAATTCAAAGCTATCGGAAAACTGCTTTAACAAAAACAGAAAAATATAACGTGAAACAGAGTTTACATAAAATACACTCGAACGTAAAAAACCGTTCGCGAAATATTCAACGTAGCATAACAGTCGATACATTTATGTATATACGAAATTACAAACACGGTTAAATCTCGAATGTATGTAGAACTGCATATATCAGGATTAAACCGCTCTGGACCGGATTTCGGCGCTCGCTACCGGCAAACGGCCAATCAGAGAACGCTAATCTCAGTTAGTTAGGATAAGCCTTATATTATTGTCGGAAACACTTATCATTTAATCAAACAATGGCAATTGCGTGATTACAGTTAATTTAGATTCATTATAATTACTTTTTCCGTAATTAAGGTTAAGTGTGTACTTGAAGTGATCCGAAATAAATGTGTTTCCCGGCTTAGGAGTAATTAAATAATTAATTATTTACTTTATTATGCTTTAGACAGGATGCTTTACTATCCAGAAATAGCTACAGTACAGTAGGAGTATAAAAAAAAAATTTAAAGTAGCAAAATGTTCATGAAAATCTCACAATTCTACTCAATAAATAATTAAGAACATTTCAGCTGTTAACTTGTCACTAAGATCCTCGATTTGCGTTTTTGAAGTGCTCATGTCATAACACTTCAGTGTAAATTTTGAAAACATAACTTTTCTGGCGTAGTCGGGTAAAAACATGGCGTCCAAAATTACCAAAAAAAAATTTCTGTCCGTCAGTCTAAACCACAGGCTTACATGGAACATCTAGCATAAATTACAACCACCAATTTGTTCAGTAAACGTCACTGTGTTCCAAATTTATGCGAGGACACAATTACTACGCAAACGAAATTAGACAGCGGACTGTCGTAGTTGCATATTGTCGTAATGACGTACTGGCGTGCTAGCGTGCTGGCGTAGTATGTGTCGCATACAAAACATTTTAATGTGCGTTTAATAAATCACTTGAAATTGTAATTCCGGTGACGGCAATGGCTCAACGATACCTTATTTGTTGAAATCAACGGTTTAAAACTTTATAAACTATCTGAAGTACAAACACCACCTGTAAAATTATAAACACTTTCTTCTAGCTTTGCATAGTAGGAAAAAAATGACAAGTAAGTATTGTCTACATAACGTGCGAACCTGTAATTGGCTCTGTGTAGCTACAATATTGTTATTAATTTGGTTTAGCTGTTGGTTCTCCTACTTTTAAATAAATAAGTAAATAAACACTCTAAATGAACTACTTAGGCAGGAAAATTACTTAGTGGTCTTAACAAAAAAAAAACAGGTTTTCAAAAGTGGTCTTAGCTAGAAAAAGAATATCTAAAAAGATAAAACTGGAGTTTTCTATGTATCTACAAATGCTAAATAAAGGCACTAAACGGATTCGCAATTTTGCACTGCCAACTATTATAAATTTTTGGTCCAGCGATCGTCAGCGCCATTCATGCAGTCGCCAAACCCATCGTGTGTGCGACGAAGGTAATGGTTTCCACAGAGGTGTGATATTGCATATTTCTCGCAAGCTAAACGAAATGAGACATGTCGCAGTGTACCCGAATGAGACATGAACCATTGTAGCTGATGACGTTTAGATACAAAAGTGTAATAATGGTGTTTGCTATAATTCGGTGCTTATTGAGAGGATTCAGGCATTCAACATCAGCCTAGCCATTTGCAAAGTATAATGAGACCAAAAATGAGGCCATTAGTCGCACTGCATTAGTCGTTTAAGCCATTTTTGGGATCTCCTAAGTTTAGCAGTGCATATCTTTCGGCTGACTTGCAATCTATACCTAGCGCTATTTTTTCTCTTATATCAATACTAATAATTTCAGGATAGCTTATCATATTCATCATCAGCCCACAGTAGACCACTGCTGGACCTCGGCCTCTCCAATCGCACGCCATTTATGCCGTTGTAAAAATATTGGCCAGACAGAATACAGAAGCGGACTGACTGCCCTAAGGGTCTAGACAATCACTTTCAAATCGTTTCTCTTTTTTTACAATTTCAACTAGATTAACATAAGCCTTTCGATAGCTTATGTCAATCCAATACATTTTTGACTTTTCTATGATCGTTATTGCTGATAGAATGTCAGTATCGCCACGTATTGTGGCTTTAAATAAACCGCAAGCGTTTGTTAAGCCCAAAGACCCGCGTCTTTAATCTTTCAGGCCGCCAAGACCTCTGAATCCCAACTATCCAAATTGGGAATTTGCCACCTGGCATACAGGGTGTATCTCTCCAAATAGTTCATTGTAATGGTCTGTGGAACGCCTTTATTCAACTGTCGACGTTGGTGGTATGTTATGCTTTGTTTGCATGCGACACACAAGGTGTGTTCCTAGAAGTTGCGAGAAGCTAGCTAACTATAAATTACTGTATAGTTACACATAGTCATTGGACTAGTATCTACACACTTTTGTGTATAACAAGGTCACAAGTAGTTTGCCTTGTGACCCAAAAGGACTCTCCATCCCCACATGCAAAAAAGTTGTCAAACAATGACTATTTTTCTTTCATACGATGAATCGGAAAACATTCTCACATCACTCAACTCATACTCGGAATCCTACTCCCACCACAGACACTGACACCTACTCACCACATGCGCACACACCACACGCGCACACACTACACGCGCACACACTAACACACCCACACCCTATTTTTAATTATCTAGCATTTTATTTTTGACTAGCTTCTGCCCGCGACTTCGTCCGCGTGAAGCAACTCTCTTAATTCCTTTTCCTGTAAGAACCTTTTACAAAGTATTAGAAAACTTAAAAAAATAAATCGGTAAAGCCGTTCTCAAGTTATGGCGTGACCAAGGGAAATAGGGATTAATTTTTATATATATAGATTGTTTAACATTTCATTTTTAATTGTTTAATATTTTTAGTTTTAGGCTTTGTTCGATGCAATTTAAGCTTTATTTCTATTTTTAATAATTTAAGTTTTACTTTCGCTTTGATCTCAATATTTAATTTAGTTTTATATAATCATTTGCAATTACTTACCTGTTCTTTGTCCAGTTTTGTTAGTGATTTAACTTAATTTTATGATTGTATGACATGTGTAATTACTAATATTGACTAATAACTTGTATGTGTGATACAAACTGTTAATATAAGTTGGTTGTTAATAAATAAATATAAATAAAATAAATAATCCCGGAAGTACGGTCAAGATCCCTACCAGCATCTAACTGGAATACTTCCTTACTCCGAGCACATTTGCTCTTGTGAATCTCCACTCAAGCCGGCCAATAAAGGCAAGAATGAGGTGGGAGCTCTGTTCCTCGTCATAGTTCACTCCAGCCGCTAATAAAGGCAAGCCAGAGGTGAGGAATAAGACTTCGCCGGAGATAGGGTCCGTGGGGTTGCTACTGCCCAACAGCTCGCCACATGCTGCCCTGCGGGTTTCTATATGTCTCTTGCTCTGGCTCCTCACCCTAGACCTGTTCCGGCAAAGTAAACTCAGCACACAGCACGGCACAGTCCTAGAGTTCAGAGCGCACAAGCCCACCATGACGTCAACGTAGAGATACGGCGGTGGGGTTTATTAGTATAATGTTCAATATTTAGTATCGAGAAAGCGTCCGCGATCGCGAGAATTTACAGCAGGTAATAAATGATAAATGATTTTATTTTATAAGTCTAATTGTGCTATTGTAGTAATGGTCGTTCTAAGTAAGTTAAGTTTCTAAGGTGTAGTTTGACCGAAACTGCTGTACCGCGCGGAATGCGCGGCGAGGCGGGGGCGGGACGCCGTGAGCGATGACGAATGAGCGGCCTGCACTGCCCCCCGTCTCGCCGCGCACTTACCGAAGGCGCGGTATAGCGGTTTTGGTCAAACTAATCGCTCTAGTTGGCCTACAAATACCTGTATCTAATCAGCCAACTCATATTTGGGCCTACTGGACATAGACCTTTTCTAAACCGCACGGCAAGACCCAGTTCTCCGCTTTCCGCATTTATTCAGATATTTTTTTTTTTTTACAAACAAACTTTGCTCCACACTAGGAATTACTCCTATATCGTGGGTGCGTTTACAAACATTTAAACTCACATACACAAACAGCCAGACCCGGAACAACTAACTGTAGGCAATAGAAATATTTGGTCCGTGCGGGAATCGAACCCACGACACGCAGGGCAGCAGTCGATCGCTCAGCCACTGCGCCAAACGTGTCGTCAAAATTAAACATTGGGTAGCTAAAAAAATCCTGTTTTTATTGTAATTGACAAACGAAAATGACCCGCCTCCATGTTCTTTAAATATCTTATCGAAAGTGGTTTTTTTCCACAACCCGGACAGCGGCGAAAAGGCAACACAACGCTTTTGCGTTGGCCCATAATCTGTTTGATTTGGCTTAAACTATTTTCGAACATCCAGCACCATGTATCGTTGTCGCCATTACAATATTGTACTCAGTGTAATGGCTCGTATGTAGACAGGTACGCGTGTCGATCTCCGCTTCACTTACCATGAGATTGATGCTACTATTTCGGTAGCTATTCCATCGAAATATATAGTGTTGAGTGATTGTATGTTTCTTTGTTTATAGAATAGAATAGAATAATTTATTTCAGATAATTAAAATCCATATCTTGTTAGTATATATTAGCAACAATATTAGCTTACAATTATGTTAGTATTGTTAGTACTTATCTATAAGTTGACTCCTATACAAAACCATTCACTACGAACCACCCAGTGTTTTTGAATGGGGCAGTCAAATCGAGCAGCAATGACTTTCAGAATGCTATTTTTAGCACCCCGCAGACGCTGGAGCAAAGAAGCCAATTTTTGCGAATTATGGCCTTGAAGCCGTCCGTGTGGGCTTCTGCAAACATTCCGGAGGCACTGCAGCGCACCGGTAGCCTTAATTCAGTTAGCCTTAAGTCAGCTTAATTTCAGAATGTTATGAAATGAAATTATGCTTTTAGGATTTCGGTGCACGATGTGTTCTAATTTGATCCTGATTTACACGGTGCAACAAAAGGCTAGAAACGTCTAAACACCGTTTAGACGTAGCAAGCCACGTAGTTAGTAAATTGCTTATCAATTGACAAACTACGCCAATTTCCCGAGCTAGCTATCTCATACAACTGTCAAAGAATGACGGTTATGATTTGAAAATATTGGTAGTCAATTTCAATCGTTAAACAATTAATTTTCCCTGTAATGTAAGTAGATTTAATAAACCAATATAATAACAATATTGATTAAATAAAAGGTTCGTTAGTGCATCGCTGACGTAGCTCCGATCCCATGGAGCATTACATAACGTGACGGCTTGTGTGCTGACGAGTTATATTAACGTGATATACGGAGGCAATGGGACGGGAGACGTGTGTGTCAATGTATTAATGTGGGAGCTATGTCTGATACAACTATTTTGAGTGATTTAAAGAAACATTAAAGAAATAGCTAACCACATGTATGAATGATAACAAAGAAGTAAAAGAAAGGAATGTAAGCATCGTAGAATCTGAACCCTGCTTGATATAATTAACAGTGTGACATATTCATTAAAAAATGTAAAAATTTACACTTGTTCACGACAGCAGTGCGATTCTGTAACCACCTCACCGTGAAAACTTAGGTGAAATGAGCGTGGAGTGAGCTGTCATTCCCACTAATGCTAAGGGATTGACACTATTGACAGCTCACTCTAAGCTCACTTCACTTAACTTTTCACGGTAAGATTTTAACAGAATCGATCGGCAGGAGCTGTTTAAAAAAACCAAAAAATTGTATGCAGGAAACTCGTAGATAGATACATAAAACGTTTATTCAGTGCAACAAAAGACACAACAATAATAATAAAAAAAAAACATAAAAAAAGGTGAAACAAAAAAAAATAAATTGACCCATAGACACCTCGTATAAGTAAATCTATAACGGTCGATCACTACTGGGCGGCGTGTGTCTCATGGTTGCACCAAGTGGGAGTCCAGCTCAGCATATGCCAGGTACAGACGCCAGCAGGTCAAGCTATCCGAAACTGTCAAATTTTTCCAATCAACTTTGAACTTTAATACTTTAGCGATAAAGTTGAAATCTATTAAAGAAATTTGACAGATTGTAGTAGCTTGATATGCTGGCGTCTGTACAATACCTGACGCTGGTATTCTGCTACATCCCGTTAGTGACACACGGTTGTAGAATCGGGTAATTGTCGCTGGTTACTTATCGGCCTCAGACATTCTGTATTTTCTGCCTTCGCCCATGGTGAATTTATATAATTATGTCCCTATATTAATAACGTAAAAAAAAAAAATTGAACTACTGCCTATATTATTCCATTCCAATATTCCTAAATCAATTCAAAATACAATACCGTTCGAAACTACAACAAAAACTATGCATTTAGCATAGCATTTGTACGATGCAAGGCTATTAGGTGGAACTGAGGGATTACTTTAAATCTGGCTTGCAAGGCTCTAAGCCTTGAATTAATCGTTGGGAGCGCGAGCGCCGCGATGCCTTTTGTGCGTGTTTCGGTTATTGTAGTACTGTTTTTAGTTTAACAGTTTATTGTTTTTACACATACCCGTACAGTTTAATAAAAAGTAATGGCAAGCGCGGTTATGTGACATTGTAGTGGCACTGGACTTAAACTGGGTTTTGCAACTGGTATCAGAATCTAGCGGCTTTTAAACCTGATAACGTATCAATCGTTTAGTGTTTTTGCTTTGAATTATTTTTTATTTTTTTGTTTAAAAAACCTGCCCCACACTAGGAATTTCTCCTGTATCGTGGGTGCGTTTACAAACATTTACACTCACATACACAAACAGCCAGACCCGGAACAACAACTTGTAGGTCATACAAATATTTTTT